>OY992880.1:80548033-80711226 GCA_963921405.1 Cepaea hortensis | reverse complement strand
TCATGAGTGCATTTTTTAAAAGACTCCTGAGGGTCATCGCTGGAGCTGCGGAGTTTGTGCTTTGTGCGACACTTTCCGTGCTGCAGAAGCCATATGCGATAAAAACCTGGTGCAATGAAACCTGGTGCTTATATATAAATACTGATTTATAACACAGATTCTGTTGAACGGTAACTTATTTTCAGCTTGAATTGACCTTAGAAAACAAGAGTCAGGTTAAATTCATTAACAGCAGTGCCAAATGTCATGCTAGTAAAAGAAGTATGAGAATATATTCTTGTCTCACACATGCTAAGGCACTGTCAGTGAGTTGCATGCTACCGATTCATAAATGGTGTAACACTGCAGTAATAATATACAATATGTAATGGAAACAATACAGGTGGCTCCCAGGTGCACATGTATCCACTAAAAGCAGGACCAAGAAAATTAAAGAACATATGTCTATCCTATACATTAGTCTCCTGAAACATGAGGATGTCAAAGTCATATGCCAATTGATGCTGTACATGTGCTGGCTCTTTAGTTTATGTGCTCACTGCTTTGTGCTTCTGCAGTTCCAACAGCTGATATGAACTAACTTTAGTGCAAATCAGTCAGTCAGTCTGTGTTCTTCACTTGCCAGCTCTTTTTTTGCTTTCTTTCCTTCCTCTTCTTCCACTCCCCTCTCTCCTGCTACATCTATTTACATTTGCCAAGGGTATTAATGTCGGAGCACAGTCACATTAGCTCCCACAGATTCCCCAAGACCAATTCATGGTGGATAACAAAAGGGCAACCTGGTAGGGCCACCATTCCAGATAGAAGGCAGGGCATGTCCCAGAGACATTCTGTATGCCAAGCACTGTCCCGCCTGCCTATTTGGCATTCAATGGTCATTACTGCTTTCTCAGCAGCCATTCTGTCTCAAAACATTGACTTATCTTAGACCTGGGTTCATGTAACACATAACTGGTATTGGACTGATGGGATGTCAGAACTTACACCACTGCAAACCACATCTCTGGAGCTCCCCTTACTCTGAGATCCTCTTGTCAGTGTAGTTCAGGTCCCACGAGGAACCCTACATCTACAGCACGCTGCAGGGAAGTATGGCAACAGACTTGCATATGGTTCTGTAAAAACCAGCAGGAGTGGTCTTTCAACAAATGTGACTCTTTTCACCTTATGGATAGCTAAAGCTCGCTGTGTCAAACACAAAGGTGGTCCCTGCACCGATCATGGCAAGCTAAATGTCCTCCCATACCTGTGTGTGTCTAACAACACACCACTAGAGTATTATTATTTGAAACTAATCATTACTATGGCAGAGATCAACAACAGAAGGCTATTGGTAACTGACAATCTTCAGAGAAATGCTAAACAGCTCTCCAACAGCCAGTTAGCACAGCAACCAACACAGTTCAATAATTCAGTTTGTACTTACTCCTAAAGTCTTTCCAGATCCAGTCTGTGCTATGCCAACTAAATTTCGTCCAGACAGAGCAATAGGCCAAGCCTGGCTTTGAATAGCAGTTGGTGCAAGCCAACTGTTTCTACGAACCTGACTCATAACATAGTCTGAAAATAGAATTCAGTCACAGGTAAAAAATAGTTGTGAAAAAGACAACATAATTACCTGATAGCAATAATGATAGTAGTAAATAAATGTGCCTAAAGTCAGGTAAAAAAAACAACTGTTATATTCAATATTCATACCAATTTTCCAAGGCATTCTCAACATTCGACCATAAAATAGCATTTATTTGGCTTTCATGGTGAGGCTATACACGTTTAATTTACAAACTACATCACTAGGCATGGTTCCTGGAAGAGAAGGCAAGGCTGACCATGACGACAATAGTGGCCACATTAAAGAAACCCCGTCTTTGAGGATGACTCTGATGAGAGTGATATCCTGATCAGGACAAGCTAGGCCATAGTACTATCTACCAAGCATTCATAGTTTTTTTGTTTCATTTACTCGCTTTGAACTCAAGTATGGTCTGATTTTTGCCAGGAATGATTTTTGCACGTGGATTAGCTTTCCCTATTACCAGTGTCCCTTGCCATCAGGTTATCCCACTGCAACTTCTGAGGTACTTGTAATTTATGTCCAAGTTGAGGACGAGAAGTCAACATTTTAGTCCAACAGACCGGTTGTGGTTGAACCCACGACCTTGACAACAGCACACCGGATGTGTAAGAACAAAAGCTCGTATCCATTCGGACATGCTGGGCTCTATTGATTAATTCTGTAAAAACCAACCAATATGGTTAGAGGTACATACCTGGAAAATTGCCTTCCTCAAATGTGAAAATAGGGTTGGGGACATCTTTTCCGGTGGTTGTAATCTGCTTATCTCTGTGAAATGCCCTGATCTCCTCCTTAAACATAGCACACACACAAACAGATAAGAACACAATGATAACATGTAATTCTATAATGAAAACATTACATATTTTAGAAGTGCTGTGGTGACTTTGGACATGAGGGAAGGTTAATACTGCTTTGCTATGTATAAAGCAATACCCAATACCTCATCTATGGCACTAGCAGGCTCTGTGCTGGTTGAAGGATCTCTATGCAAGACTTCCACCAGACTTCCACCTGGCACAGCATGGACATATGGTCTCAACCAAACTGACGAAGGATCTCAAAATTAGTGGACAAAGCTGGAGTGACAAGAAATCAGGAGGTGGAAAAGTCTCTGGCACTCATCAAAAAGAAGTAAAAAGTCAAGAACCCCTTTTCATGGCAAAAATGTGCATGCATGGTGTATGTTACAAGCCCCATATTTTTAGACCAGTCGGCATTCAATGGGTGCTGTGTTCAAAATCATATCGGCCTTTTCTTTCCAGGACATTTCCTGGCTTCCACTTTTAGACATGGTGACAAAAACATTCCTGCTTTCATGGTGGATTCAAACATGACCACAGGGCCAGCAGGCAAGCATGCTAGCCCCAGCCACAAGCGTGGCTCCCTGCGGCACTCATCAGCTCACTCCCAAACCATGAACCAATGATGATCACAAAACTCATGTCTTACAGAATGATAAATTCAAGGTGAAGTTATTGGTAGGAAGATAATGGAATGCTCAGTAGCATTAAATAAGTCAAAGGAGATCAGATACTGCATACATAACATTTAGAACCTCTATCATACTTACTACTGGTCTGTATGTTACGGCTGGATGTTCTTTGTAGAAGTTCTTTTCAAATTTCTGCAAGCTGGACATATCCCATTTTGGTTTTCGCAGTCTCTCACCGGGTTGAGAACCTTTTAAAGACTTGAAGCCTCCTCTTCCACCGCCACGACCCCTAAAGCTATCTCTATCACGTCCACTATGCCTGGAACTCATGTCTCTGTTAACACAAAGCATATGATTCTGACATTAACTCATTTGTTTATCAATGTTATTTTTCCAATGAAAAAAAAACACACACACACACACACGAGGGGAAGTCAATAAGTAAGTCACAAATGGCTGTCGAAAAAATAACTAAATATGATAACCTGAAAACAGTCTATTTTTATACATACACTGTTCCTTTATTTCTCAACATAATTTCCACCAATACTGATGCACTTATTCCATCGTTTTATCAGTCCTCCCAAACCGGCTGCATAGAACTGCATGTTCTGTTTTCTAAACCATGTTTCCGCTTCACATTCAACTTCAGCGTCATTCGAGAAATATCTCCCGCCAAGGTGGGTTTTCAGTGGACCAAAAAGGTGGAAATCGCTAGGGGCTAAGACGGGCTGTAAGGTGGATGTTCCAGAACTTCCCACCATGGTTGGTTAATTTTCTCCTGAGTTAATTGAGCCGTATGTGGTCTGGCATTGTCATGAAGAAGCAACACTCCTTTAGTCAGCAGTCCTGGACGTTTTCTTCGAATTGCATCATGAAGCATCGATAGAACTTCACAGTACGATTCAGAATTCACATTGTCACCTTTCTTCTTGAAATTGGTTAAAAGCACTCCTTGACAATCCCAGAACGCTGTCAGCATAACCTTCCCTGCTGATGGCATAACCTTGAATTTTTGGACACAAGGCGAAGAAGGATGTTTCCATTGCATTGAAGCACGCTTTGATTCGGGTTGGTAGTGGTGTACTCGGACTTCCGGTCCCCAGCATGGCGGATAGGCAGTGAAATGGTTAAGGCCTCTGAGTGTTTATGCTCGTGTCTACTGTTGCATTCGCATTGTCCTCATGTTGGACTGGTAGTTTGCGGCTCCGTCGCCCTGCTACTGAGTTGAGTGAGAGACACAACGCTGTGAGCTGTGAATTTCGTGTGAAATGCTTTTGGATCTGCCCGAGATATATATATATATGTGTGTGTGTGTGTGTGTGTGTGTGTATGTGTGTGTGTGTGTGTGTGTGTGTGTGTGTGTGTGTGTGTGTGTGTGTGTGTGTGTCTCTCTCTCTCTCTCTCTCTCTCTCTCTCTCTCTCTATATATATATATATATATATATATATATATATATATATATATATATATATATATATCTTAGGGCTGCGGAAGTTAACGATTAATTAATCGAGTAATCGTTCATTTGTTTTTACGATTAATTTTTTTTACGATTAATCGAAAACTTTTCTCCCATCACTTATACAAATGAACCGGATGTCGAAAAATTGTCGGACATTTTAAACATAGTGCTGCAAACACAACCGCGTTGCCAAATTTTACTGAGTCACCATTGTGTAAGCTACAGCAAGACGTACCAACAAGATGAAACAGTATATTTATTATGCTACAGAGTCTTCTACAGGCCAAAGAAGCATTAGCTGTCTACATGTCAGATGAAAAGATGCATTACAAAGGTCCAAAACTGCCAGATTCAGATTGGGAGAAGATTTCGAAATATGTAAAAGTTTTGGACTTAGATTGGGAGAAGATTTCGAAATAGGTAAAAATTTTGGACTTATTATGTCAGACCACGGTCCTGCTTGGCGGTCAAGATTATGTTTCATGTAGGTGTGTATTGCCACTGCTATCATCGTTGACAAAGCTTATGACTGTACACGATGATGATCCAGGCTACATAGCTAAATTTAAGGCAGCATGTATTAATGATTTCAGTGAACGTGTAGCTAATATGACAAGTATTGAAATACTACAGATTACAACAGCACTTGATCCACGCTACAAATACCTGACGTGTTTGCTAAAAGATGCAAAAGAATGAACTTGGTCACGTATTGAACAACAAATAGCAGTTGATGTTCATGATGAGCAGATGGAGACAGCTGTAACAAATGATACTGACATTGACAATGAAACTATATGTGAACCAAATGAAAAGCGTATTAAGCTAATGGAGTCTGAAATGGAGAAGAAAGTTGCTGAATCGGTTGACCCTTTACACTGGTGGAAACTTAATGAACATGGATATCCAAAATTGGCATTCCTTGCCAAGACCATTCTGTGCATACTGGCTACCTCAGTTCCATGTGAACGATTGTTCAGCTCTGCTGGTTATATTGTTAATAAGACGAGCTCGTCACTTGAACCAACATACTCGTCTGTTTGCATAGTTGGTTATTAGATGACATATGAACAAGACAATCCAATGTTATTTCGATTTTTTACAAATACGACTATAATGTGAGTTATGTGACTATATATGTTTTGCTTTAATTGAAATTAACTATTAATTAATCGTTAATTTTTCAAAAGTTTATTACATTTAAATTAATCGGTCGCAGCCTTTATATATATATATATATATATATATATATATATATATATATATATATATATATACAGGGGCGTCACTAGGGGGGTGCGGGCCGCACCGGGTGACACCATCAAGGGGTGACACCAAAATAAAAAAATAGCAAATTTGACAAAGCAGACATAGCAAAATAACAAAAATTTAACTTTGTCCGAGTTTGTCGAAGTTCTTTATTTATGTTTTACCTGAAGTATTGAAGTTATATTGTTCAATTTGTTTTCTTTCTTATGTCCTTATTAACTTTTTGACTTATTTTACAAACATTACTATATGCGATTATATATGGTACAGGAACACTCGGAAGAAGACCATGGTGAAAGTCTAGAGGGGTGACATCAAGAGTTTACCGCACTGGGTGACACCAACCCCAGTGACGTCACTGTATATAATATATATATATATATATATATATATATATATATATATATATATATATATATATATATATATAGAGAGAGAGAGAGAGAGAGAGAGAGAGAGAGAGAGAGAGAGTTGATTTTATACAAAGTGATACACGTCTAAGAATGAAGAATCACACAATTGTGTGTATGTATC
Source organism: Cepaea hortensis (assembly GCA_963921405.1). Classification (NCBI taxonomy): domain Eukaryota; kingdom Metazoa; phylum Mollusca; class Gastropoda; order Stylommatophora; family Helicidae; genus Cepaea; species Cepaea hortensis. The sequence goes on along the minus strand of OY992880.1, from coordinate 80,704,946 downwards.
TAGAAAGGAAAAAAAAGGAATGTTATGTTGACAGTAGGCAGTGGAGTTATGAGAATAGTTGGTGCACACACACATACAAACCAAAGAACCCATACTTGTTAGAAGCAAACCCAGGATCCACACAGCATTTCCTCTGTGCACTACTCACTGCTCACGCAATAGATGCAAAACATGACAGTTTGCCATTCACAGGGAACACAGCAATTGTTTACGTAATTTGTTTTCAACAGGTTGTCAAGTCAATGTTCTCATATATATATATATATATATATACACACACACACCGTATTTTATGGAGTATAAGACGACTTTTTTCTTCAAAAAATTGCCCCCAAAATTTAGGTGCGTCATACTCGAAATTAATATAAAAATGGTAAAAATGTTATTTTTTTTTTTAAATTGCTTAAAAATTCAGGTGTGTCTTATAGCCTGTAGCGTCATAGTCCGTAAAATACGGTGTGTATATATATATATATCTGTGTGTGTGAATGAAGAAAAATCGGAGGCAGTGGAAAATTTTGAATATCTTGGGTCATTTATTACCAACAATGGTGACACAATGAAAGAAGTTAAAAGATGAATACCTATTGCTGTTCATAGGCTAAAACAACTGAATAAATTGTGGAGAGGGACAAACTACAAAAAATAGATTTTTAAGAGCATGCATCTTTCCCATTGTAACATGCTCCTGTGAGATCTGGACACTTACTAAACAAGCTTAAGAGCACATAAATGCCTTTGAATATAAATGTTATAGACAAGTTCTAAGAATATCTTGGATTAAAAAAAGAACAAATGCATCCATATTTCAAGGGCTGAATACTGAAGAAGGTTGAAAGATAAAACAAAGAAAATTGAAATATTTTGGTCACTTGAAACGTCACGAAAGCTTGGAGAGAAAAATCAGGAGGGGTATATGCAGTGCGCCTCTTGATTTTTCAAACGATCCTCTTCCTGCTTTAAAATCACAAAGTACACTAGCACTCATCCCAGGCATTTTCTTAATGAGATCGGTATACAACAGTCTGGCCATTTCACATATGATTGCCTCCGAAACAGAATCGCCATCTAACTGGTTTTGATTTATGCACATTAATAATAACTGTTCGACATCTTCAATTGTTTGCTATCTCTGTTTCATTAGCACATTCATGCCTTTCACTACATTAGCCTCCTATGTTACTTTCTTTTTCGCCACAATGGAACTTATCATGGATGGCAACTTCCCGTACAAACGGCCAATTTCAGCAATCTTAATGCCGCTCTCATATTTTATTTTTAGCAAGTGATGCTCAAACAACGAAAAACATTAAACTAAGGAGAAGAATGCTTAGGTCCCTTTGTTTTCACAAAATTAGCAGCGAGGTCATGTGGGCACGCCAACAAAATCAAAAGCAACCGATGACAACCGAGACAAATTTTTCGCTGAAACAAATTTACGAAAAGCGAAACCGGTGATAACCGAGGTTTTACTGTATGTATACAAAGTGCGCCAGAAAAATGTATACGCAGTAATTGCCTACCAGTTTAAATGTAATCGCAGTTTCGATCATTGAACATGCTGTTCATGTCATCATTTTAAACATATGCAACACATTGCTACCGTAATATGTTCTACAAATGGTGTAACATGACAAGTTTTTATGACGTTATTAAACTAATATACTCAATTGAATATTTACAATGATGACGTAAACAGCATGTTCAAAACTCTGTGTGTGTGTGTGTGTATGTGCGCGCGCGTGTGTGTTGTTTTTATATATATATATATATATATATATATATGTATACACATATAAGTGGAAGCGTTGGTGTAATTCTTAGGGTATGCTGATAAAGGCATGAGCATGCATTCAACGATTACACTTGCTCAGGTTTGCTGCATGAGGGAAAGGCTAGCCACCTATTCCTCCACGTATTGAGGGCCTACAAAATGAGGTTTTAACATTTCACATACCCAGACCAGATTCCAGCATTGGGACTTGCCTTTGTAATGTGTATATACATACTGTGTGTGTCTATATATCTTACAGACAAGGCAGCAAAGGGGAACTATAAGAAGGGATTATGATTACATATTAGCAAAGCTGAATGCATATTAGTTTCTAAGAAAGCTCAAATTTCAAAGTGATTTATATACAGTAATGACATGAAATTAAATAGATAAAGTGTTTTCAATTTGAGGGTTACATTATGACATCTAACAGAATATTGGGGTTGTAACTCTTCACTGGCTTCTGAGGATGGGGATGGAGCGCTTATGGGAATGCCCCGAATGCTGTGATGTCGGTTCCTAAATGAATTAATCAATCAATCTAACAGAAGATATGACACAGAGATAAAGGAATCACCATATCCAAAAATCCTTTTACAAGATTTTACAGACAAATCAAAAGTACACAAATCGACTTACAGAAATGCTTATGTGCCAGTTCTGTATTGACGCAAATGCTAAACTACTTGTAATGAATTAGTGAATAAACAAACTGGAGGCAAGGGAAGTGTTGTTTTTTTTGTTTTTTTACTAACGTGAGAATGAACAGGGAAGAAAACAAATCACCTGAAGTATTGAGAACTGTACATGTTACAAGATCACTCATTAAAACCATGCCTGTACTAAGGACACAACTGTCTGAACTAGGTAACCAGCATAAGGTCACCATACGGTGGATAACATCTCACTATGCGATGATGATCAAATAAGGAAGATATAATAGAAGAGCAACCAGATAACCCACTAAAAGAAAAGAATTATCAAATCAATCAGAAAGCAATCAACATACCTTGGAGTAACATTTGATGACAGGCTGACATAGAGAAAACACATCAAAAATGCAGTAGCAAAAGCCAGAAGGAAAATAGCCATCCTGAGAAAGCTAAGTGGAACTACTTGGGGAGCCAGTGGGAAAATACTTAGCAAAGTTTATCAACAGCGCACACGACCACACCTGGAATATGGGTCAACTGCGTGGTGTTCAGAATCAAAAACCACACTACAAGAGCTGGACAAGGTGCAAAATCAAGCACTTAAGAGTCATCACAGGAGGGATCAGATCAACCCCTATAGTGGAAATGGAGAAGATGGGGAGGACACAAGCACTGAGAGAGAGCAGAGATACAAAAACGCTAATACAAGCAGAAAAGTTCCTCAGCTTGCCAGGCCACCCTATGAAGAACAGATTTGAAAACTTAGCTATGGGGTGGTTAAAAAGAAGCAGTTTATCCACCAGGCCAAACGACTCTGCAGAGAAACCACCGATCTGCCCACAGTTGGTATCCCCCTGAAAACTATACCAGAGTGAACTCCATGGAAAGATGAACACAGTCTATCACTACAAATCCAGACAAAAGTGAGAGGAGTATTTGACACGGAAGAACAGAACAGTGTACAGCGCAGAACAGCCACTCTCAGCTTCCTTGATGAAGAATACCCACAGGATCTCTGGATCCAAGTCTACACAGATGGGTCAGCACAAAATGCTGTTCGAAATGGAGGAGCGGGAGTGTACATAAAATACCCAAATAATACTAGGGACACGGCCAGAGTTCCAACAGGAAAGTACTGCCATAACTATGATGCTGAAATTGAGGCAATCTAGATGGCAACAGAGAAATTACTAAATACCAGCCATGGTACACATCCTGTGGTGTTATTGACAGATGCAAAATCAGTACTCGAAGCGCTACCGTCTGTGAAATTGCCAATAATAAGGACACTACTTTCTGAATTTAGCCGTCAGCATAAGGTCTCCATGCAGTGGATACCATCCCACTGTGGAATAACCGGAAACGACAGAGCTGATCGATTGGCTAAGGAAGGGGCAAAAGAAGAACAGCCTGATGTGCCCATTACATACCACCAAAAGAAAAGGATGATCAAATCGGTCAGAAAGCCACCAAAACCTGCTCAAGACTACCACCACGTTATGGACAGACCAGAACAAGTCATTATTCTGCGCCACAAAACAGTACACAATAAATTACGCAACCACATGTATACAAAATTCAAGATTGGTGAATCAGCCTTGTGCACATGAGGATTGGCGTCGCAGACAGCAGAGCACATACTCCAAGACTGCCCAAAATATAACATATCTAGGCAAACCTTTTGGTCTAGAGTGACAACAGTGGATGATAAACTCTATGGACTGCTGAGTGAACTAATAAAGACAGTTAAATTTATACAAGCGACAACATTGCAGTTAAAGACATATTTCAAGCGAACGAAAGAAGAAGAAGAAAGCAACCTGCACCAGACAATTGTCGTATTTATGGACAGACCAAAACAAATCATTATTCTATGTCTATGAACAGGACATGATGAATTATGCAGTCGTATGTGTACAACATTTCAGATTGGCAAATCAACCATATTTTATAAGTGGATCGGCACACCAGAGAGCAGACCATGTACTCCAAGAATGTACAGAATAGAATATATCAAGGCAAATTTGTTGGCCTTTGAGAAACCAGGGTGGCTGGGTGGGTGGGTGTGTGTGTGTGTGTGCGGTTGTGGTAAATATGTGGCGGATGTTTGAACCAAGCTGTGGGATTTTAGGTGTGTGTGTGTGTGCATGCATGTGTTTATTGGTAGGTAACATGTGGTTTTAGTTTGTGTGTGTGTGGAGACATGTGGTGGGCCTTTGAACTAAGTTGTCATTTAGGATTTCCGTTTGATGTGTGAGAGTGCATATATACACAAGTGGGCACTCTTCCGAATGATGATCCCAAATTACTTAGCGTTAAAAGCATCCCTTACAGGGCCTCATTAGCTGATATAATAAAAAATATGAACTATGAACTAAAATATAAACTGAGAAAATTGAAATACGTACCAATAATATTTCACAATTATATGTGGAAATTGTGGCACAAAAGTTGTAAATACTGTCCGAAAACATGTTCTTTGTGACTGTGCCACCACTGAAACTCTGCTAAATATGTATTAAACAATGAACGGCTAGTGCCACCTTGGTAACATGTGTGGTGGACTGCTAGACTGATCAATGGATACAATAAAATTTTATGGGCCCAGAGGGCCCTCACTGTCGCCGGTACTACAAAATATGGATATACACTCCAACGACAGTGAGGGCCCTTTGGGCCCATAAACTTTTATTGTATCCATTGGTTGGTCTAGCAGTCGATGATACTCAAATGTCAATCGGTCTAGCAGACGACGATATTCTCAAGCGTAAGTGATGACAACACATCGCCCCGAAAATGACCTTATGAGGCCCTATGAGGGATGCATTGTACACTAAATAATTTGGGACCGTCATTCAGAAGAGTGCCTACAAGTGTATGTATGTATAAGTGTGCAGATGTGCGCATGCTTTTGTATATTTATGAATAAGTGTATATGGATATACACAAGTATTTATTTTCCGTTATTTTTCATGTGTTGTTTTGTTTTTCAACACTCCAATCTTGTTCCATTGTTCCATAACTTAGTTTTCCAGACTTAGAGCTTTGTTTTTGTGTGTGTGTGTCTTATTTACCTGTGTTTGTGATACTTCAGTTTACCAGCTAAGTATTATTGTTTTGTTTCTTGATAAAGGCTTTGGTCATACAGTTTTCTTGTTTCCGTTGTCTTTTTGATTTCATAATTGTTTTTGGGCCCACTGATTTCCAGTATTAGCTCTGCAACAGTCACCCTCATCTTTAAAATAAAGTAGGAATCTCCTTTTGACTGTCAATAGTGTTTTTAAAATGTTTATGGAAAGCCACACTTCTGTGGCTTCAGAAAATATATTCTTGCATGTTTACTAATTGTCCCAGATTAAATCATATGTTAACAACATAAGATGCAGTTTTTGCCTGTCCTACTCTATTTTCTTTAAGTACACCTTCCATTGGTAACTATGGTAATCAGATATTATATATTAATAAAATGTTTCACAACAGACAGGATAGGACCAATTAATTGAATAAGTAGTTAAAATTAGGGAATGCTGATAATTCATGAATGTAACAGTGGAGGAATTGGTAAAATGATGGATGGCTATCAAGAGTGTTCAACATATACAGAAGAAAAAAATAAGTTGGCTTGCACGAGAACCGGCTTCGTTTACGTTACGCTCAACTGATTGAATATTCCAGTGATTCACTGCCAGTACCAAGTAGTACCAGATACCCCAATTGTTTTTGTTTTGACAACCTTTCTTCTGACATCTGGGGGCGAACGAAGAATGGAAAATATAACCTACCCTCCTGTCAATTGCTGCTTCAAATCATGTCAAGTCTTGTTTGGGCTTTTGTTAAAGTAATTTACTTAAACGACCAGGATACCGGTAGTGGCGGTAGTGGTGTAGATTGTTGTAGCTGGAGTAGGTAGAGATGGTTTCAGTTTCATTGATTGATTGTGATTGATTTTGTTGAGCAGTTTGATGTTAATTTGGCTAACGGCAATATTTTCAGCCAAATATGCAACTCACCCTCCTCCTCGTCGATCTCGTGAATCGAACCTTGATTTGTTGGACATTTTCTACAAATACAAATGCAATAAATATATCAAAAATTAAGTTCAAGTACCACAAAGATCTTCAAACCAACGTCCTGAAATGGCCGTGAGGAAAAGAGAGAAATATTAGCAGACGCGGATGAAGTTATGTTAATGTATATAACGCCTTCTTATAATATGAGCTATATATTTTTTTTCTTAGTCTCTAATCATAGAAATAGTGAACTGTCTTTAGTGTGTGCAAAATAATGTACTGTCTTCTTTAACATTATTATGTGGTTCTGAGACTGTTTATATAGCACTATTTTGTTGCTCCTAGTTTCTTCTAGTAACTTAGGCCTGACGTAATTTATTTCTTGGTTTGTACTGAAAATTGATGACGTATTACACAGAAATAGAAATATATCCGTGGGGAAACAATTGAGAAAGAGAAGAAGAGGGCTTGCATGATAATCATACACTTGAACACATTCTTTTTATTATTTAATCAATCAATCAATCATGTGCCATACCGGAAAGCGTGGGCGGTCATGATATTATTATTTAATAACGATTGTAAAATATTATAAGAACGGCATTTTAGTTTTTAGGTTAAGGAAAACAAGATGAAAGGAAGCAGACAAAAAGTTCTAAACACAGGTAAAATAACTGTTCCCCGGCAATATTTAAGAGGGAGAGATACGCCCCTTACTGTCAAAGAGTGGCTGTAATGATACCTAGAGGCACCCCTCTGAAGTGTCTCCACCTTGTCGTAGTAGAGGGGCTTGCGTGTCCCAAAGACCCCAAGAGCTTTGACAACGGAAGCACAACTACATGTCAGACAGATCTTGGGATAGGGACCAGACCAAGAGAGACACAACCTGCTGCTCTGCAGGTAGACTGAGGATAGCGCCGCGTCCTTCGGTTTACGAGTGAAATTATTCGGAGACTCCTTGGGTCATCGCTAGAGCTACGGAGTTTGTGCTTTGTGCGTCGCTTTCCGCGCTGCGGAAAGAGACCGGGCCATATGGGATAAAATCCGGTGCAATGAAGTCGACTTGTAAGCGACTTTTTTTAAGACTGAGGATAGGCAGTCAAAGACCGAATCAGGCGCACGATGCCATTAATTCTGGATCCTGACAAATACTTTAAGGCTCTCTGCTGAGAAATATGACTGAACGCCTCTAAGTCAACATCCCCGGATGTGAGAGCCGGGCCGATACTCACCCACTGCAAAATGGAGGTGGGATGCTGAGCACGCTATATGCTTAGTTCAGACACCTGTTAGAAGGCTCTTAGCCGAGGGATAAGAGGGATCCCCTGATGAGAGGGCCTGACCGTTACTCGCTATCTGCAGCATGGAGGTAAGGTGCTGAGCAGGCGGCACATGTAGCCTACCATGTGAACGTTACTAAAGGTGAAAAGGTGTCCCAATCGCACGCAATGGTTACGATGCAAGTCTGTATAACGAAAAACTCATTGAGTGAGTATATTCGTAGGTTGAGAAAATTCTCACTAACACGAAATGTAACGCTTGGCTAGCGAATCCATTACGTGGAGGTCCGAAGTTATAGGCTGCAGAATGGATGTCTGCAGACTAAGGTTGAAAAACGTCTCATTAACACGAAATGGAACGCTTGGCTAGTGAATCCATTACGTGGAAATCCGAAGAGAAAGCTTGCTGAGTGGATGTCGTCCGCAGACTGACCGTTCCTGGTCTGTGCGGGGAGTGGCCAGGGGCGAACGAAACGCCCAATATATGGAAGTGAGGAATTAAAGCAACCATAAGCAGGACGTGGCGATTCCTTGGGTGAGCCCAGTCTCAGAGCGCTATGTACCGGCTCTACAATTATGGAAGCACACCCCTTGGATAGCGAGTAATGCCCAGGGTCTGCCCCTGCCTTCCCTTGAGGGTTGACCGCGATTTTTTTTATCGTTCTACCTTGACCAGCTGAGATGCGGGCGACAACACAACAGTAAGTCTAATGTCCCTCGAAACCCCGGGAAGGCAAACCAGTAAAAATGCCCGCAGGAGTTGGATGTGCCAGCCGAAAGGTGACAAAAAATGTGGCACAACGCAAAAACGACCCTGGTGCCCGGAACAGCTCTGTCTATCTAGTTTTCCGGCCGGAACAGTTCTGACTATCTAGTTTTCCTGGGACAGCATCCGTACACGTCCGAACCGTAAGCTCGCTGAGTGGAAGTCGTCTGCAGACTGGCCGCAATTATGTGGGGCTATTTGAGACTCCATACATGAAAGTAATGTTTTGTCCGATTCTCAATTTATGTTTTCAAAACATCACTGTGGATGGCCAGGCTATAAATGGTTAAACTGTATGGATATATCATCTCATGGAGACGATTAAATGATGACTCGGGCAATAAATTGTTAAATTGTATAGATATATCATCTCCTCTCCCCCGATGGTGTTTCCACCTTGTCGTGGTGGGGGAGCTTGAGTTTCTCAATGACCCTGAGAGCTATGCCGGCGGTAGCGTAGCTACCAGCAGGGCCTCCCAAGCCGGACAGGTCAAAGGGTAGAGAACAGACAAAGAGAAACACCCTGGTCCTCCAGGTTGGGGGTTGAAGGACTGACTTATTTGGACAACGACCTCGGAACGTTAAAGAACTCTTGAGATTTGGAACATGGAATGTACGGACACTATATCGAGCTGGAGCGGATGAAGAACTAACCCGGGAGCTGTTTGAATATCAAATGGATATAACAGCAATTCAAGAAATAAGGTGGCCAGGAGAGGGTACTTTAGAGCAAAATGGAATGATTGTAATATATGGAGGAAACCCAAAATAAACATGAATTAGGAACAGGTTTTGTCATCAAAAAAGAGTTATGGGGGAACGTTCTAAGCTTTAAAGCTGTTAATGACAGAATTAGTAAATTACGAATAAAAGGTAAATGGAAAAATATAACGATGATTAATGTACATGCACCTACTGAAGAGAAAGAATACGACGTTAAAGAAGACTTTTATAATGTTGTTGTTGTTTGTGTTCGTTGGCTTGAGCTCCAACGCGAAGTCCTGTATGTCGGATGAAGGCATCCTGTTGTCCAACATCAGTGTGATGTCATACAGGACTTGAGGTTTGCGAGAGTATCCGTTGTCCCATGTCTGGCTTATTGGTGTGCAGACTGGTGGTTCCTCGCCGTACAGGCAGACACTCTCCGACTTCGGAGGAATCGGCGATCCTACTGACCTTAGCCAGGACCCCGAAGGGACCTGTTGTCCAGGACGCTCGACGAGTTCGCGTCAATAGGTCTTGGCCAGTATATAACCCGGCCCTGGTGCCTTGGAAACACCTCTGCGTCCCACTTTTATAATGATTTGGAAGATGTCATAGAAGAAACCCCCAAACAGGACATCCTGATTGTGCCGGGAGATTTCAATGCAAAAATAGGTAAAGAGCAAACTCATAAAAATTGGCCGGTATGGACAGCCTACATACAACTTTAAATGATAATGGATGGAGAGTCATCAACCTGGCAGAAGCCAAAGGACTGCAGATTAGCAGTACCAGACTACAAAGGAAGGATATACACAAACAAACTTGGAAATCATGTGACAAGAGAACCCATAATCAAATAGGTCACATTTTAATTAACAATAGAAATGCATCAAACATACAAGTTAGAAGTTATAGAGGAGCTGAGTGCCACAGCGACCACTTCCTCGTTGGGGCAAATTTTAAAATAAAACTTAAGAGAGCTTTCTATACTAAATTACAAAGATTACACCCAACATATAACAGAGAAAAACTACAAGAAATTATAGTCAAAGAGAAATTTACAGATGAATTAAAATGTAAACTTCTCCCCCGATGTGTCTCCACCTTGCCGTGGTGGGGGAGCTTGCGTGTCTCATTGACCCCATCTGCTTGCCTATGGATGAAAACTACATATCGGACAGCTTATGGGATAGGGGCCAGACTAAGAGAGACACAACCTGCTGCTCTGCAGGTAGACTGAGGATAGCAGTCAAATGTTTAAATCAGGCGCACGAAGGCAGAAATCCTTGGTCCGGACAATACTCTAAGGCCTGTCGAGGATTTAGGCTGAACGCCTCTAAGCCACAAACCCTCGGAAGTGGGAGCCGGGCCGATACCCACCTACCGAAAAATAGAGGTGAGATACTGAGCACGCTACATGCCCAGTTCTGATACTTGTTCGAAGGTTCTCAGCTGGGGGATATGAGGGATTCCCGGATGAGAGGGCCTGGCCGTTTCTCGTTCACTGCTGCACGGAGGTAAGGTGCTGAGCCGGCAGCACATGTAGCCTACCTCGTGAGCAAGTACTAAAATGCAGAAAGTGCCCCAGTCGAATGAAATGGTTACGAAAACTGTCTGTATCTAACTCATAGAGTGTAGACAAAAGTGTAAAAACGTCTCAATAACACGAAATGGAACGCACGGCTAGCGAATCCATTGCGTGGTCCGAAGTCAAAAGCAAAAGCTTACCGAGTGGATGTCGCCCGCAGTCTGACCGTTCCTGGTGTGTGCTTAAGCGACCAGTGGCAAGCGAGATGCCCAACACATGGAAGTGAGGAACTAAAGCAGCCATGAGCATGACGTGGCAACTCCTTGGGTGAGCCCAGTCTCAGAGCAATATGTGCCGGCTCTGCAATTATGGAAGCCTCCTTGGATAGCAGGGAACGCCCATGGTCTGCCCCTGCCTTCCCTTGAGTGTTGACCGTGATGTCGATGATCGTTCTATCTTGACCAGCTGAGATGTGGGCGATATCACAACAATAAGTCTAACGTGCCTCGAAACCCGAGGAAGGCTAACCTCATTAAAAAATGCCCGCTGAAGTCGGAAGTGCCGTCCTACGGGTGGCAAACTAAAAATTGGCACTACGCATTTACGTCCGAGTGAAATGTCTCGTCCGAATGTCTCTCGTGCTAGGAACAGCTCTGAATACCTAGTTTCCGAATGCCGCTCTTGTTCGGAACAGCTCTGACTAGGTAACTTTCCGAATGTCCGTCGTGGAACAGCTCTGACGGGCACAAGGACAAGCACATGTCCGAAAACTCGCTGAGTGGATACCGTCTGTAGACCGGTCTGATTTGTGCGGGAACGGCCCGTGGTGAACGAAATGCCCAATATATTGAAGTGAGGAATTAAAGCAGCCATGAGCAGGACGCGACGATTCCCTCGGTGAGCCCAGTACCAGAGCGTTATGTGTCGGCTCTGCAATTATGGAAGCCACCCAAGATGGCGGAAAATGCAATGGACTGTCCCTGCCTTCATTTGAGGGATGAACGTGCAGTCTTCGACTGTTCCAACTTGACCAGCTGGGAGGTGGACGGTACCACAAAAGTGAGAGTCTCCCAGGAATGCTAACCTGGTCAAAAATGCACACTAAAAGTCGGATGTGTTGGCCTAAGGGTTCGACCCAAGGTGCCTAACGAGACACGCCGCAATCACGTCTGAAAAAAAAAAAAACACTCCGGATGAACGCAAAGAAGAAGAAGAAATGTAAACTTGAAACTCTGCAAAACCCTTTGGTGGAAAGCGTTGACCAAACTTAGTTGAGCATCAAGAATACAATTCAATCTACCGCAGAAGAATGTCTCGGTGTGTTAACCATGCATAGAAAGAACAGGTTCAATAAAAAATGTGAAGAAGCAGTCATTAGGAAAAAGAATGCCAGACATTTATGGTTAAATTACATCAACAACATCCAGAAGGAAGAGCAATATAGAAATGAATGTAAAGAGGCTGCATAAATAGTTCGGCAGCAGAAGCGAGAATATGAGTAATATAATCAAATATATGGAAACTAATCACCAGAAAAACTAATCCAGAAAGTTGTTTTAAAGAACTGGAGCCAATGAAACGAGGGCACCAACACAACACATATGGTTTAAAAGACAAAAATGGGAATATTACTACTGTCCACAAGCTATAAGAGACTATCCGCAGTAATACTAAATAGACTAAAACCATATTCAGAAGACATATTAGGTGACTACCATGCGGGTGTTAGACAAAACAGATCAACAATAGATCAGATATTTATCTTACGACAAATAGCCGAGAAAAAATGGGAATATAAAAGAGATCTCCATAACATTTTTGTGGATTTTAAAAAGGCTTATGATAGTGTCCATAGGAATAGTCTATGGAATGCTATGCAGGAATTTGGAATACCAAGGAATTTAATTAACATGGCCAACTATGCATGGAAGATACTTATAATACAGTTACATATAAAGGCAGGAAATCAGACCATTTCCAAATAACATCTGGCTTGAAACAAGGTGATGCGCTATCGCCGCTACTCTTCAATCTGGCTCTAGAGAAAGTTGTAAGGAAAGTAAAGGAGGAATGTGATATTGGAGGAACATCCAAGCTGCTTGGTTATGCAGATGATATAGATATTATAGGGGAAAATGAACAAAAGACATTGGAAATATTGACTCACTTAAAGGAAAAAGCCCAACAGATGGGGCTGGTTATCAACCAAGATAAGACAGAATATATGGTAATTTCAAGAGAAGGAATGGCTAAAAACTCTGGCCACATACAAATAGATGCTTGCTTGCTTGCTTGCTTGTGTTCGTTGGCTTGAGCTCCAACGCGAAGTCCTGTATGTCGGATGAAGACATCCTGTTGTCCAACATCAGTGTGATGTCATACAGAACCTGAGGTTTGCGTGAGTATCCGTTGTCCCATGTCTGGCTTATTGGTGTGCAGACTGGTGGTTCCTCGCCATACAGGCAGACACTCTCCGACTTCGGAGGAATCGGTGATCCTACTGACTTTAGCCAGGACCCCGAAGGGACCTGTTGCCCAGGACGCTCGACGAGGACGCGTCAATAGGTCTTGGCCAGTATATAACCCGGCCCTGGTGCCTTGGAAACACCTCTGCGTCCCATACAAATAGATAATATGACCATTAAAAGAACGGAAACATACAAATACCTGGGTACAATCTTCAACTGCTCCAACATCATAAGGGAAGAAATACAAACTAGAATCAATTCTGAAAATAAGATATACTATGCACTATAACATTTTTTTTGCATATCCTTTACTCGACATCGTGTCAACACCAGCATCTTTCAGCTGTATGTTGATTTCTGGGCAAGATTACGCTCAGTAGTTTGCCATTGCTTTCTGAGCGGCGAGCTCACATACCCCGTAAGTTACCGATGCGGTTCGAACCACTGCTGATTCTCACCGTCATCACGTTACCGACGAGAGTATACGAGATTACGGAGAAAAGTCATAACCTCTAAGCCACGAAGCACTTTAACATCTACTTAAATTAAATGCGCTATCTCGTAACACCAAAATCACAATATACAAAACAATGATCAGACCAGTTGTGCTGTATGGCTCTGAAACCTGGAGTACAACGAAAGGAGACGAAGGCTTGTTACAAACCTTTGAGAACAAAGTTTTAAGACGCATCTTTGGACCCATTAGAGATACACAAAGTGGAGAGTGGAAAAGAAGAAGTAACAAAGACATTTATGATCTGTTTAAGTCCCCGCTAATCACTGGTATCATGAAGGCTAATAGACTACAATGACTCCCCCGATGTGTCTCCACCTTGCCGTGGTGGGGGAGCTTGCGTGCTCCATTGACCCCATGTGCTATTTCGATGGATGAAAAAACTTCATATCGGACAGCTTATGGGATAGGGGCCAGACTAAGCGAGACACGACCTGCTGCTCTGCAATTAGACTGAGGATAGCAGTCAAAAGTTTAAATCAGGCGCACGAAGGCAGAAGTTCTTGGTCCGGACACATACTATAAGGCTCTCTGTTGAGGGTTGTGGCTGAACGCCTCTAAGCCATAAAACGCTCGGATGTGAAAGCCTGGCCAATACCCAGATTCTGAGCACGCTACATACCCAGTCCAGATACTTGTCCAAAGGCTCTCAGCTGGGGGATATGAGGGGTCCCAGGATGAGAGGGTCTGGCGTTTGTTCTCGCTCACCTCTGCACGGAGGTAAGGTGCTGTGCCGGCAGCACATGTAGCCTACCTCGTGAACGAGAACTAAAAGGTAGAAGAGGTGCCCCATTCGAATGAAATTGGTTACGAAAACTGTCTGTATCTAACTCATAGAGAGTCTAGACCAGTGTTTCCCAACCTTTTTTGCGCTGTGCCCCACCAAAGAATTTCTAAAATTCTTATGCCCCCCCCCCCCCAACATATAAATAATTTTTAATATTCAGAAATTGAAATGTTCACTAAAGAAACTTGAATGATAGGTTTTAGGAAGAAATCACTAGGAAACTATTGAACAAACACAGTAAGTAAATTTTCAAAATATATAATGGAGAACTGAAATTCAAGTACAAAATAATTTTAATGGAAGATTTTTCTATATTATTTCAATTATTAGTAATTATTTATTATTTAAATTTAGTGAGATCCTTGCGCTTGATGCTTGCTGCAAAGAGATTTTATGTCAGGTTCCAATTTAGTTAACTTTAGTCTCAAAATTTTGTTATATCCAGCCGATTTCCGTTTTTTTTTTTTTTTTTTTTTTTTTTTTGCAGCTAATCATTTATGGCACTAAATCCGCATTCAGCTGAATATGAAGATGGAAACGGTAACAATAGTTCTCTTGCACATTTGGTTGCATTTGGATATTTGATTTTGGCTTCCTCACAAAGCCATGCCATCGCTCCTTTTATCTTATATATAAAAAAGACTTGTGCGTATGTATCTCTGTATGTATTTATGTATCTCTGTCCGTATGGCCTTTATTTGTTCGCGAACGGCCCATCCGATTGAGATGAAATTTTCTACACGCCTTCCTTTCATTCCAGAGATGCCAACTGTGATATTTTGTTAGTGTGAAATCGCCTGCTTACTCAGTATTATTTCATTTTTCATTTTTCATCATAATTTCATATATTTCAGGGGACCTAACTCTGTAAAAGTTATTTCAAGGGGCATAACTTTTCTGTATAACTTATAGTCATATTGTGGCATCGTTTTCAAAGATTTATAAACTCTTTGTCCATAGTTATGTACCGGCATATGAGTTATAATAAATAATGATACAATCTGTAAGGCATTTTCAAAGTTTTCATAAAAATGATGCACAATGCATAACATTGTAACTCATCTTTTTTTGCTTAAGAAGTTACTGTAGTCATGCAGGTGATTAGAAAGAGTTTTCATTAAAAATAATGGATGGTGTGTAGAAGAACGTTCTTTTAAGTTA
The DNA here is from genome assembly GCA_963921405.1 of Cepaea hortensis. Classification (NCBI taxonomy): domain Eukaryota; kingdom Metazoa; phylum Mollusca; class Gastropoda; order Stylommatophora; family Helicidae; genus Cepaea; species Cepaea hortensis. The sequence continues at coordinate 80,689,300 of OY992880.1, read as the reverse complement.
CTTTTTTTGTTGTATGAATTTAATGAAGCCGGACAGGGTCAGGCAGACAGATAGACAGACAGATAGACAGTCGGGAACGGGAACTTATATGACTACTTATATGAATTAAATGAGATGCTCCACATCAGGAGCTGGGAAATGCCGGGCCGGGTCAGACAGACAGACAGACAGACAGACAGACAGACAGACAGACAGACAGACAGACAGACAGACAGACAGTCGGTAACGGGAACGAGAACTTATATGACTACTTATATGAATTAAATGAGATGCTCCCCACCAGGGTCTGGGCGAAGCCGGGCAGGGTCAGCTAGTATTAAATAAAGTTTTAATTGACTCATAATTTTGCATGTCTGCGAGTTCTTTTTGATACTGCATATTTGAAATATCAGACAAATCCACTAACATTGGCTGCATCATCCAAGTTGGGAAATAAATGTGTTTAAAATCAGAGAATCTTTCTTTTAAATCAGCCGATAAAATTTTCAGATGATCGACAATAACATATATAGCGGTATCAGTCACTTCACATTTTTGGAGCCAATGAAACTTTTCAAAATTGTTGTTGTATATGTCTGACATAATTCAATAAAGATAATGAAAACAGATATCTTCGTTTTTTGATCGACAAGAGTTTCATTTGTTCATTGAAGTTGTTTATTTAATGTTTTTAGTTTTTCAAAGATATCGGCTAAGTAACTCACAAATGCCTTACCATCGACCGTTAACATATTTTTCATTTCAGGTTTGTCGCTTAGAAAATCACTAAGAGTATCAAATAGATCCATAAATCTTTTCAAGCAGTTCCTTTTCGAGAGCTATCTTACTTCTGTGTGGAGTATAAGTCTCACATGGTCTTCATTTTGTTCTTCACAAAATAACTTGAAGAGACGTTCACATTTGGCACTAGCTTTAATAGCATTGATACACTTTATAACTAAATTTAGTACGTTATTTAGAACAGGCAAAATGTTTTTAGCTACCAGGTTTTCCCTGTGAATAACACAGTGCACAAGAAGCATTTCTGGATTCTCATTTTTCATCAGTTTTAAGCAACCATTTTACTTCCCCATCATATTAGGACCTCTTGTGCTGTATGGCTCTGAAACCTGGAGTACAAAGAAAGGAGACGAAGCCTTGCTACAAACCTTTGAGAACAACATTTTAAGACACATCTTTGGACCCATTAGGGATACACAAAGTGGAGAGTGGAAAAGAAGAAGTAACAACGACATTTATGATCTGTTTAAGTCCCGCTAATCACTGATATCATGAAGGCTAATAGACTACAATGGCTGGGGCATATAGAAAGAATGGAAGATAATAGGGAAACAAAACTCGCTTACACTCAGGAAATAAATGACCGTAGATCCCGAGGTAGACCAAGAAGACGGTGGAGAGATAATATATATACACAGACCTACAAGCACTTGGAATCAACGACTGGCAAGAGAAGGTCAACCAGAGAGACGATTGATTGATTGATTGATTGATTTAGGAACCGACATCACAGCATTCGGGACATTCCCATAAGCGCTCCGTCCCCATCCCCAGCAGCCAGCGAAGAGTTCCAATACTAATAGTTCCAGTAGCAATCTGATTATATGTCCGTCTCGCCTTAGAGAGACGAATGGAGACGGATTGTATCATCTGCTCCCTACGTTGTACCAGCAAGCTTCTTTCATGATTGCCATTCTTTTCCTTGCTCTTGTTCGATATTCTCAACCTGTGTCTTCCATGTAAGGCGACGATCAAAGGTGACTCCGAGATAGTTTGGATTTTCTTCATGGCGCAATATTTTTCTATTCAATACCTTAGGGTTCTGAGTTTTATTTGAGAGGGAGAACACTGTGCATGTTGTTTTCTCCTCACTTATCTTCACTAGCCATGATATTGACCAGACCTGTGGCGCTAGTAAGGCTTGCTGTATTCTGCTGTTAGCTATTCTAATATATTCTTCAGATGACCATATGGGTAGGTCATCTGCAAAGGAGGATGTGTATACTCTGGCTGGAATATTTTCCATGATGGCATTAAGAATAATGTTGGTGAAAGAACTCCTCCTTGGGAGACACCTTGCTCCAACAGCATCTTTTTGCTGGTTTGTCCTTGTACTTTTGTCCAGGCAGTTCTGTTCTCAAGTCAGTGGCTGATCCATTTGTATATTTTCCCATAAACATGCATTTTGTGCAGTTTTACTTTCAGTCCCTCCATATCAAATGCTTTTTCTAAATCTATCCAGACCACTGCCGGTCTCTCTGGCTGAGGGGTTACACCACTTTTTCCGTAATCCCGTTTATCCACGCAGGGTCTCGCAGCGAGGCGAGAATTGGAAGCGGTTCGACCCGCGCTTGTGACATGCGAGATAATGATCCGGCCGCTCAGAAAGCAAACTACTGAGCGTAATCTTGCCAAGAAATCAACATACAGCTGAAAGATGCTGATGTTGACAGCGATGTCCTGTAAAGGATATGCAAAACATTTTATTTATCCAGACCACTAGTGTGTGCTTTTTCTCTTGGAAGGCATCCTCTATTTTCTGAGCTATATAGGTTACTAGCTGACCCTGCCCGGCTTCGCCCAGACCCTGGTGGGGAGCATCTCATTTAATTCACATAAGTAGTCATATAAGTTCTCGTTCCCGTTACCGACTGACTGTCTGTCTGTCTGTCTGTCTGACCCGGCCCGGCATTGCCCAGCTCCTGGTGTGGAGCATCTCATTTAATTCATATAAGTAGTCATATAAGTTCCCGTCTGTCTATCTGTCTGCCTGACCCTGCCCGGCTTCGCCCAGTCCCTGGTGGGAAGCATCTCATTTAATTCATATAAGTAGTCATATAAGTTCCCGTTACCGACTATCTGTCTGTCTGTCTGTCTGACCTGGCCCGGCATCGCACAGCTCCTGGTGTGAAGCATCTCATTTAATTTATATAAGTAGTCATATAAGTTCCTGTTCCCGACTGTCTATCTGTCTGTCTGTCCGGCTTCATTAAATTCATAAAGAACGTTCTTCCACACACCATCCATTATTTTTAATGAAAACTCTTTCTAATCACCTGCATGACTACAGTAACTTCTTAAGCAAAAAAAGATGAGTTACAATGTTATACATTGTGCATCATTTTTATGAAAACTTTGAAAATGCCTTACAGATTGTATCATTATTTATTATAACTCATATGCCGGTACATAACTATGGACAAAGAGTTTATAAATCTTTGAAAACGATGCCACAATATGACTATAAGTTATACAGAAAAGTTATGCCCCTTGAAATAACTTTTACAGAGTTAGGTCCCCTGAGATATATGAAATTATGATGAAAAATGAAAAATGAAATAATACTGAGTAAGCAGGCGATTTCACACTAACAAAATATCACAGTTGACAGCTCTGGAATGAAAGGAAGGCGTGTAGAAAATTTCATCTCAATCGGATGGGCCGTTCGCGAACAAATAAAGGACATACGGACAGAGATACGGACGCACATCCTAATTTATATATAAGATTCGATCTTCAGTGGATCAGTACTTTCTGAATCCTGCTTGGTGTAGTGTTAAGAGTTGGTTTTCTTCCAGATGCCATGTTAGCCTGCCATTGATAATGCGTTCCATTAATTTTCCTACACAGCTAAGTATACTGATAGGTCGATAGAATTTGGTTCTTCCAGGTCTTTTCCTTTCTATGGGACTGGTATTAGAATAGCTTTCCTCCATCCCTGTGGGACTATTACTCTCTTCCAGCTGTAATTTAGGAACGGGATGTGTGCGTTGGCGGGGATATGTATGGGTGGGGGATGTGTGTTTGGCTGGGTATTGGGGATATGTGGGTGGGTGGTGGAGTATATGTAGGTGGTGGGTGTTGGTGGATGGAGGATGTGTGTGTTGGTTAAGAGATGTGTGTAGGTGGGTGATGTGTGGGTGGGTGCATGTATGTGTGCCTGGGGGTGTGTGCGTGGGAGGTGGATGTGTGGGTGGGATGTGTGGTGAGTGGGAGATGTGTGTGTGGGTGGGATGTGTGTGGGTAGGTGTAGCGTAGCGTATACTACTAGGATGGAAAACAGATCAAAGTAGATACAAAATAGACTTCTACGAATAGAGAGTCTAACCACTGCTGAAGAAGCGATCAAAAGGCTCGCAATTCTAGAAGGATGATTTTTCAAAGTCCCAGAATGGATCACTACTTCCAAACAGTGCCAGGCGGAAAGTTATGACGACTAACTGTACTATAGTGTGTTTTTTGTTGTTGTTGCCTCAATATAAAATTGAATATCTCAGTAACCAACTGATGGAAAATAATGAGATTTAGTATATAACCTTATCATTATGTCCACCCAACAAAAAAACTTTTGTTCTGGAGATTTTACAGCAGATTTCAAAGTTAGTTTATATGCGGTATATTAATTATGACTTAGAGATTACGTCCATGATTTTAACAGTATTACAGCTTCACCAAGACACGTAACCGCATTTTTTAAAATTTTCACGTGATTTCCGTTTTGAAACAAACAGCGCGAAGATTCAGAGGTGTCTCCAAATGGGGGTTCTTTCATGAAACGTGATTATATAAATAAATTAGCTGACAAGGCCCGGCTTCTGGCGGGGATCTATCTATCTATCTATCTATCTATCTATCTATCTATCTATCTCTCTGTCGGTCGGTCGGTCGGTCGGTCGGTCGGTCGGTCGACCGGCCCGCCCGCCCGCCCACCCACCCACCGACCGACCGACCGACCCACCCACCCAGCCAGCCATCCACCCACCCACCCACCCACCTACCTGTCGTGTCCTCCTTTAAAGTGTCGTCCCTGGAGTGAGGAGAGTCAACACCCACATTATAATATTTTTTTTCCCTTTATCAATATCCTGGAGAATCCACCAGCTTCCGTCCAACACACTCCATCAGCCTATGGACACCTTTTCATATCACTCTCTCACTGTCGTACTATGCCCCCTCTCATACCTCCCCAACGCAACATACTCAACAACTCTTGCTTCTAAAAAATTAACAAAGATTAATTTATTAAAAGAAAAGTGTAACGTATATGAGACGTGTATGCGAAGAAAATGTGTGTCGTGTATTTTAATGTAAATGTATAGGTCAGACCACAGAGTTCAGGTTCAGAGTCCACTCATCATGGCAAGGATTACACGACATCACAAGAATCAGCACAATGGACCTCACCGAAGTCGTGTCCTTCTCTCCAGACATGTCCTCTTCCAGGAGCTCTGATGACCATGAGACCTGAATCCCATGTAACTATAATCCGAGAAAATACTATTATTGTTCCTAACACAACGGTTCCTAATAGTTGTTAGAAAAACCAAGATCTCGTAATTCCGCACAGTGAAAAAATAATGGAACGCCGTCTCATGAACATGACGTTTTCTTCTAGCGAAATGTTCTATATTTTAACTCTTAAACAGTCATTGTATCTAGACTAAAATGGCTTGCTTTATTTACTAGATATTGTCTGACAGTTCTGATTTCCTTGATACGTGGAACAACTACACTTCAATGTTTGGTTTCATCTAATGTGACCATCAGTTCTTACTGATCTAGTTCCACGTGGGCTGAACATCCATCACTTCAGGTGTGTTAACGATTGGTATGCACTCATGTAGGATACTTATACCATTCAGCTCCACCGAGCAATGTTTATCAGCTTCTTCCGTTGCGAAAGTTGCTGGCCCATCTCTCTACATCATAATTTATCCGGGATCGGATTTTTCATTGGTTCCGGGTTCTTCATTCCAACAAGAGGGAACCTGTAAAATAGATCATACAACTGGTGATAGCCTCCCCATCACTGATCTCTATTAGATGATCGTGGCCATCGGCCCTTGCTCAGTAAAATACAATGAACCTACTCTGTCAGGGACAGATGACTCAACCCATTGGTTATCATCAGGCCAAGACAAGAAAAAAAAATCAACAAACAGAATGCGGAACCCCGCCCACCAGGGACACCCACTGGAGTATCCCAATTATCCCTCATTACTCAATTCTCAACTAGTAGAGCCTATCAACACTTCACTAATCAATTTTCAACTAACAGTGCTAAGTATCACTTCCCTACTCTAGCTAGTTTTCCACTAACAGTGCTAATCATCACACTTTAGTTTTAACAAGGCTACAGTCTATATTAATTAGAACTAATTAAAATATGTTCTACCTTAGGCAACACCGCTGTTAGATCAAATTACATCTACTCTTGCCATGACAGGCACGTGTAAAATTAAATTAACTCAATTCGCACACGGTAGACATATTTCCACTCAGAACCGCAGTGCCGAAGCACGTCCGCCTCAATCAACGGTTTTAGTTCAACTCCCCTCTCCAATCATGGTTTTTGGCAACCTCCTAAAATTGGTCACGTGATGTGGCGAAACGCCAATGGCTCATGTCCTCATGCCTTCTTTTATTTTGGGTAAACTGGGGGAAACAGCTTTCGGGAACCCTCAGTTCTCTTATTCGTTCAATCACTATGGAAGATAGTTCTCTGGGATACTTTAACAACACGATCTTGGTAATAGAATAATTAGATATATGTCTTTCCTTTCGGGTAGACCCGGTGGAGCGCCTTGCGCCAAATGCGCACTGTTGCGACTTCTTGGGCAATTCATGTCCGTTTCTAGACCTACCGTTACCCACTGCATAATGTCAAGATGTCAAGTTGAAGATTGGGACATTTTAAGTGCAGAATACTACTAGTGTATAAAAAAGGTAATCTTAGGTTGTAATTAGTCCTGCACTTATAAATCTCTATTGTCTTGACTACTGAGATGAATTGGCGAAACGGCTTTCTTGCCATATTGGGAGGGGGTGACCGTTAGCCAATCTGGCTAAGCGTCTTGATCTTGGCATGGCAAGGGAACAAATATGAACAATAAATATTTCCCAAATGATATCGCTTGTTCTTGGCAGCAGATAGACGAGTGCTATCTTTCCTTCTACGGCCTGAACTGGGCATACTGTCATCTTTCTTTCGAATATAATCATTGGTTAGCTACGGTATGCAGGAAGGAGGGAAGGGCTCCTTGGGGATGGGGCCCACCAATCTATGATCTATCTTCTTGAGCCGGAAGAGGCTATCCACGGTGCTATCTCTTTCGTCTTTTAGTCGATAGGATGATGTCGGGAAGATAATGGACTTCTCTATCTCATTGAGAGAACCTGAACTCATCTGAATCTATGGGTTATGTGAGGCACTGCCGGTACATTATGGCGACTGCTCAGAAGAGAGCAGCGGCCGGACGGGGTAGTATCTTCGTTCCTATTCTTGCTTGGAATGGGGAACAACACTTCTTTGATTACTCACACCACACCACACGAGCTTTGTCGTGAGAAAGGCATGGTTTGCAAGGGAGAGAGAAGCCGGGAAACGAATGTGCCCAATAATAATAAAGGCAGGGTATGAGTGTGGAGAGTGAGTCTTGTGTGCAAAAGGGTGCATAGGGTGGCCGACAGGACATCTACAAGTTGGAGGTCTACTCAAGCCAGGACGTAGCCAATCCAGGAGCTACCTGACATGTCAGACCCATTCAAGCAGGCCACTTGTATAATTAATTAGGTAAGCCAAAATGCATAACCATTTTATTAACTGAGGCCCAATTGGACCTCAGGATTGTGGTGCATGAGTCAGCTTGGTCGCTCACTAATCTTTGTCATCTACAGGGTCCTTCTTTTGACCGTAAAGTGAGTTGAAAGACTCGACAGGGCTTCTATGCCTAGGGCTACGGGCAACTGATGAAGCCAGGGAAAATCGGTGGCCATACCAGGTAGAATGTTTCTAATTTTGAGGGAGAAGCAGGTCAAAAATTAAACGAGTGACAATACCGCAACTCAAGTCTTCTCATCGACTTAAGGTCGGGTGTGTGCTGATGATTCTGGTTGGACCTACGCATAATTCCCATCCTTGTCCGGGACAGCGAAAGACTCTGACTCATTCCCTATACACAATCTGGTCTCATGACATGATTTCCCTACCAAAATTGTGCCAAGTGATCCCATGGCACTTTCCCAGACCAGATGAGTGACTATATCGTGTTGGCCTCGGAAACCTGAAAGCTGTTGTTCGAACAACCTACGCGGGAAAGAGAGACCGGAAACTTTGTCGGGTGAGGTGGATATGAACTCAAAGGACAATATCGAGATCTGTGGTCTATGATGTTCAGAGTTTTCTTGTTTCATGTCTGGACTAGAGTTATCTCCTCAGTTTTTTTTTTTTTTTTAGACTTTTATAGGTTTATCTGTCTTGATGTTTTTCTGGGTTGTCCTTTATTACGGTATTAAATTCTAATTATAGTGACTGAGACGATCGTCATGTTATGTTTGTGTCAGCCAGAAATACACTGCAGGAAATAGACCCTGAGGTCGAAAGAGAGAGTGACAGTGAGTCCGGGGAACGGAGGAGGGTTGGCAGCAAAGACCTATTCCCAGCCAGGGCGAAAGAATAATTTTGAAACATTGTGACGGGACTATTTGGGACCCTCCCCATAGCTTGTTACACGTGACGTGGTTGATGTCCTGCAGGTGTTATTTGGGCATATCATCCATTGTCAAGAATCTATCTTCCCTGGCTTAGTCACTGTCAGAGTTGTCATCACTTGTTTTGACTCCCACAACAAACTAGCGAGTTACTGTATGCTCCCAACAACAGTTGTCAATAGCAATCTGCCAATTCTGCGTGATGTCCGGAAACCATAAATGACAGACTGACTGTTTTCTCCCGAGCTGAGTACTTCCGCTTTCCATCCAACCTGTTTATGAACTGTCAAAGCGATGTATGGACTCATCTCACTCACTTCCCCTACACATCTGAAGCTGTTAACTTTGCCCGACCTGTGATGGCTGACATCCGATTGCAACCAGGATCCGACGGGTTCCATCTGTATTCGAATGTTGACAAACTGTCAAAGCGATGCAGGGACTCGTCTCACTCACCACCGAGTGTTCCCAATCCGTCGACCAGATGTAAACATGTGCAGTTTCATTTTCTGGATTTGTTGAAACAACCTTTGGCCTCGAACATGCCGCTAATTCAGAACGCCTTTTGTTCTCATCACTGGTTAACTCATGTTGGTCTATTATGTGACACTACCTTTCTGCCTTCCTACCTACCTACCTTTCTGTCTGTCTGTCTGTCTGTCTGTCTGTCTGTCTGTCCGCGCTATTAAATATTGATAAAAGTTACTGGAAAAAACGTCAGGACCATGTGTTGAAAGAGGAAGAGGACTATTGGAGAAAGGATGGATTGAATTTTATACAACCGAGACCTTTCATCAACCTACTGGAATCGTCCGACACAGATCAGATCGCAGACCTTAATCTACGTACACACTTACTGGGATATTTTGCTCCAACTATTCAGACGAATTGCAGGCCCTAAACATTACAGCATCAGCATCAGCTGAAGAAACAAGAAGGAAATGAAAAATAAGGTAAGAAATATATTCCTTCTACTTTCCTGTTAATTTACAAATTATTTACCCCGTGCCTCTAAATTCTCTGTCTTTACTAATATTACACATTGCACCCCTCTCGGGAATCTCCGTGGTGAAGTCGTCAAGCTGTCTGACTCGGGCTCCGAAGGTTGTATGTTCGATTCCGGGCCGCGTCCTTCATTTCACGAATGCATTTTTTCGGAGACTCCCGAGGGTCGTCGCTGGAACTACGGAGTTCGTGCTTTGTGCGACGCTTTCCGCGCTGCGGAAAGAAACTGAGCCATATGGGATAAAAACCCGGTGCAATGCAGCCGACCCTGTCGATTTTAAGCTAGTTCTTTCATTGCACCCACTCCCATACGAATCCGGATACGCCTTTGTGTGTCAACAGAATTGACATGTCTCACATTACCGTAAAAATAACTTCGTTAGCGAGAAATCACTAGTTGTTCAGCAAAAGATCAAAGGAATGTCGCCGCTTTCAATGATTTAAGTTGTTTTTGGACCTTTCAAAGACATATTCCTTGGGTGGGGGTAAATATAAGACGGCTGGAAAAATTTCATAACGATGCAACAGACAGTTTTCAAAATAATTGATCGTGAATGAAGGCAACCAAATGTGGACATACTATAACAAACGAAGACAGTATGTCAAGTGATTCCTGCTAAAGTGCCTGGATGAATGATCCCCCACCGTCTAATGTATTCTCACACAACAGGAGATAAGACAGATTTATAAGTATAGATATAGTTCTTTCACTCGTCACACAATCTGATGATGATATTAATCTAATTCTATAATGACAGACGCAGTTTGTTAAAATTAAAAATATAACATAGCTGTTTAATTCTAAAAACACTACGTGAGCCCCACGAGGAACTCACGGACACATAAGAGATAAGCAGATCTCAGGTTAGTCTAAATTTCTACAAGAGTATATCCAGCTAGAGGATGTCGTAATCACTGACTATGTATATGGGCCAATAGCGGACATAAATTGGTGATTGCTGTGCAGTGGCAAACGGGTTGTTAGCCACTTATCTGTTTATCCTTGGCCTCCTGGATGGTAAGCTGAAAGGTGCTGACTGGTTAGTGGTATGGACTCCACTCTCTGCTGCATCAACGTGAGTGGTGTGTAGCTCAATCACAGGTCGTGACTACGGCTACTGTTGATCAGGGTGTGGGCTCTGCGAATGACAGCGAGAAGGGGTGAATAATCCTTCAAGACAGAGTTGTAAATTCTTTTGGCCATGTCCTAGTCCTGCATGGCCTACACGTCTCATGTAACTTTAAATAGCATGTGCTATCTGCTATCTTATTTTACATAGTTTGATTCCTTATACTGAAATTTACAACAGCCCACTGGTCTAATGAAAATAACACACAAATGATATTCTGTTCTCTCTGCTGATATTTAGATCAAACATGTACAATCACTTAAACGCTCTATGTCAAAGACCACATTCCTAATATATATATATATGAGTGGGAGCATGTATGTGTGCTTGGGTGTGTGTGTGTGTGTATGTGGATGGGGGAGGTGTGGATATATATATATATATATATATATATATATATATATATATATATATATATATATATATATATATCTTCTTCTTCTTCTTCAGCGTTCCGAGCCATTGAGGTTCTTTGCTGCAAATACAATCCGTCTCCATTCGTCTCTCTGGTGGACCTTCTCTTGCCAGTCGTTGATTCCAAGTGCTTGCAGGTCTGTACATGTATTATCTCTCCACCGCCTTCTTGGTCTACCTCGGGGTCTACGGTCATTTATTTCCTGAGTGTAAGCGAGTTTTGTTTCCCTATTATCTTCCATTCTTTCTATATGCCCCAGCCATTGTAGTATATATATATATATTCTAAGTCATGATTAATCATGGAAACATGAACCACAATTCACATAATGAATTAACAGTACATATTATCGGTTGACTTCAATGGAATGGAAAACTCAGACGCCACAACTACGACGTCACCATATACATTAACAAACCATTAAATCTATGAAACAACACACGTCGTTTTCCAAGTATGGAAACACACAACTACACTCCATACGATGATTTAACAACACATATTTGATGATTTAAATAGAATGAAATGAAATCACACACAACTATAACGTCACAATGTACATGATTGAACCATTAAATCCACAAGTTCACTTAAAGAGTTATGAGTTGTACTACTAGCAATCGTCTTCCTTATATTTATTAAAACATAATTAATTATCCAGAAGATTTCTTATCTAGGTTTAAGATTACTTTCACTATACACAAGAACAATATTATGGTTGGAGAATTTCCCCCAACTTAACTTTGTTAAGTGGGTCATATTGGTCCACGTGGTAGTAATCTGACTATGGGCAAGATAAAGATTAATTAAAAAATCTTCGTTATTCAAATTCACTACGGGAAAACATTGTTTTGAATAAAAAAATTATTAATTGTAACTATTTTACTCTATGAACTAATTCCTTCGACTAATAATATGTATATTATCTAGAGAAATACGCTAGTTACGAAGCTAAGCACATAATTATTATATCTTAACTCTTATCGTCTACTGACTAACTCGGGTTTCTTTTCCGCAGGTCGATACTTAATTTCGAGAATCAAGTAATGTAATTTATCCATGTTTTTAATGTCACATGTGACTCGCTTTGCGTTATCCCTTGTCGGCAAGCCACATGACACAAACATGGTACTAGTGGAGGATTTGTGTGTTGGTTAAGAGATGTGTGTAGGTGGGTGATGTGTGGGTGGGTGCATGTATGTGTGCCTGGGGATGTGGGAGGTGGATGTGTGTGTGGGATGTGTGGTGAGTGGGTGATGTGTGTTAGGGTGGGGTGTGTGTGTATGTGTATGTGGGAGGTGTGGGTGGATGGGGGATGTGTGTGTGGGTGGATGGGTGGGTGGGTGAGGGATGTGTCTCATAACATGCTAATATGTATTGGTTTTGCTTACAACATTCTTTTGACAATTTTTTTCCCAATGTGAATGTATTATGCACTATTGGTGAACGAAAGATGAGTGATTGGAAGGGCCGAATGTAAGACGGGCCTGCGTGCCCAATTTGTTACCCTTTGAAAATAAAGTCCGTTCGTTCGTTATTACGTTCTCTCTCTCTCTCTCTCTCTCTCTCTCTCTCTCTCTCTCTCTCTCTCTCTCTCTCTCTGCTATCTTCCTGGCATCTTCAACTTTGTCCTCCAAAATTTGTAGTTCTTTATTCCAGTATGGTTTGTAACTTGTCCTTGCTCCTCTTGGAATGGACTCAGTGGCCGCCTGTATTATTGCTTTGTTTAGACTTTCCACCATTTGTTTCACGTTGTCATGTCGTGTATTTATGTTTTCACAATATTTGTCTGTTAGAATGGCAAATATGTCCCAATCATATCGTTTGTAATTTCAGCGAGGCAAAGGCTTTTGTTTCTGTGGAACATACTCCATATTTATTACAAGCTTTATTGGTCTGTGGTCACTATCTGCTAACTGGTCAAGCACATGACGATCGATTTTGTGGAGGATGTCTCCTGTGCAGAAAGCTAAGCTTGCAGTAGAAGTGGTAAACCATCTTCTAGAGTAGAAGCTCGCTGTGTCGTCCGCTTTGTTGAGTAGATGGAGATTTGAGTCCCTCCACTTCATCTCCTCTGTTGTCAGTATCTGACTGGGTATCCCCATCTTTCGGAACGGCTATTAGTATTAAAGTCTCCGACAATAATGCAGTTTGTGTCAGTTATTTTCATATTTGAAAGTGTAAGGTCCTTATCTGCTAGGCTATACAGATTGTAAATTCTTATTTTCACGTCCTTTATCATTATATCAACACCTATAATTTCCGTTTGGTTGTCAGAGATCACAGATACTTCGCTGCAAGTTACTGAAACGTGTCGCCTGATATCCTCTGACTGAGAATTTGCGATTGGCGTTGAGGTGTGTCTCTTGAATGCATGCCACATCTATTCTATCTTTATGAAGGCGCTTTGTTAGGGAGGCTTTCTTGTTAGAAACTCCTTCGGCATTCCACTATAGTATGCTGAGTGTCCGGGGTGTTTGGTCAATAGCTTTTAACCTGGGAGTCTCCGTGGCGAAGTGGTCAAGCCGTTTGACTCGGGCTCCGAAGGTTGTGGGTTCGATTCCGTGCCGCGTCCTTCGGTTCACGAATTAAATTTTTCGGAGACTTGTGGGTCGTCGCTAGAGCTACGGAGTTCGTGCTGTGTGCGACGCTTTCCTCGCTGCGGAAAGAGACCGAGCCATATGGGATAAAACCCGATGCAATGAAGTCGACCCTGTCAACTTTTGTAAGCTGTTAACCTACTTCTCTGTGCCTTGACTCCACAGCACCGGGGAAGGTGACCACCAATAGTATGGGGTGGACCCCCTCGAGGCAGGGCGCTAGGCACTATCACCACCTGATGGGACTTCAAGGGATTAGCACCATACTGATTAATTATAATCAATGGCATCATGGATTGATAAAGTTATGTTGCACTGCTTTGTCAAGCCTGTAGCTCAGTACATTCGATTTCGACAAGCATTTTTCGGGTGTACTTTCCCTAGCCTTTGACTGTCCCTAGTTTACCTACAAGGCAGCAGGTGTGAGTGTCTCTTGGTTTGGTTCCTCTCTCTTAACCTGTCCGACATGGGAGGCCCTACCAGTAGTTGTGCTACCGTCGGCATAGCTCTTGGGGTCAAAAGTGAGCAAGCCCCTCTACCTCGTCACGGTGGACACATGGCAGAGGGGGAATATAGTCTGAATAACAGGGAGAAAAAAAAGAAGAAATAATGGTTATTACAAAGAAAAATGTTATACCAAAAAAAAAGTGAATGGGATAAGATAATGTACGTAGTTAATTGTGTTATTTAATAACAGTGGATAGAAGATGTATTCGGGACAATTAGCAAAAAAGCGAGGAATTATGTGAAAGCCGCGGAGATGTGGTTTCATAGAAGAATTATGAAAACGCCGTGGATGGATAGAAAGACCAATGAAAATATCTTGACAAAAGTTAACTCACAAAGATGAATGGTTTCTTGTATCATTACAACGGGTAAGTTGAAGGAAGGGAAGAGGCAGAGGGAGACCAAGAGACATGATGTTGAATAGTTTGACATCATAGCATCGAAAGACCAATGAAAATATCTTGACAAAAGTTAACTCTCAAAAATGAATGGTTTCTCGTATCATTACAACGGGTAAGTTGAAGGAAATGAAGAGGCAGAGGGAGACCAAGAGAGATGATGTTGAACAGTTTGACATCATAGCATCGAGGAACATCAGTATCAGGAATTATTGGCAGCACGTGAGACAGAAGACCGTGAGCAAGCGTGATCACCAACGCTACACAGCATGGACTACAAGAAAAAAGAAGCTTCTGATCCTTACATGTGTATTACACATGCATGAGAAATTCCTTGTCCGCAGCTACTTGGATATATGACAGACTGTTGCACCTTGAGTCTGTCCGCAATCGTTGGCAAAGCTAGTATAGTATGTATTGCACACACACTGCCGGCGTGTACCAGATGCATCCCAGTATCACCCGCAAAGCTTTAATCTGTGTGCGTTCTAGTTTCATCAGCTGACTTGTTGACATCGTGGGCAGTTCCCATCCATACTCAATTACTGAGACAATTATGTGTTGATAGACTACTAGTAGTACTCCATACATGATTAGTAGTGGGCCTGCAGTCAGTAAGCTGGCATAGTTTTTCGGTCAGTCCTGCCTGGCGTAGTTTGAAAGCTCGTCGGTAGGCGTCCAGTAGTTTTGCATGTACAAGGGACTTCTCATAAGTCTTTAGCCTGCCCATGAAGGAGTAGGCGGAGAAAATTGAAGTTTAGCACATGTATAGCTCATTTAATTTGTAATGGGCATTTGAATTATGAATTTCCCTCCTAAACTGGTTTTCCTGATATGGTTGTCACGTGTGCAACACCGGCCTGGTTCTCGGTGGTTGCCCATATATTTATTTGGGTTCGAATTACTGTCTGCCTTCCCTTTTACTAGATCGTCCCCAGAACGGTTCACGGATGACACTACCCATATGACAACTGTGGACACAAGAAGACACCTAACTGACTATAAGAGAACAACCTTTGAAACGGCAAATCTAGAATCTTTATTGGAGATTCTGACTTTAACACACAGATGAACAAACTAACCGACAGACGTACAGCAAGGAACAGTCAATTTGGTGAGAGTAGTCTGCTGGCCACTCTCATCATTCCACACGACAGAAGTCAATGTCTTTAGTGTCTGTATGTAAACAAGGTGATAAGAGTACTTTCACCTGCACTCGTATGATGCCTCCTGGAACCTTGGGACTTGAGCCTGGCAAGTTTCAACTGTCACTTAACACTTGGCTTCAGCACCAAATAGCTTCACCACGAACAGTCACTCGTCCATAGCCACCAGAAAAAGGTGCCACATCACATAACAAAAGTCCACAGCACCTAGCAATCAGCAACAGCAAAGGGCAGTCGCCCACCGCCCCCAGTTAACAGCACAGAGGTTCCTGTAAGCAAGAACAGGCCAGGTGTACATATCCATTACACCCTTGCATAATACATACTACACCAAACGTCTACACCGACTCCATCGATCTCTTGTGGTCAGGCCCTTGAGCTCAGACCGCATCGTATGTCTGAACTCCCAGACATATCTCACGGACAGATTAGGTTACAGCTCCTAGTAATCCTAACTTAAGTCCAGTAGCTTTTCAGCCACCCGTCTCATCCCTAGTAAATAGTAAATAGGATGACACATTCCCTACCATCTAAGATCTAATGGATAATAGATATAGTGACAGGTCCATTCATAAGGATGGCAAAGTTCAATACCTCCCACAGAGATCATCAAGTGTTATGGTCTGGATCATCCTTCCCAATCACCATTTTGTCCCATCAGGAAAGTAGATAAGTCTATCAGGATACCTCAGGTCAGTACTCCATTACACCTCCAAGGTTAATGGAAGATACTCAAGCTACATTGATAACTAACCTGAAATACTGAATTAAAGACCAGACAAACAACAGAAGAGTTTGGTGTTCTTGTGTTTGTCCCTTTCCACCCTTCGGCATCGGATAACTGGATTTCTGCTGTGTGTGGGTGTATGCATATATAGACACATATCACCGGAATAAATTCCTTTGTCTGCCTATGAATTGTGTCGAATCAAACATCCCAACAATCTGGTTCCGAAGAAAGTATAGAGACAATAGAAAGATAGACCCGCATGACAAGGTATTCCTTTCACAGTAAGGGAACTGTAGAGTCACACACCACTGATGAAATATCCACGCGATACGTGAGTGGGTGTTTCCCCCACCGCTGTACTGGCCCACGGTTCAATCCCTGGTAGGTGTGAAGATATCTTTCCCCCTTCTGACCAAGCCCAGTTAAATAACAACAGGCCTATGGGGCAATAATAACCCACCAGCTTATAGCCTCCTACATAGTTGGGTTTCACCGTAATTAACGAGAAACGCATGTGGTTCTTGATCGTCACATGAGTGCTTGACAAGTACTAGTTTCAACCACGCCACATGATGATGATCGAAACATACTAATGTCAACATATTCATTAAGGGAATCAATTTAAAGCTCTGTTCAAGAGAAAGCTCTCCTTCCGAACAACAACTCCCTCAAATTCTCCATTGTCGAGATAGGGCATCGAATGTATTGTTAATTTGCTTCAACCAGACTGATCCACTAAGTTGTTGGCACAATACATTCTGTCATGTCTGTTGAACACTTAATCTAGGTCATAGTACACACACAGGCCTGCTACACAGCTAGCATGCCTGTTTAACTAACGGCTGGTGTCCACTGACGCTAGGTCAACGTGTAAATATCGGTCAGATCACAGGATACGGCGCAACTGGCCGACCTGGTCAAGAATTGACTCACCACTGAAATACCAACTATAGTTAAGCGACGCCAAGTATACAAGAGTGTTACATTTAAAGTTTAGGAACAACTATGCAACAGACATCGATCCGATAGATTCATCAAGCTCTGGGCTGTAGGTTTTCTCTGGAGCCCCAAAAGGTATATCATGATACAGCTGGTCAAAGACACGGTCCCTCGTCTCAAGGACAACAATGCCACCACTGCAGATCAATCTCTATAAGAGCTGCATAGATTACAGCTGGCTGACACGGCCGTGAAAGGATAGCCTCAACAACACCATTAGCTCTGGAACATTCTCCGTCTCCCCGTGATGTCAGTTATACAGCTGGCCATAGAAGCGGCCTTCTTTCTTGATGACTGTCTACCGAATGCTTCTCGTGTCGGGTCCGGAAAAACACACTCACCGGAATTTGCCGACAAGCTCCGAGCATTACCCCCACGAAAGTGACGGCAACTCAGCATTCCCCGAGTTTTAGCAAAGTGTGCGATTTACAACAGAGAAGATCAAAGCACACTCAAAGAATTGAGTTATGATTCTCGGGACCCGTGAAGTTCATGACAATCCCGATACACAACATCTCAAGGACACAGACGACGGTCCCAACTCTTTTACTCGGAAATCCCCCTCTCCCTCGCCTTAAAATGTGGCCTAGCCGCCAAGACGGGGTGGGGTAGAGTTGGTGCTGTGTTGTCCCGTCTGAGACGCACTTGCGTTTTGCGACAATGGTGCATGGCACAACACACCCTATTGACCAGATCTGTACATCCAACGATTTGTTAGAACAAAGGAGAAATCAGACGACAGGACTGTGATAAAATTCTTGATGTTACATGGAAAAATTACCTACAGAAATACACAGGGAGATTAAGCCAGCGTTTTAGGAAGTATGTCCTTCGTATGCTTCTGTAATAATTGATGTTTACAGTTTAAGTGTGGCCGTTCCCAAGCTACTGATCTGCCAAGATCAAGACGACCATCCTCAGAGTGCAATGATGGAAATGCTGCAAAAGTGAAGAAAATCACAGACCAGGATAGGAAAATGACAATTGCAGAGATATCGGGTTCAGAAAAGCTGAGTAAAAGTACAGTTTTTAGAAATTTACACAACAGACTGAACATGAGAAAAGTGTGTGCCCGCTGGGTCCCGTGCCTGCTGACATGTGAACAGAAACAAACACGGGTTGAATGCTGTGGCCAGTTGCTCAACATGTGGCGGTGGAAAAACATGTTGACGACCATGGTGACCGTAGATGAGACTTGGATTCACCATTATGACCCAAATTCCAAAATTGCCAGCATGCAGCGGAAAACCCTGGGCTCGCCAACACATGTCAAGCCAAGAGCACAAAAATCTGCAAGAAAAGTGATGCTGCCTGATTTTTTTTTTTTTTGGACGTCAAAGGTGTCATATTGAAAGATTACATGCTTCATGGCAACACGGTTAATGGGCAGTACTATGCAGATCTCCTTATCAAACTAAGAAAGGCTGCGACCAGAAAACGAGGGATAGCGCGCACGCAAATTCTGTCTTTGCTTCAAGACAACGCGCCCTCCCATAAAGCATGGCTTGTGCTGCAAACTGCCAACGATTTGACTATTGAAATTCTTCCACACCCACCATATTCTCCAGATTTGGTTCCATCAGTCTTTTTTATTTTCCCAAATCTTAAAAAACAGCTGAAAGGAAATCATTTTGACAGTGACGAAGATGTCATACTGGCCTGTGATAAATGGTTTAGTTCGAAAAAATAGGTTGTTTTATTCATAAGGTCTTTTCAAGGTTACGCAGAGAAATGCATAAATTCAGGTGGTGGCTACATCAAGCAGGAATAAGCACTGTGCCAAATTTCAATTTTCTCCGCCTACCCCTTCATGGTCAGGCTAAGACTTATGAGAAGCTCCTTGTATCATTGGGTACCGACGAAGCACTCTGAGCAATTGCTATTCTTGGCCTGCGTGTGCGTGAATAGTCCGTCTTTGTGATAAACATTTGGTTGATGCTGCCAGTAGTCATATACTTGTCTCAAAGATTAAGCCATACATGTCTAAGTTCACACTGTCTCACGGTGAAACCGTGAATGGCTAATTAAATCAATCGAGGTTCCTTAGATGACACGATCCTACATGGATAACTGTGGCTGTGTGAATGTCATCTGCATACAAGTCCCTCCTGGTCTTAGGAGGAGCAGCCTGTGGTGACCGGGAGGCTCAATATACGGAAGTGAGGCTAAGCATGTGCAGGACGTGACGATTCCTTGAGTGAGCTCAGTACCAGAGCGCTATGTGTCGGCTCTGCAATTATGGAAGCCTCCTTGGATGACGGGGAATGCCCATGGTCTGCCTCTGCCTTCCCTTGAGGGCTGTCTGGGATGTCTTCGGCTGTTCTAAATGGGCCAGCTGGGATGGGGGATAACACCACAACAGTGAGAGTCAAACGTCCTAAGAAACCCCCGGGAAGTTTAGCCCTGTCAACAAACGCCCGCAGAAGTCGGATGTGTCGGCCTAACGGCGCAAGAACGCAGCTCTGCTGTAAACAGGCACAGCGCAATCACGTCCGAAAAAACTCACCGGATGAAAGCATAAGAAGAGGAAGACTATATGTACTATATGATATATCGTTTGTTTTGACTCTCTGTTCTTTATCATTTCTTGAAGTCTTGAAACTGCGTTTCATTTCATTATTCAACGACCAAAATCATATCATCAGCGTAACGCAGGTTGTCTACATTATTCCCACCAACTGATATTCCTGGCGTGTCTTGTATGGATCTCACTATATTTTCGATGTACAATTTGAACAGATCGGTTGATAGTACACAACCATGCCCAACACCAGAATTAATGTGTTGAAAAGTAGATTTGTCAATGAAAGTGATATAAATGTAAGGATTTCGGTACGAAGATTTTAATCAACTTCCGTCTTCCTGGGACCAAAACCAAATACAGAGATTGGCGCGAAGCGTACCATAAGATTTATATACTGATTCATCTCCGAAAGATAAATGATAAGTTTTCATTTAGATAAGTGCATGGAATACACCCAGATTAAATCAGACACCATTTAAGCACCTGGGCAGATGGATTAGTTGTTGAGTTAAACTGACAGTGAAACATTTATTTAATTTGTGCCCTTGTCTGATCTGGCATCTGGTCTTCCCAGACTTAGCTGGATCTGTTTTTTTTCCCAGTACTTTATTTTCAACTTGCACTCCACCTTTTCTGATAAACGCGGAGTAGTTATGCTACTAAGCATAGCATAATTCACAATTAAGGAAAAATCGGACTATAAATCACTACAATGCAGAAGTCAATTAAGTAAGTGGCAACTATTGAACTAACTTACTAAGCACTGCCAATCACTACACTCGTTTTTTGTTTGTTCCACATATTTTATTTTATTTATTTATTTGAATTCATGTAATCTATTTCATTTCATTATTGACATTCTAAAGATCTGGAGAGTGGGATTCTAAAAATAAAAACTATAAAAACCATTAAATGATCACAGCTCCATGTAATCTTGTAGAGAAAGTCTGTTGCATCTCCAGGGGCAGAGAGCAAGCAATGCAACTACTATAAATCATTTATTAAATGTAATTATCATGAATATGGCAAAGAAATGAAATACATTTCGGGGAACTGAGTATCTACCAGATTAAATGAACATCTGAACAAAGTGGGGCACACATTTGTTTAAGAACAGTCTGAATGTGATTGAACTCAGAAACACTGCTAAACCAGGCCAGAAAGATGTTTTGTATTTCTAACAGTTATTTTTTTTTTTTTCTGTTGTGTTGTAACTAAGAAAATTACAAAATGTACATGCATTTTTGTCAAAGATGATCAGACGTGGTAGCAAAGGGAAACCACATCTGCTTAAGAATGACTTTCTGATAAAACATACAGAAAAGTAGAGACTGTCTAGGCTCGGACGCCAAACGAGAAAGGGTCTAATATTGAAAATACTAGAGGGCAACATCCAGAGAAGAAGTGACTACAGAAAACAAGTATGCAAGGATACTGGGGTTCAGAAACACACACTGAGCTGAAGAAACTGATTCTTCTTCTGCGTTTATCCGGATTCTTTTTTCGGATGTGACTGCGTTGTGCCTGTTTACAGCAGAGCTGCGTTCTTGCGCCATTAGGCCAACACATCCGACTTCTGCGGGCATTTGTTGACCGGGTTAACCTTCCCGGGGAAGAAACTGATTGAGAACAAGGGATAATGGAATAACATAATCAGACAACTGAAACAGCACACTTTCGACTGACAACCTCACTACCTGAAACTCAGACTTGAAGATAATGTGAATTAGTATGTAGGTATTGGTTGGATGCAGCCAATAAATAAGAAGGGGAAAGAAATATATACCAGTGGTCACTCTTGAGTGGACAATTAAAATTTTAACATATAGAATATAGGCTTACTTTGATGAAAGAGCAGATTTCTTCTTCTTTGCGTTCATCTGGAGTGTTTTTTCAGATGTGATTGCGGTGTGTCCAGTTAGGCACCCTTTGATCGAAACCCTTAGGCCAACACATCCGACTTTTAGCGTGCAATTTTGACCAGGTTAGCATTCCTGGGAGACTCTCACTTTTGTGGTACCATCCACATCCCAGCTGCTCAAGTTGGAACAGTCGAAGACTTCACGGTCATCCCTCAAAGGAAGGCAGGGACAGTCCATGGCATTTTCCGCCATCCAGGGTGGCTTCCATAATTGCAGAGCTGACACATAGCGCCCTGGTGCTGGGCTCACCGAGGGAATCGTCACGTCTTGCTCATGGCTGCTTGAATTCCTCACTTCAATATATTGGGCATTTTGTTCACCCCAGGCCGTTCCCGCACAAACCAGACAGGTCTGCAGACGGTATCCACTCAGCGAGTTTTCGATTTGGACATGTGCTTGTCGTTGTGCCCGTCAGCTTTTCCAGGCGCGACGGACATTCGGAAAACCACCTAGTCAGAGCTGTTCCAAACAAGAGCGGTATTCGGAAACTACATAGTTGGAGCTGTTCCTAGCATGAGAGACATTCGGACGAGACATTTCACTTGGACATAACAGCGTAGTGCCAATTTTTATTTTGCCACCCGTAGGACGGCACTTCCGACTTCGGCGGGCATTTTCAATGAGGTTAGCCTTCCTCGGGTTTCGAGACTTATTGTTGTGATTTCGCCCACATCTCAGCTGGTCAAGATAGAACGGTCAAAGACATCACGGTCAACCCTCAAGGAAAGGCAGGGGTAGAGACCATGGGCGTTCCTTGCTATCCAAGGGGCCTTCCATTATTGCAGAGCCGGCACATACTGCTCTGAGACTGGGCTCACCCGAGGAATTGCCACGTCCTGTTCGTGGCTGCCTTGATTCCTCACTTCCATGTATTGGGCATTTCGCTTGCCACTGGTCGCTAAAGCACAAACCAGGAACGGACAGTCTGCAGACGACATCCACTAGGTAAGCCTTCGCTTCAGACTTCGGACCATGCAATGGATTTGTGTCAGAAGTCGGGTTGCCCCACCGGCTAGATGAAAGTATTATTCACTAGCGAGCAACCCCACATAGTCAGAACTGACTAGGGACAAAATCTATATGGCTGAACTACAGATTACGCCCATGAATATCCAATGTACAGCTCTAAGTGGCTCGTTACAAAATTGAAATGAACTGTGCTGAATATTCGCCAAGGAATAGGAAAGAGAAGGTTAGCTAGGATAGATTTTAAAGTCTGAATTAAAGTGTAATGACAACTATCCTAGTACAAGTTTTTCTCCCTGACTTCTTCCTTCCTTGGTGTTTAAGTGAACCCCCACCAATGTACACAACAACACGTATGCACAATTGGAAAAAATATAATGACAGAACTATGAGTTACAATACTACAACATTTATTTACTAATCATAAACATAGACATATGATGGTTTTACGATGATGATGATGAAATTATATAACATATTGTTATTGATGAGAAACATTACATAACTTGTTACTTGAACTATCTGGATCTGTGGTCCAGATCCCCACTCTCCAGTAGACACAGAAGAAAACAGCTTGCCGGTATTCTGATGTCTGTCAGTCCTAGCACTACCTAGTTAGTAGTCTCTAGTCTTGAGATCTATAACATAGGTGCTCCTTGTGAGAGCTTGAAAGAAAGTCAAGAATGTGTTATATCTAGTTCTACATCAGCACAATCCTAATACTAACACATACATATACAATGACCAGTCTGGCCAAGTTTATCTTCCAGCTCTACTGCGTTCACCATCCTCCTTCTCCCTCCTACTGTCTTAGTCGGGGACGGGCTTTTCAATTGTCTCACACGCCTGTAATTATTACATTTCTGCCGCCCATGTCCATGTCGCTAATACAGAAATTCTGTCATACAGCCGCTCCGTCCAAAGTTGGTTTAGCAGCTCACCGGGTCGGTAATGGTATTATAATAGTACCGGGTCATCTGGGCTTACAAGCCGTGACCAGTAGCTGTGCCCGGTTCCCATGCATTACCGTGAACGCACGCCCACAATACACTGAGAAAGTTTAGCACCATATACCCTATACCAAGTGTGGGTAATGTCTGTACCATTACACCTCTGCTTCCAACACAATCGTTGGCCAATGTGCCAATGTGGAGACAATAGCATAACACTTCATATTGGTAGGTTTGCATATGACAAATCAATATATCAAACATCCAATACACATAAACATATTGATTAAACTAGACATATTATGATACTTTAACATCATAGCATAATGCACTAGTTAGTTTGTATGTATACGAAATGAGACGTATATACACAAAAAGAATATGTACGAAGCATATTCCTAGCATCGTATATTCATATGAAATTACACATACATACATCCCACATATCCGTAAACCTTATATTACTTCAAGATAGACATCTAATGATACTCAACATAATAGCATCAAGCATTATTAATGAGTACTAATATTGTATAGCTACAAAATGAGATATACAACAAGTCTAATTGAAGTGACCACACAGACCAGCCATATTTGCTGATCTGCCCGGTTTAATCACCACTTAGTTACTGCTGTTGTAAGAATTAAATAAATAGTCAGTTGACTATATTCTGTACAACAAATGCACACACCAAAAGGCAACTAGGATAGTGTACAAAGAAATGACAAGCATCTACCAAGACACCTAAAAGTATACTTAGACAATGATATTTATTGAATAACCTATGTCAGATATAGACTAAAAATCAGTACATACATCTACAAAACTTAGATAGTTACTAAGAAATAATTCTCCTAGTGAAATCTAGCAACATAAGAATCATACATATGACTACAAAACGAGCTGGGTGCCTACCTGTTCAGAGATTTTTTCATTTCTAACATGACCAGAGCTAACAGCCTATTTAACTAGTATCCCAAAGCAATTAACATTCCTTCAGTACTGTTCTAATTGCTTTATCAGATCTGTTTCACACATTTCTACAGGGCAGACCCATTATCTCCCAACATGTCAGTCATAAATCTTTCTGCATGCACACTAGCCTTCACACCTATGGGTCTGACAATTATTAGCCCCCTGAGTCTTATCAGTGATTTCACACCTTGCACCTCTAGTCTCTACCAGATGGAGGTCAGCCATCGCGGTTGGGCGGTTTCCTAGCTGTGCTTATCAGGTGTCATGTCAAAGGAGCAATTAGGTTCTCATGGTCAGCTGCCAGTTTACAACTCTGTTGGTAAACCAGGTTTGCTTGCGTCATGCCTGGTTGGTTTTAATTACCATTCAGTCCCCTGAGTCTGCCCTCCAGTCTGGCTGGATTGATAACCTCTGGGGGTGACCGGTACTGGTGTCAAATTAACTTCCCAAATAGAAAGCCATTCCTGGTGGTTTGTTTACTTGCAGGCTTTGCAAGCTTACGTCAAGACGGTATAGCCTTGAATATAGAGAAAACAGTTTTGTTCGTCTGTTGATCCTCTACATGGCCCATCAAAAGTGAACCGAAAATTGTTCTGGGAAGTAAAGGCTGCATTTTGTGACAATTTGCTAGCCAAGCGTTCCATTTCGTGTTATTGAGACATTTTTTTACCTTAGACTACACTCTATGTGAGCATAGATACAGAGATTTTTCGTAACCATTTCGTGCGACTGGGGCACTTTTCTACCTTTAGTACTCGCTCACGAGGTAGGCTACATGTGCTGCCGGCTCAGCACCGTACCTCCGTGCATCAGTGAGCGAAAAACGGCCAGGCCCTCTCATCCGGGGATCCCTCATATCCCCCAGCTGAGAACCTTCGAAACAAGTATCTGAACTAAACATGTAGCGTGCTTAGCATCTCACCTCCATTTTTTTGTAGGTTTGTATCGGCCCGGCTCTCAGGTCCAAGGATTAATGGCTTAGAGGCATTGAGCCTTATCCCTCAGCTGAGAGCCTTAGTGCTTGTGTCCGGACCAAGAACTTCTGCCTTCGTGCGCCTGATTTAAACTTTTGACTGCTATCCTCAGTCTACCTGCAGAGCAGCAGGTTGTCTCGCTTAGTCTGGTCCCTATCCCATAAGCTGTCCGATATGTAGTTTTTCATCCATCGACATAGCACATGGGGTCAATGGGACACGCAAGGCCCCCCCCCCCCCACCGCGACAAGGTGGAGACATATTGGGGGGGGGGGGGAAGAGCAGATTTGATTCCATGCCAAAGCAAAGTATAATTGCAATGAAGTGAGCCATGCACATTCAGTTTGTTTTTCCAGTGCACATATAAGCCGAAAAATAAAATTAGCCATTCATTACACTATAGTGATGGTCTATTACAGTGGTTCTAAACCGGTGGGGAATTCCCCCCACTACCCCCAGGGGGGGGGGGGAATTTTAGGGTTTCCAGAGGGGGGGGGGAAATTAAGATTATTTCAAGATTGCGTTAATACAAGAACTGATTACTTTATATTGTTTTGTTCCCTCCATACTTTAGTTTAGTCGATGGATCAACATTACGGCACACGGGTGCAACCCATAAGTGCTCCATTCTCCTAACTCAAACCTGAGTCTGGAGAAACTCAGCTCAGTGCACGAACTCTGTAGCACCGGCGAGGATCCTGAAATACTATGGGTAGATTTTTAACTCGAAATTTTGCCCGGGCAGCGCCGTTAGGCTACTCTTTTTCGATTTCCAACTGCCAAGGGATTTTTTACGTGCGCAACAATACACACGGGCATCCGATCTCACTACCCAGAGACCAGGGGAAATTTTATTACTAGAAGTCCACGAGAAAAAATCCGGGGCTTGAACCCAGGACCTCCAGCACTCGAGGTGGACACCATACCTCGAGACCACGCAGCCCCCCAAACCTCCATACTTTACGGTTCTGTGCTTCTCGCCCTTCTGAGATTCGTTTTTAACGTAAGTAGACCTGCTAGTCACATTTTATATTGATGTCTAGACTTGTTCTAGTATGTGTTATTAAATTTAGCTTACATTTTTATGTATACTGTGTAGGGTCGGGGAGAGGGGGGGATTTATAGGGAGGAAATATGAAAGGGGGGAAATGACATTCTGAAAATATGCTAAAGGAGATCATGGGCCAAAAAAGGTTGAGAACCACTGGTCTATTAAGTATGCGGTAGAGCAGGGATTATAAGCAGAATCAATGCCACTGCCCTTGACACAGCTGTGCTCAGCTAAGAACCAACATTACTGCACTCAGGACATTCCCATATGCGCTCCATCCCCTCGTCAACAGACAGCGAAGAGTCACACTACTAATCGTTCCCACCATTTCAAATTTAAAGTTCTTCTAGTCTTTCCTCTCAGTTTTGAGATTCTACCAGAACCCCTGCCAATCCCCTGCCAATTCCCCGCAATCTCATTCTTTCCACATACAGGTTCTCAATCTGTTCCTCCACATATACTTGTTACATAAACCCAACCAGGCAGGGAAGACATAGGCAGGCTCTGGTGGTCAAGAAATTGTTTACAGAATTAAATATGGAATATGAGTGGGTGGGGTCAGGAAAGTAAAGAAGTGCAGGGGATGCAGATTAAAATCGGAAGATGCAGCAGAAGTTGAAGGGTGTAGATGCTAGTTGTCCCTGTTGTATGTGGGTTGTCCCTGTTGTGTGTGATTAGCTGCATGCAACCATCCTCCTGTGTTCATGTTGACAGCTGTAGATCCTAATGGTCCCTGTTGTGTGTGGTTAACTGCATGCAACCATCCTCCTGTGTTCATGTTGAAGATGCTGGTTGTCCTGTTGTGGTTAACTGCAAGCAACCATACTCCTGTGTTCATGTTGAAGATGCTGGTTGTCCTGTTGTGGTTAACTGCATGCAACCATCCTCCTGTGTTCATGTTGAAGATGCTGGTTGTCCTGTTGTGGTTAACTGCATGCAACCATCCTCCTGTGTTCATGTTGAAGATGCTGGTTGTCCTGTTGTGGTTAGCTGCATGCAACCATCCTCATGTGTTCATGTTGAGGTTAACTGCATGCAACCATCCTCATGTGTTCATGTTGAAGATGCTGGTTGTCCTGTTGTGGTTAACTGCATGCAACCATCCTCATGTGTTCATGTTGAAGATGCTGGCTGTCCCTGTTGTGGTCAGTCATTCGCACTGCGAGCGCTAACAAGTCAAGTCGCCTGAACAAGTCAAGCAGCCTGATATGGGGGATAATGTCACGTTGAAAGTACAACAAGAAACACGCGGCATCCAAGATGGACAGCATGGGAGCCGTCAAGAAAAAGAACGTGGAGAGCCAGCCTGCGATCTGTAACAAAGAACCTGAAACTACAGCTACTACTGAAGCTACCATGAGGGAGAAAATCGACAGCCCACCACAGACAAGAGCCAAACCTACGGAGAAGCAGACAGAGGAGAAAGACACCAGAGTCGGAAACACAGACTCACCGACAAGCAAGTGGGCTGTCAAGCGTATCCAAGTGGCACTATCAGACGAAGAAATCATGAAGCAGCTTCAAGAAGAGAATCTAGACATCCGATTCTTGAAGGTGGAGCGGCTCCTCACCTACTCCAAGATTCCTACAACCTTGGCGGTGGTGACGACAGAGGGCAGCAAGATGCCGACCACAGTATCAATCAACAAGAGAACGCAGCAGCCAGAGAGATTCATCCCAAGGATCACCCAATGTTCCAGATGTCAGAGGGCCTGCCACAGCAGAGCAGCATGTCGCAGTAAGACGGAAATCTACCGTTACTGCGCCGATCACCACGCCTTCAAGGAGTGTCCGCTAGCCAAGCTGGACACGGACTTCCGAGCACCCAATAACAAACGAAAGTGCGCCAACTGCCTGGGCAAGCATGGAGCAAGATACTTGGGCTGTCCGTACCTGCAACGACACAGAGACGTGCTAAAGTTTGTCATCAACACAAAGACACCATACAACGAAGCAAGGCGGAGGTGCGAGACAGCAACCTGCATCTCACAAACCGAGAAAGAGCAACTGCAAAGCCAGATTGATGAGTTAAAGAAGCAAGTCAAGCTACTGCAAACATCGGCACCAACCAGCGACAATGGGAAACTTCTTGCTGAAATAAAGGAGATCCAGCGGGACATCAAACAAGAGGTGGAGAACATGAGGCAGATGACAAAGATAAATGAAGGGATTTTACGTGACAATAAAGCGGTATGAGAAATGCTAACAACTGAAAGGGAGCTAACCCAAATCAAACCAGCACAACCGGGAAGGTTACCCAGTTAATAAATGCCTAAGGAAGTCGGATCTGTCGGCCTAATGGCGCAAGATCGCTGCTCTGCATGCAATCATCCTTCTGTGTTCATGTTGAAGATGCTGGTTGTTCCTGTTGTGGTTAACTGCATGCAACCATCCTCCTGTGTTCATGTTGAAGGCTGTAGATGCTAATGGTCCCTGTTGTGTGTGGTTAGTTGAATGCATCCATCCTCCTGTGTTCAAGTTGAAGGCTGTGGATGCTGGTTGTCCCTGTTGTAGTTAACTGCATGCAACCATCCTCGTATCTTCATGCTGAAGATACTGGTTGTCCCTGTTGTGGTTAGCTGCATGTAACCATCCTCGTGTGTTCATGTTGTGGTTAAGTGCATACAACCATCCTTCTGTGTTCATTGTCACCAGTTCGATACTTGATTCCCCACTCCAACAGCTGTAATTGAGAAGATTCATCAAGAGATGTGTCACCATGCACCAAGGTGCTGTTTATTGCCTCTCACCTGGGTCTGAAATACTGTAGCTTAGGCAGTATGGGGAATTTGACTAAAGATTGAGAAGTTAAGACCGCAGTATTGTGTATCAAGAAATACCCTGTACGTTGGCCTGAACTAGATTGGCAGACGTTCTCATATTTGGTGGATTCCCAGAGATGCAGTTAACTAGAATGCCACAAAACAGCATAGCTTCTGGCGGTCATAGGCCAAATCCAATTTCAGGAGTCTAAAGACAATCCTGTTGATGACTGTCTGTTGCTAAGCTCTATCCTATAAATGATGAATCGTTGCTAAATGTCCATCTAATGCGTGTCCTACTTTATGTCACATTGTTGCTATGAGAGGACATCTTGCTCCTTGAGCTAATATTCCAAAGTAGTATTTCCAAACTACGCCAGTCAGGGTATTATGTCTTGGCTGGCATAGTTTGTTGCAAAGAGTAGTCAAGGCATTCATGCGGCTAAGAATGTTTTATTACTTATTAACCAAATAGAACATTTTTGACCTCGCATAATTCTTCTGTAGTGAGAATTGTACCCTGACTACAGTTTTGTGTGGGTTTCTAGTAGCATATACAGAGAATATTTTAAAATGGGGTTTCTACTTATGAAATCATAACAGTTGGATACAGCTTGACAAGACGAATCCAACAGTATCTCAGCGAAGACTGTATGTTAATTCTAGGCGGAGTTATGAATATTTGTGTGTCGTAATTTACAACCAGGAAGTGTATTCATGTCCTAAGAAATGAGGGAGATTTTATCGCGGCTCAATAAATTGGAAGCTGAGACATTCTGCCTTGTATTACTGTGGCTTGTTTATTTTTAAACGGACAACATAGTACCGTATATCATTACGTCTGGGGTGGCGAGGCCTAACTTGACGTATTATCTATTTTTTGATAGGATGCGCAGTGACCTAATTAACAATTAAAAATGGCCACCAATTGTTTATTATTAATTAAAAGTATGTCACATCGCTAACAAACCTGACAAGATGGATACTTTATTGTGCATTTTGGTAACAGGAAAGTAAAAGTCACATTCCTCTTTTGATAGAATGTCGACAGGATCGAGATGATCGACTTCATTGCACCGGGTTTTATCCCATATGGCTCGGTTCTTTCCACAGGGCGACCTGCTGAAAGCATCGCACAAAGCACGAGTCTCCAAATCTCTGAGAAAAATGCATTTGACTTTTAAGACTTCGATAAGATTGCTGTGACCTAATTAAGTTATAAATAGCTGCCCTTTTATATTAAATAAATGTCATGTGAAATGTTCGTCGTTTGTGAAATGTTTGTCGTTAATGAAAGAACAATTCATAAAAAATGCATTGTGACAGCTTTCATTTGTTGATTAAATATCATGCATTAATGTAAGTAAATAAGTTTGTATCTGCTGCATAATTAAGCAGTCACTTTCGCTAATAATAATAATTGATTTCTATGTCTGCTCTATAATTACGCTATTTTTAGTTTACAAACTAAACTAAACTGTTCTGTATCTAAAAGTGAGCAATTAATAATTAAATACTAACTTAAAAAAAAAACATAACTTATTTTACAGTATTGTATTTAAATTTAAATAATTATGCACTGCTACGCTGCTTAGAAAAAAAGTACTCCTTACAGGTTTAGACGGGTCTGAAAACTGGCTTTCAAAATTATTTTCAGTCATGTCAAATGCTGAAATATGATACAAATACACAGATACATTACTGCTACAAATGACACTTGTATTCTATTTAATTTTAGTAGTTAAATTTTTTTTTTTTAAAAAATTCTCACATCCTTTTACAGGACATCGCTGTCAACAGCAGCATCTTTCAGCTGTCTGTTGATTTCTTGGCAAGATTACGCTCAGTAGTTTGCCATTGCTTTCTGAGCGGCCGGCTTAGTTATCCCGCAAGTCACCAGCCGGGGACGAACCGCTCCCAGTTCTCGCCCGCTACAAGACTCTGCGTGATAAATAGGATTACGGAGAAAGTGGTGTAACCTCTCGGCCAGAGAGACCGCCAGTAGTTAAATTACCAGTTCTAATTATAAATAAATGCCGGTCTGCTATAGTTTAGTACTATTGTATGGGCGCCGCCTTCTTGAATTTTGTGTTATGACGGCCATATCTCATTTTCATGTGCTAAATATTTTTTTCTGAACTCCAGAAAACACCAGCATTGTTCAAACTCTTCACTTTTATGTAAAATTGAATGGGGGATTCAAAAATGCAACAAAAAGTTAAGATATCTTTAAACTTCAGAATTATAAGACAAATTAGCTTACTATTCATAAATAAGCTTCCAGAAATTCAAGAGAAAACAGTTTCTCGGCCGCAAACGCTTTCATTATAGCAGAAGGATATCTACTGCAAATTTCAGAGTTAAATCCCCTGATGTCATACCACGATGGTTTCGAATAAATCAAATCAAATGAGACATGGTCAAAAACCAGAAGTGAGTCGTTGGTCGCTTAATATCTCGCGGGAAAACAATTTTTTGCCAGCGCCCCCCCCTCCCCAAGGGCAAAGTTTGGTAACTCTGACATTGCTATTTCTAGGTATGAATTCTTCTTTCACCCTTGATCACCCATTGGGGTATAGGCGCTCAATCTACTCACTCCAAGCCTCTGTCTATCCCAAGCAGCTCCGTCCATGCCCTCCCCATATAATTGACTTCTCGGTACTTTTGCCTGAATTCACCCCAAACAAACGGAATCCCAGCGTATGACGTCACATCCAGGGGTTTCCTGTGTTGCGCCGTACATCGAGGGGTTCCCTGTGTTGCGCTGTAGCTAGGTGCGCAATTTTATCGATGTGCAATGTTCTATGCTGTCCGCTATTTTTGCAGTGGCCAGAATCGAACAATGTCAGCAAGAATGGTGTTGAACACATCGAGACCAGTGCATTTAGTCCGTCGACGCCACATGAATTCCGCATGTAGGACTCTAGTAGATGCCTGTATGTTTCATTCTGCCTCTTGTTTCTCTCCTTGGCTGTTCTCCACATGCGCTCGATGCATTGAGTATGTGCACCGGTGGTAGCTTCCACAAAGTTGTGGGAGTGGTTGACTGTGAGATGCGTCAATTCGGGAATACTTCCAATTCCGACGTAAGCATGCCAGAGGTCAGAGATTACAGTTGTGCCAGGCCGAATGTGTGTCCTGATCAGCGGCAGAAGCGTTGCTGCTGTTCTGTCTGGAACACAGAACATGAAGCAGTCGGCTGTTTCACGACAGATGCCACCAAATACCCACTGTTGTGGCAACACTCGTCCCACATGATGTTTGCGCCTTGTAAATAGACTCTCATCTATCTTGACAGTGGTATTTGGTCCTCTGATTACTACTGGATTGACTAACAGTTTGTTGGCACAAACCTCTCGTAGGTAATTACTCCAGTCAACAATTGCCCTCTGCAACATCCCCAACTAAATGGCAAAATGAAATGCTTGTCAACTCTTGAGACCAGCAGTATATGAAAAGAATGATCTGTCTGTACGGGAGACGCGAGCCTTGCAGCCATTGCCTTGTCTCAGCAGGATGGATGTCCTGCCGACATGGTGAATGTCGTCGGCATCTCCATATGTCCTGACGCTCAGTCAGCGATAGCACCATGACATGATTATGAGAACAGCGTCTAGCAGAATGTAAGATGCGCCATGATGCTGCAGAAAAGCAACACTACTCTGCTGGTCATGGACAGCTGCTGTTAGTGCCCAGAAAACTCATGATGAGACAGCAGACACACACAGACACACTCACACAGAAACGGTTGCCAAAGCCAAAGAAACACTATGGGGCAATTGAAACGCACTGACACACACTGTACCCAAACACAGGAGATCACCGTCAGAGTGTTGAATATAGCTGGTGACCCTAAATATAGCTGGTGACGTTTGTTTGGGGTGAATTAGCAAAAGTACCCTAATGGTGTGTTGTGTATACCATTTTATTCCTTCTATTTTGCACAGGCACCAGTTAGTTGCACTTGCGAACGTGAGCCGGGTACCGGTGTTCGAAGCTCAGCTGCGACTGATTTGTGCAGCAGACCGTGTCGCGTTGTGTTATAACGCGCTGGTATGGGAGCCGGTCGTTCAGAAAGCAATGGCAAACTACTGAATGTAACACTTGCCTAGTACATCAACAGCAGCTGAATAATGCTGGTGTTGACTGCAACGTCCCATAAGGGATAAATCAATCAATCAATCATGTGCCATGCTGGAAAGTGTGGGTGGTCATGACTCGCCATTTCACTCGATCACCAGAGTCGTGGATCAGTTCAGTGTTCCTGTCTCGTCCATGCCATGTGGCCAAGCCATCCAGATATTTTCCTCTCGGTCTTCCTCTTGGTCTGTTCCCCTTGATCTTGCCAGTTGTCACTAAGTTCTCCAGTCCATTTCTTCTCAGGAGCTGAAAGAAAAAAAAAATGTACTGTTTTCTATCTCTTCCCAGTGTTGATGCTCAGCATCTCGTCCCAGTGTTGGTGCTCTGTATCTCTTCCCAGTGTTGATGCTCTGTATCTCATCCCAGTGTTGGTGCTCTGTATCTCATCCCAGTGTTGATGCTCTGTATCTCATCCCAGTGTTGATGCTCTGTATCTCATCCCAGTGTTGATGCTCTGTATCTCATCCCAGTGTTGGTGCTCTGTATCTCTTCCTAGTGTTAATGCTCTGTATCTCATCCCAGTGTTGGTGCTCTGTATCTCTTCCTAGTGTTGATGCTCTGCATCTTGTCCCAGTGCTGGTGCTCAGCATCTTGTCCCAGTGTTGGTGCTCTGCAGGAACATGCTCTCCCTGACCATGAATATAGAAATGTAGAAGTCACTAACAAAGACCCTGATCCCGGAAGCAAACAACACATTTTACTGTGTGAACTGTCTGAACCATCCTGAGGGATCAAACTGCTCCAGCGGGGAAAGATCCGACCAAATCTACAGACTATATCTGGCTAGTCCCTGAGGGCATAGTCCAAGATGTATCAGAGAACCAAATACTGGATGTGCGGCTAAGCAACCTATCTTGTTATAAGTTATATAATAAAAGTATAGAGATACTTAGATGCAACAAAATTCACATCTCACTTTGTTTTTAAAGATGAAAGGCATTACTGTTGAAGTGCAACAGTTCAATGCTTCGACCCTCTCTATGCTACAGTTGAATCTTTTGATTAAAGTCAACAAAACCAATAGAAAATGTTATATAAAATAGGTATGGACATGCAGAAATAAATAGAAATACAACTGTCTAACCACTACATAGATGGTAGTGGTGAATTAAAGAATCCAGTATTGGAAACACATCTGGGACATGAGTGTGGCTATGAGGTTTAACAAGGAAGCCCTTAAACTTTACTTTCTGGCCATAGTGTTGTGGGTCTAACTCAGGATAATGCTCACTCGGGTGATGTGATTATCTACACAGATGGTTCGGCGTCAAGAGGTAGGAGAAGTGCCTGTGGGTTCATAGCAAAAGCTAATGGCCGACGTTTGGTGCAGGATTGATTGATTGATTGATTTAGGAACCGACATCACAGCATTGGTGCAGGAGAGCCTGGCATATGATACCACAACATCTAGCGTAAGAATGGAGGTGGAGGCGGTCACTGCAGCTTTCTGCTGGATCGAGAATACGATACACACACACATCGTGATTGTAACTAGGGCTGTACCGGATTCAAATTTTTGAAATCCGGCCGGAGCCGGATTTGGCCAGATTTATGAAGTGAGATCCGGCCGGAGCCGGATTTGGCCAGATTTATGAAGTGAGATCCGGCCGGAGCCGGATTTGGCCGGATTTATGAAGTGAGATCCGGCCGGAGCCGGATTTACAAGTAAAAAAAAAAAAAACGTACTACGTCACTTTACTTAAGTGAGTGGAGTCACTCGACTGTTCATTACTGCAGTTCATTACTATAGACATGACAATGATGATATATACTCATATTAAATCATTTAAATGTAAAATAATTATATTTATATTAGAATAAGTAATTAAGTAATATTAAGTTTCATAAGTTCAAGATGAAACATAATACATAAGCACATAATGCTAATTTAGTAATTTTAATTTTTAGTTTTCAGTTTCAGTTTTTAGTTTTCACATTGTTTTCAGTTGGCAAATTGGCAGCTCAGTTACAACTCACAACAACAGTACATTGAACAGATTGAATTTATTGAAATACATTCATTCAGTAATTTCACTATTTCAGTCAGTCAGTCTTCATTATGGCTGTGAAGTTGAACTCTCAGAGTCAAGAAGGGACGAGTTGTATTTCAAGAAAATCAACGTCTCCGCATTTTGTGGTAAAAGGCTACTACGGTGGTCAGTGATAATGTCTCCTGCAGTACTGAACAGCCTTTCCGATGGCACACTTGTAGGTGGTGGTGCAAGAAATGCCTGCGCCAGTCTAGCCATACTTGGAAATCTTTGCTTATTGGCATGCCACCATGAAACTGGATCTGACTGTCGAGTTTGAAGTGGCTCTGACAGGTACTGTGTCACCTCAGTGTTAATGCTGTTGCCTTTGGCACTTGCAGAACGATCTGTGGTGGGATTTTCCTCGACAATTGTGTCAAAACAGCTCCATAGGCTGAACTCGTACTGTGTGGCAGTGCTCACAGAAGTCAAAACACTAGTACTACTACTACTACTAGTAGCTGATGGATCCTGTGGACTGACTGTGTTTGCTGAATCAATAATGGAGTTAGCTGCTAACAGCAGATGGGCTCGTGAATCACTTCTACCACGTTGGGAGAAGAAGCACAGCTTGAATCGAGGATCCAGTAGTGTGGCACAGGTATAAATACTGTTGGATTCAATGTCCGCAAATCTGCTGCTAACAGCTTCAAGCAGGGCTGCTTTCATAGTTTTGATCTCAGCATCACTACCTTCTTTCTGGAGGAAAGCCATGAGTGTTTTCACTAGGGCTGTACCGGATTCAAATTTTTGAAATCTGGCCGGAGCCGGATTTGGCCGGATTTATGAAGTGAGATCTGGCCGGAGCCGGAGCCGAAGCCGGATTTGTAAAAATGGCCGGATTCCGGATTTGCCGGAGCCGGAGCCAAAATCCGGTACACCCCTAATTGTAACTGACTCAGAAAGCATGCTGAGGAAGGTGAGGTCAGGCATGCTTCGTACAGAGTGGCTTGCTTCGCTTGGGAGGTCACGGGTGGCAAGCATCACCTGGATCTTTTCTCCGGGGTATGCCGGTGTGCTGGGGAAGGAACAGGCGGACAGATTGGCTGGCTCTGCAAAACTTGGTGGAGTATTGATGCATGAGAAGGCAGACGTGTTTGCGGCCTTGTGGGAACACATGTACACCTCGGAGGAGCAAATGGATCATCATGGTTTCGCAAGAATGAGGCAGTGAGAAGTGACGAGGGGATCTGACTGACGCTCGACGCTCAGAGGAAAGGCGAGACGGACATATAATCAGATTGCCACTGGTACTATTGGTGTTGGAACTCTTCGCTGGCTGCTGAGGATGGGGACGGAGCACCTATGAGAATGACCCGAATGCTGTGATGTCGGTTCCTAGATCAATCAATCAATCAATCAATCAAGTGTTGTGGGTTTGTTCCACACACTGATAAGTTTAACTGAAATGTTGACTTCTCGTGCTTGACTTCAGAACATAAGTTACAAGTACTTCTGAAGCCAGAGAAGGATTTGCCTGATGGTGAAGGACACTTGTAATAGAGAAAGCTAACAAAGATCAGTTCAGTGCACTCACAAGTAGTAGCAACTACTACTAGTAGTAGCACATGTATGGACAAAATTTGAGTTTAAAGCTAGCAAATAAAAAACTGTTGTGGAAGCAGTGGCTGAGAAGTTCTGGTTCGATCTCAGCGTAGGGCTGAGAATGTTTCCAAGTGCCATTGCTGTCTAATGATATCACTCATCCTGATCTCTTGGGTAGGGTTATCGGATACCATCTGCTGTTGGTCCCAAGTGCCATTGGTGTCCAATGATGTCACCTATCCTGATCTCTTAGGTAGGCTAATCAGATACCCAGCCCCTCTGACGTGTCTCCACCTTGTCGTGGTAGACGGGCTTGCGTGTCCCAATGACCCCAAGAGCTCTGCCGACGGAAGCACAACTACATGTCGGACAGGCCTTCAGATAGGGACCAGACTAAGAGAGTCACAACCTGCTGCTCTGCAGGTAGACTGAGGATAGGCAGTCAAAGACCGAATCAGGTGCACAATGCCACTAATTCTTGGTCCGGACACATACTAAGGCTCTCCGCTGAGGGATATGACTGAACGCCTCTAAGTCAACATCCCCTGGATATGAGAGCCGGGCTGATACTCACCCACTGCAAAATGGAGGTGAGATGCTAAGCCTGCTACATGCTTGGTCCAGATACCTGTTCGAAGGCTCTCATCCGAGGGATAAGAGTGTTCGCCGGATGAGAGAGCCTGGCTGTTACTCGCTCTCTGCTGCATGGAGGTAAGGTGCTGAGCTGGCAGCACTTGTAGCCTACCTCTAGAACGCTACTAAAGGTAGAAAGGTGACCCATTCGCATGTAGTGTTTACGATGCAAGTCTGTACTAGAGCTCACTGAGTGAACGTAGACAATGGTGGAAAAACGTCTCCTAAACATGAAATGGAATGCTTGGCTAGTGAATCCATTACGTGGAAGTCGAAGTGAAAGCTTGCTGAGTGGATGTTGTCTGCAGACTGACCGTTTCTGGTCTGTGCGGAGAGCGGCCAGGGGCAAAAAAATGCCCAATGCATGGAAGTGAGGAATTAAAGCAGCCATGAGCAGGACGTGGAGATTCCTCGGGTGAGCCCAGTCTCAGAGCACTATGTGCCGGTTCTAAAATTATGGAAACCTCCTTGGATAGCGGGGAATGCCCATGGACTGTCCCTGCCTTCCATTGAGGACTCACCATAAAGTCCTTGACCCTTCTAACTTGACCAGCAAAGATATGGACGACACTACAACAGAATGTCCCTTGAAACCTCCAGGAAGGCTAACCTGGTTAAAAAATGCCTGCAGAAGTCGGATGTGCCGGCCTAAGGGTGCAAATAAGTTGGCACAACGCAAAAACGTCTGAGTGAAATGTCCCTCGTGCCCGGAACAGCTCTGACTATCTTGTCTTCCCGGCCGGAACAGCTCTGACTATATAGTTTTCCGGCTGGAACAGCTCTGACGATCTAGTTTTTCGGGCACAGCGTCCGTACACGTCCGAACCGAAAGCTCGCTGAGTGGAAGTCGTCTGCAGACTGACCATTCCTGGTTTGTGCAGGAACAGCCTGTGGCGAACAAAATGCCCAATACATGGAAGCGAGGAATTTAAGCAGAAATGTGTAGGACGTGGTGATTCCTAGGGTGAGCCCAGCACCAGAGCACTATGTATCGGCTCTGCAATTATGGAAGCCATCCTGGATGGCGGAAAATGCCATGGACTGCTCCTGCCTTCCCTTGAGGGCTGACTGTGAAGTCCTCGACCGTATTAACTTGACCAGCTGGAATGTGGATGGCACCACAACAGTGAGAGTCCCCAAAACAAATTCATTTGGTGGACATTTTGCCGGAAAGCCTTGTTACAAACCTTTGAGAACAAAGTCTTAAGACGCATCTTTGGGCCCATTTGGGATACACACAGAGGAGAGTGGAAAAGAAGCAGCAACAAAGACATTTATGATGTTTATGTCCTCGCTAATCACTGGTATCATGAAGGCTAATAGACTGCAATGGCTGGGGCATATAGAAAGAATGGAAGATAATAGGGAAACAAAACTCGCTTACACTCAGGAAATAAATGACCGTAGACCCCGAGGTAGACCAAGAAGACGGTGGAGAGATAATATACATACAGACTTACAAGCACTTGGAATCAGCGACTAGTAAGAGAAGGTCAACCAGAGAGACGAATGGAGACGGCTTGTATCTGCAGCAAAGAACCTCAATGGCTCGGAATGCTGAAGAAGAAGAAGCCAAAACAACTTTCCATTTGGCAGCCACTGTGACATTTTTCACCTACACACCTGGAGAGCATGTATTTGCTAGGGCTGCGGTTTTGCACATCAAGAACATTCAGTATCTCCCTGACAGTTTTTAGAGATGCAATAGAAGCTTGGTTTTTTTTCCTTGCATAAAACGTATTTTGTTTACTGCACGTTGTGAACTTTTGAACAGAGCTGTCATTTAGTAGGAATTTGTTCGTGGGACAAAAAGAAATTGAATTTGATGGTTATTAAAACTATATCGTCAATTTCATTGGGTGCATATTCGAAGGACATCATTTGCCCTTGATTTGAGGGTTTGCTGAGTGCCAGGTGCATTTCTGATCCTGCATCTCTAGGGACCACCAACTCCAAGATCCCCTACCATTTTGGTTCAGGCCACTGATGGTCATTTATCCTTGGTGTATGCCGTAAACATATGGCAGAAGTCTTGCAAGGGGTTCCGTAAACCCGCACAGAGCTCGCTGGTATCCAAGGTGTGGTACAAGGTATTCCTTTATACAAATCACCATGGCCTTAACTTTCCCTCGTACCTGTGACAAAAGTTACCACACCACAAACATGATTCAGGAGCTAGGCCCTGTTTATCAGGAGCCAGCATTTTTTTTTTCAAACACAAGTTAAGAAAATGATTGA
This sequence comes from Cepaea hortensis, assembly GCA_963921405.1. NCBI lineage: Eukaryota > Metazoa > Mollusca > Gastropoda > Stylommatophora > Helicidae > Cepaea > Cepaea hortensis. Next base: position 80,649,149 of record OY992880.1, on the reverse strand, counting down.
AAATTCAGGCAGCAGGTACAAATCACAAGTGCTATGGCGACTGGCGCCATGGCTTTCTCTACCCCTGGACATTTCGGTGGTTACTCCTTGTATGACAAATCACTGAAAGCTGGGCCTCAAGGTGGGGATTAACTTAATGGAGACCTTATTGCACAGTATTAACACAATGCTCACTGTCTTTATAGCAGATTTAAACCCTTTAATTGACTGAGTGAAAAAAGTTGTAGGTATTTTAATTTCAGAAGCTAAATTAGCTTTGCCGGCTCCATGGCCGAGGGGTTAGCAGCTTTCTCCGCTAACCCCGAATACTCTCGTCACGTGACACGACGAGAATTAGCAGTGGTTCGAATCGCAAAAGTGACATGAGAGTATGGAGCCGGTCGCTCAGAAAGTCGTGGCGTGCTGATGAGCGTAATCTAGCCTAGGAATCAACACACAGCTGAAAGATGCTGGTGTTGACCGCAATATCCTGAAACAGGATGGAAACGCGGAAAAAAAAAAAAATTAGCTTTAAAAGTATTCAAATAATAAATATTTAGTGTTCTGTTTTCATGTTCTGCAAACTTATTTTGAAAATGAAAACTATTCTGTATTAATGTTGACTAAATTATTTCCGCAGATCATTTTTTTGTAAAGCACCTGCAGCTTTGGCAGCCTCTCCAAAGAATAGTCACAAGGAATCTGCCACAAGTGAGGAGAGTGAAACAAAGGCAAGTCACAAGGAATGTGCCAAATCTCCAGAAATTGAAGCAAAGCAAAGTCACAAGAAATCTGCCAAATCTCCAGTGATTGAAGCAAAGAAAAGTCATAAGGAATCTGCCAAATCTCCAGAGATTGAAGGAAAGAAAAGTCATAAGGAATCTGCCAAATCTCCAGAGATTGAAGGAAAGAAATGTCATAAGGAATCTGCCAAATCTCCAGAGATTGAAACAAAGAAAAAAAGAGAGACCAGCCAGACTAAAGCTGCTAGTAGTTCAAAGAAAACAAAAGGGGGAAAGCAAAGGTAATTCTTACATAATAATAGTTAATCACCAGTTGTACATGTCAGGAGAACTCAAGCATTTAACCAGTTGTGATCTGATCTATCTAGACCAGGGGTCACCAAACTTTTTTCACGGCAGGCCGGATAACAGACAAAATGATGAGCACGGGCCGCATACTCATTCTGTACAATACTTGCGCCGCTTTCTGCGGCGAAGGTCTTACAGATGCGTTTCATAATCCCGTATACCCGCGTTCGAAACACAGCTGCGCGCTATTTGGCAGTAGACCGCATTGCGATGGTTTTTTACGTTATGGTATGGGTGCGACCGTTCAGAAAGCAATAGCAAACTACTGAAGGTAAACTTGCCAAGACAACAACAGCAAAAAATGCCGGTGTTGACTGCAAACGTCCTGTAAAGGATATGCAACTAACTTTAACAATACTTGCAAGCCAGAACAAAAACTCTGGGGAAAAAGATGAAAAACTACGTTAATCATGGGTGAGTGGCGTGCAATGCAGAAAAAACAAAGACAACCAACATATTTATTTACTAAATAAAGTTATCAAAGAAGATGACGTTAGCAAAACTTCTCCAAAAAATGCTTCTTCACGTCACGAATAATTTATTTTCGGAAAATCGAGATTGACACCTTCGACGATTGTAGCACAAAACTCTGAAACAGTGAAAATGAGAAAAGTTTTTTTCCTTCCAGTCGTGCTTCAAACAATGACAACTTTTTCCGAAATCCTCTGATGATTCTGTAGAGATCACACACGAGGTTATCCTTTCCCTTAAGTTTCAAATTCACTTCATTCATGTGGGATGTGATGTCGACCAAAAATGACACCTTTAACAGCCTGACAGCTGTGGATCAGCTCTATCTTTTTCAGTGAGGAAAACATCTATTTCGTTTCGGAGCTTGTAAAAACGAAACAGGACTTTACCTCAGCTGAGCCACCTCACTGATGTGTGATAAGGCAAGTCACAGAATTCAGATTCAGTTTCTTCAAGAAAAGCCTGCAACTGATGGTGATTGAGTGCATGTTCCCGAATGAAGTTCACAGCAGAAACAACTGGTTTCAGTACACAAGACTCTTAAGTCTTTCCCACAGAGTGCTTGCTGATGTATGATGCAGTGTATGAACAGAGCGCCCGGTAATTTGCAAATCTTCCAACTGAGTCCTATCTGCCCCATCAGACCCTTCCTCACTCCAGCCATGTTTTCCCTCCATCAACTGTAACACCTTGAAGCTGATTCCACTGAAGGTTACAGTCTCGCAGAACATTTTGTACTTCCATGAAAATGTCTTTTCCAGTTCCATGCATGCTGCAAATGGATGCCAACTCTTCCGTTATCTGAAAGTTCACATTGACACCAAGAATGAACACGAGAAGTTTGACATGCTCGAGAGATTAGCAGACTCATCCAGTGCCAGAGAATACCACAAAAAGCTCCTAGTTTTTTTTGCATATCAGTAGCACTATATTCTCTCCAAATTCTTCTGTTCTTTGCACAAAAGGCTGATAGTTCCAATCAAAACGGCTTTCTTAGGACACAAGTCATGTGCTGCTTCGATCCATTGGCACCTTGCCGTCTTGACAGACGATAGTTTGTGCTTTAAAAAGGCATAATAACTTTTAACTATGGCGGTAGCGAGTGTGACTGATAAGGCCAATTTGCGCTGTAAATGTCCGTTCACAGTGGGTGCATCTGAACACGTGGTCATTTCCACCATCATGCACCATCTTACGTCTCAAACGCTTGGTGTGTGACTTTTCTGCAATAATTTTCTCCTTTGACTTTATTCCATTTCTGATATTTGCCCTCCATGCAACACGTTCAGCGGCGACTTGCTCCCAATGTGCATTATCAATGCCTGTATCAATCATGTCCCGCTTACACACATCTTTGTATCGTAGTAGAGGCCGACCCTGAGATCTCTTACCCATCTGTAATTCACCAAAAAAGATATCCTTTGGTATTCTACCATCATCCATCCTCCTAAGATGTCCTATCCATCTAAGTCTACGAAGACTGAGCATGGAATAAACTGTCACACAACCTGATCTTTCCAATACTTCAGTATTTGTGATTTTGTCTTGCCACTTAATACCAAGAATTCTTCGCAAACACCGCATATGAAAGCTGTTTAAATTGTTCTCTTGGTGTGAGTAAGTTGTCCAGGTTTCACTGCCATAGAGAAGAGTACTAAGGACACAGGCTTGATAGACAAGGACTTTTGTTTTGGCAGTAAGCTTCCTGTTCTCCCAGACTCTTTTTCTTAACCTGTTCATTGTTGTTGCTGCCTTACCAATCCGGATGTTGATTTCCTGATCTAGGGATAATTTGCTATTAACCACTGATCCTAGATATGTAAAATGGTCTACTATCTCTAGTTCAGCGTCATCAATAAAGATTGATGGTACCCCATGTGCACCTTGTGACATAATCTGTGTCTTCTTTTTGCTAATTGTTAAACCAAATTCAGAACAAGCATTGGAGAATGCAGATAGTAGACATTGCAATTCTTCCTCAGAGTGGGTCGTAACTGCAGCATCATCTGCAAAAAGCAACTCTCTGATCAGTACCCTCCTAATTTTGGTCTTAGCCTTCAATCTCTGAGCATTGTAGAGGCCGCCATCTGAGCGTGAGTGAATGTATATGCCACCATCCTGATCACGAAATGCATATTTCAGTAGAAGTGAAAAGTATATTCCAAAGAGGGTGGGAGCTAGTACACAACCTTGCTTAACTCCACTCTTGATTTCAAATTCTTCAGAAGTTGCACCATCAAACTTGATTATACCCTTCATGCCTGTGTGGAACGATTCCACAATGGACAGAAGAGTTGGTGGGCAGCCAATCTTCTTTAGTGCCTTGAACAGACCCTTACGACTGACCAAATCAAATGCCTTTGTGAGGTCGATGAAGGCAATAAACAGTGGTTGATTCTGTTCACGGCATTTTTCTTGCATTTGTCGCAATGAGAATATCATATCAGTGGTAGACCGGTTCTGTCGAAAGCCACACTGTGATTCGGGGTAGACTAGATCTCCTAGGACTTGAAGTCTGCGCAGAACAATTCTGGCAAATACTTTTCCAACAATACACAGAAGTGAGATACTCCTATAGTTGTTGCAGTCGCTCCGATCGCCCTTGTTCTTGTACAGTGTTATGATGCTTGAATCTTTGAAATCCTGTGGGACTTGTCCTTCACGCCAGCATAGCTCTATTAGCTGGTGGATCTGTATAGTGAGTGTGTCTTGCCCACTCCTGATAACCTCTATTGGAATCCCATCCTTACCTGGAGCCTTGCCAGATGCAAGTTCATTTATAGCACACTTAACTTCTGTTATGGTGGGAAGTGTGTCCAGGTGGTCAAGAGTTGGTAGAGCCTCTATGGCGTTGAGGGCATCATCCGCTAGTTTGGTCTCACTTGAGTAAAGCTCCAAATAGTGCTCTACCCATCTGTCCATCTGCCGTTTCTTGTCAGTGATGATTTCTCCAGTCAAGGTTTTCAATGGTGCACTTCTTTTGATCACTGGACCACAGGCTTTCTTTATTCCTTCATACATGCTTCTTATGTCTCCCTTATCACTTGCGATTTGAATGGACTCACATAACTTGATCCAATAATAATTTGCACACTGCCTGGCAGCCTTTTGCACATCCTTCCTAGCTTGCCTTAGCTCACTCAGAGTGTTACGCGTTGGTCTTTCCTTGTTTCTTAAGAGAGCTTTCTTCTTCTTATCAATCAAGGGCTGCAGAGTCTCGCTGTTGGCCGCAAACCAGTCCTGCCTCTTATGATCCACAGTGCCGTAAACCCCTACGGCAGTTTTATAAAGAGTTTCCTTAATTTGACCCCACTTTTCATTTACTGTACAATTTTCTGGTGTATCAGTGAAAGTGTCTTCAAGTTGCTGTTGAAACTGAAAGCACTTTTCAGGATCATGAGTGTTAATAATATTAATCCTGGGGCTAGATTTGTGTTTAGCTGTGTAGATTCTCTTTGGTCTCAGTCTAACCCTTGCAACAACCAAAGAATGATCTGTATCACAGTCAGCACTGTGGTAACTACGAGTCAATGATATATGGTTCAGATGTTGTCTCCGTGTGATGATGAAGTCCAGCTGGTGCCAATGGCCGGATCTTGGATGTTTCCATGTGACCTTATGCATCTCTTTTGTTTTAAAAAAAGCGTTTGTAATACATAGGTCATTACTGGTGCAATGCTCCAGCAGCCGTTGCCCATTTTCATTAATGCGACCGATGTTGTATTTTCCAAGGCACACTGGCCATGAACTCGAGTCCTTGCCCACACGAGCATTGAAATCACAGAGCATATAAATGTAGTCAGATTTTGGAACTGCCTTGATCACGGAGTCTAACTCCTCATAGAACAAATCCTTCACATCATCAGAGGAATCGAGTGTCGGTGCATATGCAGTAATAATGGTGGCAAACCCACAAGAGGTTGCCTAGCGCAGGGACAATAGTCTTTCATTTCCTCCTGCTGGAATTTCAATCATTCCCAGTAGCGAATTCTTCACTGCAAAGCCAACACCGTGTTGCCTTTTTTCTGCCTGCCCTCTACCCTTCCAGAAAAAGGTGTACTTGTTTTCCCTGAGTGACCCTTCCTCAGCGAGGCGAGTCTCCTGCAGGCCAGCAATATCAATGTTAAGACGATTGAGTTCGGCATCAATCACAGCCGTTTTTCTCACATTGTCAATATTGGTCAAGTCAGTGGAAAATCCTGGACACATGGTTCTCACGTTCCAGGTTGCAAGCCGTAGCTTGAGGTTTCTATTTTTATTTTTGTTTGTACCTGGTGCATTGGTTTTACAGCCTGCGATTCAGATTTTGTCCTAGCCCCAAGCACCCATTGAAGCAGGCAGGCTGTGGCGGATCAGCACCCAATTGGCTGGGGGCTGCCCAGCTTGAGGCGGGCGGTAGCTGATCAGTGACACCTATAGGTGTCTCCCACCGTCAGAGGCAACGCGTGGCGCCCCATGTCTACGCCAACTGACAAGGACTTATAACCCGTAACAGTTGCCTCTCGCTTTGATTCCGAGACCAGTTAAGACCAGGGATGGAGTTGTTGCCTCTCCATAGCACAAAGCCTGGGCTAAAATATAGAGATCATGTGTTGCCCATGCAGCATGATCCCTCTCTCGGCCTGCCTAGTTCACTCCAGAGGAAAGGTAACACCCCTACATCTGGAACAAGACAAGCTGCAGAAGCTGCCGGATCAGCAAAGCAATGCTCTAACTGTCCGCCTGTCGGAGCTTCGATCCTAGACCAGTCGCCAACCAAGGCTTAGGGCCTGGTCTGCCCTGCCATGACAATTTTGTCTTTAGCTTGCATTTCCTCGCACCAGGGTAAGGCTTGTACCCTCCCAATTGCGCTCTTCCGCCCGAAGCCGTTGGCACAATGTGGGATGTCGGGTTTGGTAAGCGCCGCCCAACGTTCGGCGCTAACAGAAACCAGGTAGTACCGTCTACTGTTATACGGTAGCTCAATCATATCTGACTAAGACCTGACTAAAGCTGCTTCGATCATCAACTTATGAAGTGTGATGAAGTTGTCATCACTAAACGGTTTTCGCCGTTCTACCATCTTATGCACTATTTTATAACTTGTACGAGTGACAGATTCATTTTAAGCAAACTTTCTCGTGAAGAGATTTCTTTGTGTTTCTAAACCACATTTCATGGATCATATTTCTCAGAATGTAACTTCAGAAAACTTTGAATATGTTGATAGATGTTTCGTTTCATATTGACGCCGAAGACTGTACTCTTTCAAAACAGCAACACTTTCGCTACATCTTACGCATCTGGTTTTCTGGTCTTTGTTTCTACAAAGAAGTACTTTACTCCCCATTATTCATTAAAAACGCGACACTTGGCGTCCACTTTTCTTTTCTCAATAGCCATAATGAAGGGAGAAGTACACGGGATCTGAAAATGAAAAAGACATTGAATTAGAAACATAATTAACACCCTATTGAAACACAAGAAAAGCAGAGGACTAGGGATCACTGGTGAAGCTACGGCTCACCAAAGATACATATAAAGTTTATAGGTACCTTTGGTAATATAATATATCTCATAATAAGGTGTGCAAAATATATAATTAAGGCCGGCCTAAATAAATAGCCCAGAGCAGTGTTTTTCAACAGGGGTTCCGTGAGTGGCAGCCAGGGGTTCCGCCGAAACAGACAGAAATCGCCTAAATACAAAATTTCTGCCCATCTGATTTATTACATAAAGTAGAACAGACGCTTGGATAATCACAGAGTTCCTTGAGCAACGTAAACATTTGAGTAAGGATATACTCCAGCAGAAAGGTTGAAAAACACTGGCCTAGAGACCAGCTCGATTAACACCTTGACCGGGGAATTCTTCTGAGCTGGGGATAATATTTTCGTAATAATACGAGGCTTCGATGGCATTTTTATGCTATGTTTGCTACTTTATTGCCTCTATTCACACTTGTAGTTCACTTACCTATCACTGTCAAACAAAGAAATCCTTGTTACATATCTATAAAATGGATGACTGGCAAAAAGAAGTAAATATTTCCCAAGCATCGGATCTGTGGTGACAGCTGGATGCATCTGGGGGAGGGAAAGATGTGTGCGCGCGTGCTTGTGTAGTTTTTATTTTTTTTTGCTATGGAAACCATGGTAACATCAGAACGTAGGCGGCACTACCAAGAGTCGGGGAATAATTTGGGATGGTGCAAAATAAGCAAACATTACAATAAACAAGAAAATCTAGATACAATAATTTATAATTGAAAATAGTACATTTAAGACACATAGCAGCCAGGAGATCTCCGCACGTGTGAAGATCTCCTATTATTCTAAACATAATATTTACATTTAAATTGTATCACAATGTCTCGTGTTCCAGGAGTCTCGACAAATAACAGCCCGCACAGATACACTGTGCATAATGCCGCCGTCAGAATGTCAACACAATAGTCCCCCACGAAACACCCAGTTCATCTCTGATGGAATCGGCAGTCATTTTCCCATCTGGATGTTTCCTAGATGTTCACCCACACAGTCCACGAAATACAGTTCATCGTCGATGGCAGTGGCAGTCAACCAGAAGCCCAGCAGCCACGCATTTCTGCATAAGGCAAAAACCGGTCAACTCTGGGACATAGCCATCTGCCATCGCTCCGAACATGCAGTCACCTTCCAAAAAACCTCAGCAGATTCAAAAGCATTTTACACGAAACTCACAGCTCACAGTGTCGCGCCACGCACTCACTCAGTAGCAGGGCAACTCTCAAGGTATTTCCTGGTACCCATTTTAGGCTGGCTCGACCTGAGAGCCCCGATGTCAGTTAAAATAATTACAAACTGTCCTGATGTGGATTGAACCTGAGACCACTGGTGTGGCAGGCGAACGTCTAGCCGCTACGCTGCCACGGTTCTCAGCGTCGTACTGGCCAGCAAATATTTTCCTGACTCTTATGCCACTGTCCCTGCTGGGGAGGGGAGTAAACTCAGGTCACTGTCTTATGCCACTGTCCCTGCTGGGGAGGGGAGTAAACTCAGGTCACTGTCTTATGCCACTGTCCCTGCTGGGGAGGGGAGTAAACTCAGGTCACTGTCTTATGCCACTGTCCCTGCTGGGGAGGGGACTAAACTCAGGTCACTGTCTAATGCCACTGTCTCTGCTGGGGAGGGGAGTAAACTCAGGTCACTGTCTTATGCCACTGTCCCTGCTGGGGAGGGGAGTAAACTCAGGTCACTGTCTTATGCCACTGTCTCTGCTGGGGAGGGGAGTAAACTCAGGTCACTGTCTAATGCCACTGTCTCTGCTGGGGAGGGGAGTAAACTCAGGTCACTGTCTTAAGCCACTGTCTCTGCTGGGGAGGGGAGTAAACTCAGGTCACTGTCTTATGCCACTGTCCCTGCTGGGGAGTAAACTCAGGTCACTGTCTTATGCCACTGTCTCTGCTAGGGAGTAAACTGGGGTCACTGTCTTATGCTGCTGCCTTTGCTGGGGAGTAAACTCAGGTCACTGTCTTATGCTGCTGCCTCTGCTGGGGAGTAATCTCTGGTCACTCTCTTATGCCGCTGCCTCTGCTGGGGAGTAAACTCAGGTCACTCTCTTATGCCACTGTCCCTGCTGGGGAGGGGAGTAAACTCAGGTTACTGTCTTATGCCACTGCCTCTGCTGGGGAGTAAACTTGGGTCACTGTCTTATGCCGCTGCATCTGCTGGGGAGTAAACTCGGGTCACTGTCTTATGCCGCTGCCTCTGCTGGGGAGTAAACTCGGGTCACTGTCTTATGCCGCTGCCTTTCCTGGGGAGTAAACTCGGGTCACTGTCTTATGCTGCTGCCTCTGCTGGGGAGTAAACTCAGGTCACTGTCTTATGTCACTGTCCCTGCTGAGGAAGAGAGTAAACTCAGGTCACTGTCTTATGCCGCTGCCTCTGCTGGGGAGTAAACTCAGGTCACTGTCTTATGCCACTGTCCCTGCTGGGGAGTAAACTCAGGTCACTGTCTTATGCCACTGTCTCTGCTAGGGAGTAAACTTGGGTCACTGTCTTATGCCGCTGTCTCTGCTAGGGAGTAAACTCGGGTCACTGTCTTATGCCGCTGCCTCTGCTGGGGAGTAAACTCGGGTCACTGTCTTATGCCGCTGCCTCTGCTGGGGAGTAAACTCAGGTCACTGTCTTATGCCACTGTCCCTGCTGGGGAGTAAACTCAGGTCACTGTCTTATGCCGCTGCCTCTACTGGGGAGTAAACTCAGGTCACTGTCTTATGCCACTGTCCCTGCTGGGGAGGGGAGTAAACTCAGGTTACTGTCTTATGCCACTGCCTCTGCTGGGGAGTAAACACGGGTCACTGTCTTATGCCACTGCCTCTGCTAGGGAGTAAACTCAGGTCACTGTCTTATGTCACTGTCCCTGCTGAGGAAGAGAGTAAACTCAGGTCACTGTCTTATGCCACTGCCTCTGCTGGGGAGTAAACTCAGGTCACTGTCTTATGCCACTGAGATAGAAATTGTTGAGAATCTGTAGATACTGTGAAACTATTTCACACAGCAGGTGTTTTTGTTTACTGTCTCTAGGAATTATATGTAGTCTGTGACTACCACAATCAGTACATCTGTAATGTTGACATTCTACATTGTATTTTTATGATCACAGTGCAAAAACTACACAACCTACAGCAAAGAAAACCCCACCTCTTAAACAGAAAAACAGATGCCCGTCTCCAGAAACAGACTCACCAATAAAAAGAAGAAAGCGAGTAAACAAGTCATGCATCATTGAAAGTGATGATGAGGATAGTAAGGATGAATCGCCAACTGAACATAATGACGTGAAAGACTCTGATGATGAAGATGTTAGCGCACAACCAAAAACTGACGAAGAGGAAACTGCAAAAACTCCTTGTAAAGATCAGTCACATGAAAAGGTGAGTAAAGTTTGTATATTTTGACAGATAATTTATTAGGAAAAAAAAACACCCCCGCACGCACCCCGCATGCACACGTACGCGCGCGCGAAATGAAATGATTCCTGTTGCTAGAACACTATATTCGATGAACATAAACGATTGCTCAAATATAGTGAGGCATTAGCAATTAGGCGGTTCCAGCCAGTTTTGTGCATACAGAAAGTTTGTTGTAAATTTGAAATTGCCGTGAGGATAACAGATGTTCCACATTCTAACAATGCCTGTGACAATGCGTTTTAATTGTTTCAGCTGAAGCATTATTCATTTGTTCACTTGGTATGATATACAACTCTGCAGTATACACCTGATGAGATGCAGCGAAATATGTCAGGCCAGAAGTTATTATGAAATGCTATTCTTTCAGGAAGTCACACCTTGCAAGGAACATCAAGAATCCTCAGCCAGTGATTTGTGTAAAACTCCCAGCAGTTCATCTGTCACAGTTGACTCAGCCATCACAACTACAACAGCTGCTGAATTGAATGATAATGTGACAGTCACACCTGAAAAAACACCTAATGGCTTTTATAAGCGAAAGACAGGTAAGTTCGGCTTGCTGAATGTCAGAATGTCGAATAATTCTCTTTCCTAGATAGCATAAATTTGGAAAAGATTGATGTTGAATTTTTAGAATCAGTATTACTCCAAGGAAGTGAATCTCAGGACACAAATGCAGCATCAGCAAATTTACAGCTGCTTTACAGTCTGACACACACACACAACTTCATAATTAAATCAAATTAAAAGGGTTGGTTACATGCGTATATTATTAGCACGAAAGCCGTATGTTTGAGGAGACATGGAGGGAGATTTATGAAATTGACCTGGGCTTCCAGGTCAGCCCAGCTGAGAATGTGTACTAGCAAATATCTTGGGGAGTAACAGCGGCCAGCATGGTATTGACCACATCCCCCCTTGAGTGCTGGAAGGTCCAGAATAATATGAGTAGCACCTTATACCAAATACACCTCACAGTGTGCAAACATATGAGTAGCACCTTTTACCAAATACACCTCACAGTGTGCAAACATATGAGTAGCACCTTATACCAAATACACCTCACAGTGTGTAAACATATGAGTAGCACCTTATACCAAATACACCTCACAGTGTGTAAACATATGAGTAGCACCTTATACCAAATACACCTCACAGTGTGTAAACATATGAGTAGCACCTTTTACCAAATACACCTCACAGTGTGCAAACATATGAGTAGCACCTTTTACCAAATACACCTCACAGTGTGTAAACATATGAGTAGCACCTTATACCAAATACACCTCACAGTGTGCAAACATATGAGTAGCACCTTTTACCAAATACACCTCACAGTGTGTAAACATATGAGTAGCACCTTTTACCAAATACACCTCACAGTGTGCAAACATATGAGTAGCACCTTATACCAAATACACCTCACAGTGTGCAAACATATGAGTAGCACCTTATACCAAATACACCTCACAGTGTGCAAACATATGAGTAGCACCTTATACCAAATACACCTCACAGTGTGCAAACATATGAGTAGCACCTTATACCAAATACACCTCACAGTGTGCAAACATATGAGTAGCACCTTATACCAAATACACCTCACAATGTGCAAACATATGAGTAGCACCTTTTACCAAATACACCTCACAGTGTGCAAACATATGAGTAGCACCTTATACCAAATACACCTCACAGTGTGTAAACATATGAGTAGCACCTTATACTAAATACACCTCACAGTGTGCAAACATATGAGTAGCACCTTATACCAAATACACCTCACAGTGTGCAAACATATGAGTAGCACCTTTTACCAAATACACCTCACAGTGTGCAAACATATGAGTAGCACCTTTTACCAAATACACCTCACAGTGTGCAAACATATGAGTAGCACCTTAATTTGACTTGACAGTCATTTCCATCTGTAAACTTGACATGTCCAAAGTGGTATCACCTAGCATTCACCTATAGTGTTTAGAACCAGCTTGTAGAGCCCATCTTGGATCTTCACTTGCCCACCTTTATTTGGTCCATACACAATTACAGGACTAGCTAACATAATCCAGTTACATTTAGCATCACAGTGTGCTGAATGACAAAATATCCATCACTTGATGCTAGTTCTTATCTAGCCACAAAATAGCATACATGTTCTTTGGCCCTCTCATTCACTGGAGCTCCTGTGTCACAGCATGTTTCCATCTAGATCAGTACATTGTTGCTTTTTGTTTCTTGATTTCAGTTACAGCTGAAATATCTAATTTTGCTATTGTCATCTCTGCCAGTAGTTCCTTTCTTTCCATTGATGATAATCCATAAAATATATTAGTAATAAAATTCTGATATTATTTCTGATAATATGGAGAGGCTGATTCACTGGGGAGTGAGCAGGGTCTGGGGACATTCAACCCTTAGAAGACAATGCAGCCAGTCTTTAAATCAGGCTGGCACTGATACCATCAGTGAGGCAACTCTTTGTTGGATACTCAAGAAGGGGATGGAGCTTTATAAGAAAAGATAAAGTTCCTCCTTTTTCTCACCCGTGCCGTGTGACCAGCCTTAATAGACGGAGTTACCAATTTTCATTTCTTGCAGTGAAGTCTCACCAGCCAGAGATGAAAAAGGCACAGACTTTGATTAGATATATGAAACATTCATTGTCAGCTGTTACACACATGTTACTGTCATGGAAACCTACCTCAGTTTTAGAACTACAATTCTTGGAAATGAAACCTGTACATTGCTGACATTTGTGGTAAGGGGGGAAACAGTTGTTGTCTGTTGTGTGCATCTACAATTCTTGGAAATGAAACCTGTACATTGCTGACATTTGTGGTAAGGGGGCAAACAGTTGTTGTCTGTTGTGTGCATCTACAATTCTTGGAAATGAAACCTGTACATTGCTGACATTTGTGGTAAGGGGGGAAACAGTTGTCCAACATGTGCATCTATTCAAAATGTCTGATTAGCTCCCTTACAGCACACTTTTATTATCATTTGCCATCCCACATGATCACGAGTCCTGGATCAGGTCTGTGTTTCTGACCCAATTATGCCATGTGCCCAAGTCATCCAGGTATTTATTTCTCTGCCCTCCCCTAACTCTTTTCCCATCAATTTTGCTTGTTGTCACAAATTTTTCAGAGTATCTCATCATAATGTGCCCCAAAAATCTTGACTCTATGTCTTATCTTCTTTATTCAATTTATGAATTTCATTTGTTTCTTGAAGGAATGTCTCAACTGTTTTTATATCCTATGGTATGTTTTGCATTTTCTTCAGAAACTACATTTCCATTGCCATTAGATGTTTCACAGCATGTTTGCTTATTGTCCATGTTGTGCATGCATACAATAGTATAGGTTCTTTATAACACTTGAGCAGTCTTTTTTATCACAGCAGTTGACAGTTTTATATTGGTGAGTATGTTTTCCATCTTGCTAAAGGCTACCTTTGCCGTGACAGTTCTTGTTTTAATCCTTGTAAGGCATCTTCCATTAGATGCTGTTCACAGACTGTTTAAGATTCTTTTGTGCATTCTACATTGTCCTATTGTTCCTTATGCTTGTGTTCTGAATTATTGTCGTGTTTATATGCTTAGCACATGTAGTTTATGTAATTGGAATAGGCATATAGAATATTTGCCGTATTAGTATTTTGTATGGCGGTCTCCGTGGCTATGGTCTTGCAGATGCGATTCGTGAGGCCGCCAACCTGCTTTCGAAACACAGCTGTGACCGATTTGGTAGCAGACTGTGTCGTGCTGGGTTTTAATGTGTTGGTATGGGAGCCAGTCATTCAGAAAGCAATGGCAAACTACTGAACGTGAACTTGCCAAGACATCAACAACAGCAGTAAAATGCTGGTGCTGACAGCGATATCCTGTAAATAGGATATGCAAAATCCGGGAAGGTTAACCCGGTCAACAAATGCCCGCAGAAGTCGGATGTGTCGGCCTAATGGCGTAAGAACGCAGCTCTGCTGTAAACAGACACAACGCAATCACATCCGGGAAAAAAACTCCAGATGAATGTAGAAGAAGAAGAAGAAGGATATGCAAAATTAAAAAAATATAAAAAACAAACAAACAAAACAAACAAGCTTTTTGTATGAGCTGTACAATGAACAGTCTTACCTTATTCACTGATCAAGCACAAGTATTTCACCTTTCCAATCTTTCTATCCATTGAAAAAATAATTTGCAGCCAGGAAAAGTATGGGTGGTCACAGTGGCATGAAACGGACTTCCTCCGAACTGTCCCCACACACTCCAAGCAGCTGCAACAAAAAGAGTAAAATTAATGTGTCTAGTACAGCAGAGATGGACATAAGTGATGAGGAGGTGGCAAAAGAGAGCCCTGAACAAAAGTGTAACAAAGACAACGACATTGCTGACAAGGGGTCTGGAGATAGAGAAGAAATGGATGCAGAGGTAAATATGTCTTTCATGTGTTTGTCAAATCCTCATCAGCGCTAGGTATTTCTTATTTTCATTCCCTGTTTTAAACTATGTGCTTTGCTCTGTGGCAGTATTTTAAAGCATTCCTTTCATTAACGCAGCAGGATTGGAGGGAGCAATCTCAATTTATTTAATTGTAGAAGTTTGTTCATTGTTGGCATACATAGTTATATAACTTATTCTTATTTACAAATAATAGTTTTGTTCGTTGATGGTGTGTATAGTTATATAACTAAATATTTATTTACTAGTAATAATTTTGTTCATTGTTGGTTTATATAGTTACATAACTGATACTTTTGCTACTGGAACTATTAGTGTTGGAACTCTTCGCTGGCTGCTGAGGATGGGGACGGAGCGCTTATGGGAATGTCCCGAATGCTGTGATGTCGGTTCCTAAATCAATCAATCAAATAACTGATACTTATTTTATGTGAATTATTTTGTTGTGCTCAATTCATAACTGTTAATAGTTTTCTGCGTAATCTGTTGTTGAGTCACATTAATTTATTTCATTTGGTCCATTTTACATATAACACATTACCTTAAAACATATGACATGTTTTGTGATGTGCTGATTTGTCTAAATAATATTTTTCACATTGATTTATCTAGAAAAACAAAGAAAAAGAAAAAAGCGACAAAAACAAAGAAAAAGCAAAAAATGGCAGAAACGGAAAATCTGCTAGTAAAACAGCAAGTGAAAAAGAAAACAAGTCCACGCCGAAGAGCAAGCGGAAACTTCTAAGTGATGATGTCACAGAGGCAGAAACAAGTCGTGTGAATTCAGTAAAAGAGAAAACCGATCCTGGTATGTCTTGATTATTTTTCTTCAATTTTCTTCACACATAACATTAGCTTTTCTTTTCCAATATGATCGTTCTTGAAATTATTGCTGAAATCTAGTTCATTGTCCTTTGTTTCGAAATGATTGATACCTAAGTGTTAATTTTACGGCAACATAATTTTAGGCCTAAACTAGTCTTTTCAATACAAGATTCTCTCTCTCTCTCTCTCTCTCTCTCTCTCTCTCTCTCTCTCTCTCTCTCTCTCTCTCTCTCTCTCTCTCTCTCTCTCTCTCTCTCTCTGTCTGTCTGTCTGTCTCTCTCTCTCTCTCTCTCTCTCTCTCTCTCTCTCTCTCTCTCTCTCTCTCTCTCTCTCTCTCTCTCTCTCTCTCTCTCTCTCTCTCTCTCACACACACACACACACCCACCCACCCACCCACTCCCTCTTTAAATCAGTAACAACTGTTTTATTTCTAATATAGTTTACTATCTTTAAGATTAAGTTTGTTTTCTTTCTTTTGATTTCAGATGCAAAGAAAAAAAGTGGTGCACAGTCTGCTGTTAGCAATTTCTTTGGTATGTCTGGAAACTACTTGTAGAAATAACAGTATCATGATTCTTATGTGTCCATTAAAATATCAGTTAACAAAGAGGATCGAGAAGTCATCACCCCTAATGTCTGCTCCAGATCAGGGCAAATGTCTGCTCCAGATCATGAGCAATGTCTGCTCCAGATCATGACAAGTGTCTGCTTCAGATCATGACAAATGTCTGCTTCAGATCATGACAAATGTCTGCTCCAGATCATTTCATGACAAATGTCTGCTCCAGATCATTTCATGACAAATGTCTGCTCCAGATCATGACAAATGCTTGCTCCAGATAATGACAAATGTCTGCTCCAGATCAGGGCAAATGTCTGCTCCAGATCATGACCAATGTCTGCTCCAGATCATGACAAGTGTCTGCTTCAGATCATGACAAATGTCTGCTTCAGATCATGACAAATGTCTGCTCCAGATCATTTCATGACAAATGTCTGCTCCAGATCATGACAAATGTCTGCTCCAGATCAGGGCAAATGTCTGCTCCAGATCATTTCATGACAAATGTCTGCTCCAGATCATTTCATGACAAATGTCTGCTCCAGATCATTTCATGACAAATGTCTGCTCCAGATCATTTCATGACAAATGTCTGCTCCAGATCATTTCATGACAAATGTCTGCTCCAGATCATTTCATGACAAATGTCTGCTCCAGATAATTTCATGACAAATGTCTGCTCCAGATCATTTCATGACAAATGTCTGCTCCAGATCATTCCATGACAAATGTCTGCTCCAGATCATTTCATGACAAATGTCTGCTCCAGATAATGACAAATGTCTGCTCCAGATCATTTCATGACAAATGTCTGCTCCAGATCACTTCATGACAAATGTCTGCTCCAGATCATTTCATGACAAATGTCTGCTCCAGATCATTTCATGACAAATGTCTGCTCCAGATCATTTCATGACAAATGTCTGCTCCAGATCATTTCATGACAAATGTCTGCTCCAGATAATGACAAATGTCTGCTCCAGATCAGGGCAAATGTTTGCTCCTGACGTAGGCACCCAAGGAAGATCATGACCTATATTGTGGTTCATTTAAAGTAATTGTAATTCTGTTAAGGGATTTTGTTATGCTTGGCTTTATATGAGAGCCACAGTAGTGTAATAGCTAGATGTTCACCTCCTGTGTGCAGATTAGAATTTAAAAAATTGTCCTGAGCTCCCAGCGTGACCTAATATAAAATGGGTACCAAGAAATGTCTTGGGAAATTCAGGCGGCTGGCATGACACTGACTATATCACCCACTGTGTGTTGATTGTCTATATGATACTGACTACATCACCCACTGTGTGTTGATTGTCTATATGATACTGACTACATCACCCACTGTGTGTTGATTGTCTATATGATACTGACTACATCACCCACTGTGTGTTGTCTATATGATACTGACTACATCACCCACTGTGTGTTGATTGTCTATATGATACTGACTACATCACCCACTGTGTGTTGATTGTCTATATGATACTGACTACATCACCCACTGTGTTGATTGTCTATATGATACTGACTACATCACCCACAGTGTGTTGTCTATATGATACTGACTACATCACCCACTATGTGTTGATTGTCTATATGATACTGACTACATCACCCACTGTGTGTTGATTGTCTATATGATACTGACTACATCACCCACTGTGTGTTGTCTATATGATACTGACTACATCACCCACTGTGTGTTGATTGTCTATATGACACTGACTACATCACCCACTGTGTGTTGATTGTCTATATCTTCTTCTTCTTCGTTCATCCGGAGTTTTTTTTTCGGACGTGATTGCGTTGTGCCTGGTTACAGCAGAGATGCGTTCTTGCGCCGTTAGGCCGACACATCCGACTTCTGCGGGCATTTGTTGACCGGGTTAACCTTCCCGGGGGTTTCTTAGGACGTTTGGCTCTCACTGTTGTGGTGTTATCCCCCGTCCCAGCTGGCCCATATAGAACAGCCAAAGACATCCTGGTCAGCCCTAAAGGGAAGGCAGGGGCAGACCATGGGCATTCCTCGCCATCCAAGGAGGCTTCCATACTTGCAGAGCCGACACACAGCGCTCTGGTACTGGGCTCACCCAAGGAATCGTCACGTCCTGCACATGGCTGCTTAGCCTCACTTCCGTATATTGGGCCTTCCGTTCACCATAGGCTGTTCTTCCGGAAACCATAAGTATGCAGTCTGCAGATGACATCCACACAGTGAGCTTTCGATTCGGACTTTCCACATAATGGATTTGCTATCCAAGCAATATTCCATTTCGTGCCACTAGGACACTTTTTCCACCTTTTATGAAGCCCACACAGTGAGCTTTCGATTCGGACTTTCCACATAATGGATTTGCTATCCAAGCAATATTCCATTTCGTGCCACTAGGACACTTTACACCTTTTATGAAGCCCACACAGTGTGCTTTCGATTCGGACTTTCCACATAATGGATTTGCTATCCAAGCAATATTCCATTTCGTGCCACTAGGACACTTTTTCCACCTTTTATGAAGCCCACACAGTGTGCTTTTGGTTCGGACTTTCCACGTAATGGATTTGCTATCCAAGCAATATTCCATTTCATGCCTCTGGGGCGCTTTTGTAACCGACATACCTGTGGTATGAAGTGCAGGAGTCTAAATACTTCTTCATGCACCTTTAAATGTCAACCTGAATGTAGTTAAAGTAAGCTGCAGTCAACTTGAGCTTGTTGATATCTCCATAGAGCTTGTCCTCAAATGAAGCAGGTGTGGGCCAAAATATCTTTCTCTGTTCTGCATATATTGGGCACTCCTGCAGCAAATGTTTAGCTGTCATTTTACCAGTTCCACAATTGCATTCATCGGTATCTCCTATCTTTAGTTTATTGAACAAGTGGTATTTCAGCCTGTTATGTCCTGTGCGGAGTCTGAAGATTGCTACTTGTTCTCTTCGGTCGAGTTTGTAATATGCATCATCCTTCTGGTGACCTGGATGCTCTGATTCCCATTTGGCTCTATAGGTGCTTTTTATCAACCTCTTTGCCTCGTTATAGGTTATGTCTATGTCAGGCTGTGGTAGTCGTCCGCCCTCTTTTGCCAGTCTGTCAGCCTCTTCATTTCCAGGTATACTGCAATGTGATGGGATCCACTGTATTACAACTTTTTTGGATTTCTGGCATAGACCATGGAGTGCTGCTCTTAGGTCAGCTATTTCTGTGCTATTATTGCTCTTCAGTATTGAGACAGCTGACTTTGCATCTGTGAAGATAGCTATTTGCTTCTCTTTATTTTCCTCCATCAAGAGCATTTCTGCTGCAGTTTTCAGAGCCTCTACCTCCGCTTTGAAGTTACTTGAAAATTTTCCAGTTGCCATTGAATATGTTTTTTTCACTTCATTTTTTAAATTTAGGAGAATTCCTCCTCCTCCATTCTCTATTGAATTTTTGGCTGATCCATCTGTATATGCATGGGTGCTGCTTGGGTAATGTTCTTTTATGTAGTTTAGGGTTATTTCTCTTCTTTCGGTTTCATACTGAGTGTTCTTTTTCTCAATACCAGGAATGTTTTCTATCATCTCAGGCAGTTGCTGCTGTCTCCAAGCTGGGAACTTGTGTTCATTGTAAATGGGTTTGACTGTTGATATGTTAAGTATAGGATCTGCCCTAATCTTTCGTTTTGCAGTTTCTACAAAGTTGCTACGCTTCAGTCTTCCCTTTCCAAAACCACTAAACCTTTTATACATAGGGTGGTCTGTCAATCTTCTAAATTTTTCTGCTTGTTGCTGGGCTCTGCTATCTCTTCTATCCTGCATTGGTTGTAAACAAGTGATCTTTTCAAGTTCATTAATAGGCGTTGTCTTCAGGCTTCCAGTTATGATTCGCATTCCTTGGTTTTGGACTCTACTTATTTTGTTAAAGTTTGACTTAGCTGCTGTTGCCCAAGCTGCAATGCCATATTCCAGTACTGGCCTCACCCGTCCAGTATATAACTTCTTGAGAACTTTCTCATCTGCTCCCCACGTTGTACCAGCAAGCTTTTTCATGATTGCCATTCTCTGCCTTGCTTTTGTTCGATTTTTCTCAACCTGTGTCTTCCATGTCAGGCGACGATCAAAGGTGACTCCTAGATAGTTTGGATTTTCTTCATGGCGCAATATTTTTCCATTCAATACCAGCTTAGGTTGCTGAGTTTTATTTGAGAGGGAGAACACTGTGCATGTTGTTTTCTCCTCACTTATCTTCACTAGCCATGATTTTGACCAGTCCTCTAGCGCTAATAAGGTTGCTGTATTCTGCTGTTAGCTGTACTAATATATTCTTCAGATGTCCATATGGCTAGGTCATCTGCAAAGGAGGATGTGTGTACTCTGGCTGGAAAATTTTCCGTGATGTCATTTATATATCCCAGGAATAATGTTGGTGAAAGAACTCCTCCTTGGGGGACACCTTGCTCCAACAGCATCATTTTGCTTGTTTGTCCTTGTACTTTTGTCCTGGCAGTTCTGTTCTCAAGGTAGTGGCTGATCCATTTATACATTTTTCCACAAACATGCATTTTTTGCAGTTTTACTTTCAGTCCTTCCTTCCATACTTTATCAAATGCTTTTTCTAAATCTATCCAGACTGCTAGTGTGTGCTTTTTCTCTTGGAAGGCATCCTCTATTTCCTGAGCTATATAGGTTATTTGATCTTCAGTGGATCTGTACTTTCTGAATCCTGCTTGGTGTGGTGTTAAGAGTTTGTTTTCTTCCAGATGCCATGTTAGCCTGCCATTGATAATGCGTTCCATTAATTTTCCTACACAGCTAAGTAGACTGATAGGTCGATAGCCATTTGGTTCTTCCAGGTCTTTTCCTTTCTTTGGGACTGGTATTAGTATAGCTTCCTTCCATGCCTGTGGGACTATTCCTCTCTTCCAGCTGTTATTTAGGACTGCTAGTAGTTTCTTCTTTGCCTTGGTGCCTAGTCCTATTAGCATTTCATTTGTGATTCCATCCTTTCCTGGTGATTTCTTCTTTTTTAGGGTGTTCATTGCCTGTTCCATTTCTTCCATTGTTAGATTTGCCATCATATATTCTGCTGCTGTCTCTGTATTTCTATGATGTATCTGTTTGTCTTTGATTGCTTTCTTCTGTTCGGTTGTAATATCAATGTGGTTTGCATTTGCATAGTGTTCCATTAGTGCATTTGCAGCCTTTTTTCCTGTAAGCAAGGCAATTCCTTGTTTAATTGTTATTTGTTTGTTTCTAGGTCCTTCATTGTTCATGGCTTTCACTAGTTTCCAAAGCTTGTTTCCATCCCTGTCAAAATTCAGGTTTTCTGTTTTTTCCCTCCAACAATCTCTTGTTGTTTGATTTACTGTTCTTTTATATTTTGCTGAGATGGCTTTGAGAGAGATGTTCGCTTCAATTGTTTGTTCTCTCTCTGCTGTCTTCCTGGCATCTTCAACTTTGTCCTCCAAACTTTGTAGTTCTTCAGTCCAGTATGGTTTGTAATTTTTCCTCGCTCCTCTACATCACCCACTGTGTGTTGTCTATATGATACTGACTACATCACCCACTGTGTGTTGTATATATGATACTGACTACATCACCCACTATGTGTTGATTGTCTATATGATACTGACTACATCACCCACTGTGTGTTGTCTATATGATACTGACTACATCACCCACTGTGTGTTGATTGTCTATATGATACTGACTACATCACCCACTATGTGTTGATTGTCTATATGATACCGACTACATCACCCACTGTGTGTTGATTGTCTATATGATACCGACTACATCACCCACTGTGTGTTGATTGTCTATATGATACTGACTACATCACCCACTGTGCGTTGATTGTCTATATGATACTGACTACATCACCCACTGTGCGTTGATTGTCTATATGATACTGACTACATCACCCACTGTGTGTTGATTGTCTATATGATACTAACTACATCACCCACTATGTGTTGATTGTCTATATGACACTGACTACATCACCCACTATGTGTTGATTGTCTGTACAAATATGGGTCTAGCACCATATGCCCAGTCATAGGGTTCTTGTTTTACTTGTTATGTCTTATGTAAGTCAAAAACTAAGAATATATAGTGTTCAGTAAAGTTCATCATGTGCCATGCCAATAAGCGTGGGCGGTCATGTTTTGCCATTTCATTCGATCACCAGAGACATGGATCAGCTCCATGTTTCTGTCTCAACCATGCCATGTGGCCAAACCATCCAGGTATTTATTTCTCAGTCTTCCCTTTGGTCTCCTCCCTTCGATCTTGCCAGTTGTCACCATGTTCTCCAATTCATTTCTTCTCATAACATGCCCAAAAAATTTTGACTGTCTAATGTCTCTTATCAGTTTAGGATCTTCATTTGTTTCTTGTAGGACTTGTTCATTGGTTTTTCTGTCTGTCCATGGTATTCTTTGCATTTTCCTCAGAAACCACATTTCCACAGCCATCAGTTGTTTTTCAGCTTGTCTGCTCATTGTCCACGCTTCACATCCATATAAAAGTACAGGTTCTATGTGGCACTTCAATACTCTTTTTCTTGTTCAATTGATATTGATATCTTTTTATTGGTCAGTATGTTTTTGCATCTCGCCATGGCAATTCTTGTTCTAATCTCTTCAAGGCATCTCCCATCAGGAATAGTAAACCAAAATAAATAAGATCGTCAGATGTTATGACTGTTCCGAGATAACTGTACCGATTCACTTGTTTAAGAATATGTCCATTTACTTGTATATTACATTGTGGTATTTCTTCCTTTCTAGTGACGACCGTAATCTGTGTCTTTTTAATATTCAGTTCTAACCCTAGTTGTTCACTGTGTGCAACAACCGCATCTACTAAATTTTGCAGGTCCTGTTCATTGTCTGCTATCAAGACTATATCATCTGCGTATCTAATGTTATTGATGTATCGTCCCCCAATGTTGATTCCTTCCATATCTTCTATATTTCTGAAAATATTTTCACTGTACAGGGAAAAAGATATAGAGATATTACACATCCCTGTCTCACACCTCTTTTAATAGGCTGATATTGACTTACATTGTTATCAATTTTGATGGCAGCTTGTTGTTTCCAATATATGATTTTTACAAGTCTAAGGTCTTTTCCATCAATTTGTAGATCTTCAAGCATCCTTATCATGTCGATATGTCTTACTTTATCGAAAGCCTTTGTGTAGTCAATAAAGCAGAGGTGTAGATCTTTGCTTGCCTCTATAGAACGTTAAATTACTGTTCTCAGTATGTATACAGTATTTACTGTACCCTTGCCTTCTACAAACCCACATTGTTCCTCCTTCTATTTGAGGTTGTATTTTCCTCCTAACTCTTTGCATGATAATTCTTAACAAAATCTTCGTGATGTGCCTCATTATACTAATTGTTCGATGTTGGTCACATTCCAAGGCTCCTGATTTCTTTAGGATTGCAATAAATACAGAATTACATAATTCATAAGGTATATCTCCAGTATCACATATGGTATTCAGGAGTCTGGTAACTTTATCTATTCTGTATTCTTCTAAAGCATTAATCATTTCTGTTGTAATGCTGTCTGAACCGGGGGTCTTGCCAGATTTCTTATGGTTAAGAGCATTCTGAACCTCCATCTTCAAAATTGATGATCCTTCATTATTATTTTGAATATCATACTGTTCTTCTCTGTTACCATCATAAAGGTTTTTCCACATAATCTGGCTATATATGTAAAATCTGATAATTTTCTATTATGATTTTTCCATCTTTTGTCTTTAGACAACCTTCTGATGTATGTGTTCTTTGATTAGTAAGTTCCTGAATTCTTTTGTGCATTAGTTTGGTATTTTTACTGTTGTGTTGTTTTTCAATTTCTATGCAATTTTTCTCGAGCCATGCTTCTTTTGCCTCCTTACATAATGTTCTAACTTTTCTGTGAATTTCTTTATATTTGGCAGAATTATTTTTGTTCTGTCTTTTTGTTTCCATTAGCTGTAAAATTTCTTCAGTCATCCATGTCTGACGACCCACTTTCTTTAATTTTGGAATAGTTTTTTGTGCAGCTAAACTGATTGAATTCTTTAACATTTCCCATTGATCATCCACATCTTGAAATAGGATCTCTAGATCAGAAAATATATCAAATTTGTTCTTTACTTCTATGTTAAAATTATCTTGTATTTCTTTGTCAGTTTTCAATATGCACAAATCATATTTAGGGTTTCCGGTTGTATACTTGACTTTCTTTAACTTTACCCTCAGTGTGCCTGTAATTAATCTGTGGTCACTTTAACAGTCTGCATTGGGAACTGTTTTTACCACTGTTAGCGCATTTCGAAACCTTCTAATCAGGATATAATCTATCTGGTTTTTAGTAAAGTTAAGCTATTTTAATTTCTTGGGCTGCTTGAAGGCTTGTTGCCTAACTATTAATAGAGTTTTCCCATTTCTGGTAATGTTGTGGTGCTTTATTCTGCGTGAAAGCTCTCTAACTCTCCTATTATATGTGTATAGCAACAATTCTCGGCTTTGAAAACAAATAAATGTTGGCTACCTTTCAAGGACATCCCTATCCTCTTTATTAGACTTACATCACAGAAATAATACGTCACTGTGAACACTATTTCTGTTTGTTTCTATGGCAGCTCCTAGAAATACCAAGAAGGAAACAAGTGACTTGTCAGTGGATTCAAAATCACCTCAAACTATGAAAAAGCCACCAGTTTCAACAGTCAAAAGGTGAGCAACAGTTGAAGCTCTTAATGGATTTAAGTGAGCTGAAGATTTTCTGGAAAGCAAGATACATTTATTTACATCAACTAAATTGATATAGGAATGCAAAAAGAAATGTGAGAAAACAAATATCAATATAAACAAAAACAAAAGGCTTGAACGGTTGGCGGTGAGATAATAAAAAACCGTGAAAGTGTAGCAGGTCATCTTTACAAGAACATACTCACAAAAGATGGAGGATATGGCTGCGACAAGCCTTTAATAGCAAAGGCAAATAATTGACAAAGACAGAAACGACACTTAAGCAATTACATTAAGGCACAATAATATGTCAACACGGAATAAAAATGAAACAAGTAGAGTTAAGTGACATTTAAGATGATTAACTAGATAGCCAAGCAGCCCCAGTGGGTAAAAAGAGGTACATCTAAAACTGAAGCTGGAATACATAACCAGACACAGGAGGTGATGATGTGCTGTCACATATAGGAGAGGTAAGACTGTCCAACCTGATCATAACGTGGCCTAAAAAAAATAAATGGGAGATAAGGGGGGGGGGGGGGGGTTGGGGATGATGTGGGAGGACAAAGCATGAAGAAGGAAGATATTGTGAGGATATTTAAAGGTATCAGATCTAACCCAGACATATGAATGATATGGGGAGGACATGGAGGTAGCTGACAGAGATAGCAAGGTATAAGACAACTAGGTGTGACTTGGTTACGAGAGTATGCTCCATTAAGGAGGGTTCATGGGCAGCAGAAGAAGAAATGTCCTATTGCTATGAAGGTGCTCTTGCTTTTTGTATTCCTATATTATCATCTCTGTCTGTTCACCAACTCTATTTATGTTGCTACCTAAATATATGTATGAGTTCACCTCTTGACATGAGGTTTCACCAAAGGAGATGAGACTGTGCATTTTTAGACTTAATTACTGTGATCTCTCTGCATCATTAATTTATCTTGCATCTGATCTGTTGTGTGGGACAGGAAGGCAAAGTCCAAATCATCACTGCTAAAATTACTTGAATTCTTTTGTGGTAGTAGATGTCATCTTCCAATCGTCCCATAATACTTCTTCTAGAAGAGCCTCCTTATATCTCCATTGACCCAGTTTTTATGTTCTTTCCTGCAGACTTCTTCATGTTAGGTTATATGTGGCAGCTGAAGTATCCTGTAGACTTCTTTATGTTTGGTTATATGTGGCAGCTGAAGTATCCTGTAGATTTCTTCATGTTAGGTTATATGTGGCAGCTGAAGCATCCTGTAGATTTCTTCATGTTAGGTTATATGTGGCAGCTGAAGCATCCTGTAGATTTCTTCATGTTAGGTTATATGTGGCAGCTGAAGTATCCTGTAGATTTCTTCATGTTAGGTTATATGTGGCAGCTGAAGTATCATGTAGATTTCTTCATGTTAGGTTATATGTGGCAGCTGAAGTATCCTGTAGTTTTCTTCATGTTAGGTTATATGTGGCAGCTGAAGTATCCTGTAGATTTCTTCATGTTAGGTTATATGTGGCAGCTGAAGTATCCTGTAGATTTCTTCATATTAGGTTATATGTGGCAGCTGAAGCATCATCCTGTAGACTTCTTCATGTTAGGTTGTATGTGGCAGCTGAAGTATCCTGTAGACTTCTTCATGTTAGATTATATGTGGCAGCTGAAGCATTCTATGGGATGAAGTAGCCAGTTCCATGCCAAGCATCCTCACGACGTACATGGTAGATTACAGTGTTATTATCTTTTGCTTTCCTTAAGCAAGCACCCTGGTAATGCACAAGTGTACCAGCAAATGGATGGTAACACTGCCTGTGAGAAGAATGCAGGTTATAGTTAACTGACAGTTATATAAATGAAACATACACTGGGTGGTTTAATTTCTTGTACTTCTATTATTTCTGCTAAACATTTTAAATAATTTTCTAATTATAAAATATTAGCCATCTGCTACAGTTGTTGATTTTGTGTTTATGTCACCATGATAAAATGTTCATTGCTTGTCATAGCACTGCTAATATTGTCATCCCACAATTCTGTCATAGTTTTTCTTTAGGAGGAGGCAAGAGTACTGACTCAGGTGCAGATTATGATCCCTCTAAAGCCAAATACAATCCTGTGGATGATGCATTCTGGGGTCACAACGACAAGTAAGTTGATCTCTTCTATGTAATATGTTTATCTGCTTTTTTAAGAAATGTTGTGGTTGTGAATGGGTAAAATGTTAGGATTGTATTTTCGGTGACTGAATGGCATACAAGATTCAGTATGGTGAGATTTACATTGGCCATCTTTACTTTCCCAACAAATGGTAGCTCATTTGATGAGGTTGGCTTGACTATAGAGCAGCTGCCTCCATGTTCTTCCCATATTGTTCATCTCCATGTCTAATTCTCATCTCCACGTCTAATTCTCATCTCATTGTCTAATTCTCATCTCCATGTCTAATTCTCATCTCCATGTTTAATTCTCATCTCCATGTCTAATTCTCATCTCCATGTCTAATTCTCATCTCCACGTCTAATTCTCATCTCCATCTCTAATTCTCATCCCCATTTCTAATTCTCATCTCCATGTTTAATTCTCATCTCCATGTCTAATTCTCATCTCCATGTCTAATTCTCATCTCCATCTCTAATTCTCATCTCCATCTCTAATTCTCATCTCCATGTCTAATTCTCATCTCCATGTCTAATTCTCATCTGCATGTCTAATTCTCATCTCCATGTCTAATTCTCATCTCCATGACTAATTCTCATCTCCATGTCTAATTCTCATCTCCATGTCTAATTCTCATCTCCATGTCTAATTCTCATCTCCATGACTAATTCTCATCTCCATGACTAATTCTCATCTCCATGACTAATTCTCATCTCCATGTCTAATTCTCATCTCCATGTCTAATTCTCATCTCCATGACTAATTCTCATCTCCATGACTAATTCTCATCTCCATGACTAATTCTCATCTCCATGTCTAATTCTCATCTCCATGACTAATTCTCATCTCCATGTCTAATTCTCATCTCCTTGTCTAATTCTCATCTCCATGACTAATTCTCATCTCCATGACTAATTCTCATCTCCGTGTCTAATTCTCATCTCCATGTCTAATTCTCATCTCCATGACTAATTCTCATCTCCATGACTAATTCTCATCTCCATGACTAATTCTCATCTCCATGACTAATTCTCATCTCCATGTCTAATTCTCATCTCCATGACTAATTCTCATCTCCATGACTAATTCTCATCTCCATGTCTAATTCTCATCTCCATGACTAATTCTCATCTCCATGTCTAATTCTCATCTCCATGTCTAATTCTCATCCCCATCTCTAATTCTCATCTCCATGTCTAATTCTCATCTCCATGACTAATTCTCATCTCCATGTCTAATTCTCATCTCCATGACTAATTCTCATCTCCATGTCTAATTCTCATCTCCGTGTCTAATTCTCATCTCCATGACTAATTCTCATCTCCATGTCTAATTCTCATCTCCGTGTCTAATTCTCATCTCCATGACTAATTCTCATCTCCATGTTTAATTCTCATCTCCATGACTAATTCTCATCTCCATGACTAATTCTCATCTCCATGTCAAATTCTCATCTCCATGACTAATTCTCATCTCCATGTCTAATTCTCATCTCCATGACTAATTCTCATCTCCATGTCTAATTCTCATCTCCATGTCTAATTCTCATCTCCATGTCTAATTCTCTTCTCCATGACTAATTCTCATCTCCATGTCTAATTCTCATCTCCATGTCTAATTCTCATCTCCATGTCTAATTCTCATCTCCATGTCTAATTCTCATCTCCATGTCTAATTCTCATCTCCATGTCTAATTCTCATCTCCATCTCTAATTCTCATCCCCATCTCTAATTCTCATCCCCATCTCTAATTCTCATCCTCATGTCTAATTCTCATCTCCATTTCTAATTCTCATCTCCATGTCTAATTCTCATCTCCATGTCTAATTCTCATCTCCATGTCTAATTCTCATCTCCATGTCTAATTCTCATCCCCACGTCTAATTCTTATCCCCACGTCTAATTCTCATCTCCATGTCTAATTCTCATCTCCATTTCTAATTCTCATCTCCATGTCTGATTCTCATCTCCATGTCTAATTCTCATCTCCATGTCTAATTCTCATCTCCATGTCTAATTCTCATCTCCATGTCTAATTCTCATCTCCATGTCTAATTCTCATCTCCATGTCTAATTCTCATCTCCATGTCTAATTCTCATCCCCACGTCTAATTCTCATCCCCACGTCTAATTCTCATCCCCACGTCTAATTCTCATCTCCATGACTAATTCTCATCTCCATCTCTAATTCTCATCTCCATCTCTAATTCTCATCTCCATCTCTAATTCTCATCTCCATCTCTAATTCTCATCTCCATCTCTAATTCTCATCTCCATCTCTTATTCTCATCTCCATCTCTAATTCTCATCTCCATCTCTAATTCTCATCTCCATCTCTAATTCTCATCTCCATGTCTAATTCTCATCTCCATGTCTAATACTCATCTCCATCTCTAATTCTCATCTCCATCTCTAATTCTCATCTCCATGCTGTCAGGCCTCCCTCTATTGTGCTTGCCCTCTGGGTTCCAGAGAAGGAACTTTCTAGTTATGTTATAATCAGGTTGTCTCAATGCGTGTCCTACCCAGTGCCTGCATCTTTTCCTCACAACTTGTTTCATTGGTAGTTGTTTAATTCTCTGAATGAATGATTCTGTCCTATCATGTAAGTCCTTCTATTCTGTGCAGGTACCAGGTCATGAATGTTTGTAGTTTATTATTAATTGTTTTAGTTGTTTAATTTCTAATTTTTTAAAAATCCATGCAGCAATGGTGGTTTAACATTAGAGTTCTTAGTTTGGTACTTGGTTTGGTACTTTGGTACTTTTGACTTCCACAAATTGCCTAGTGCCATGAAAGCGTTTCTTGTCTTTTATATTCGTATTTTGTTATCTCCACATTGTTACTTAAATAGGTGTATAATTCCCAGTGAGGTTTCACCATGGAAAATAGGATTATCTATTTCTTGATGTATTCTCATTATCTTTGTCTTTCTTCTATGAATGTTTAGACCTAATTGCTGTGACCTCCCACCAAGTGTGTTTATTTTGCATCTAATTTCATGTATGGGACAGGAGGGCAATGTGATCAGCAACATCCAGATAACTAAGTTGCTCTGTCAGAAACCATTGAATTCCTTTTCTGGTGGTAGCTATTGCTGTCTTCATAATCCAGTGTATATAGTCAGTCAGAATAATACAAGTGACAGAAGGCATCCTTGTTGCACTCCTGTTCTGATTTCATATGTATCTGTTCATTTTCCATCCCTGCATTTCATGTATTTATGTTTTCCTCTGATTAAGTTTAAGATTTTCTGTAGGATCCCAATACTTTGTCATCAGTTTCCCAAGGAATTTCCTATCAATGCTGTCTGACATTTTCATTGTCCACAAATCCAATATAAAGTGGCGAGTTCAATGTTTGTGTAAAACCTTTAGATATGTTTTGTCTTAAACATAATAGATGATGATGTTTGAGAGTCTACAAGCCAATGACAATTTAGTGAAATTTGGCATTATAATTATTTTTGGGCAGTGTGATTAATTGTTGGGACAGTGGATGTAGATATGCCCATGATGTTTGTTGTTTTGATTTAGTGTGTGATTGATGACATTAAATGTACAATGTGCATTAATAGATGCGGATTGACTGTTGTATCCAGATACACAAATATAACTGCCATCAAGTAGACTTCAGAAGGAAGATAACATGAGAGAAATTGGCCAAAAAAGCATATACAGAACAGTGGAGGCTATAGTTAATAATTTAAAACATTTGTAGCACATAATTTTCAAAGAGTGCAGGGAGTTGAGACCACTTAACCAAGTTGATACATGTAAATACGTAGAGACATTCATAACATCAGATGGAAGATGCATAATAGAGATTAAGAGCAGAATAGGTTATTTTCAGACAATGAAAAATGTTGTATGCAATTAGTCACTATCATTGAGTGCCAAAACAAGAGTAATAACATGTTATATTGAACCTGTTTTACTGTATGGCAGTGAATCATGGAAAGTTAATAAATAAATGAAGGAGAGCTTTGAAGCAATGGAGATGTATATATTTTGAATACCTTGGACTGCCAGAGTAACTAACGAGTGCATGGAAAAGGCTAATGGAAGTAGAACATTATATACAACTATAAGAAAGTGAGGAACAATTCTTTCATCACATAATGAGAAGAGATATGTTGGAATTATAGAGATGACCGGAAAGATCTGTCAGATAAGAGGCAGAGGCAGGCCAAGAGAAATGATGCTGGATAAACATCAGCATAATTGATCCAGAACACTGTGGACCAAGACCTAATGAGAGATATGAACATCTATGCTATCTGGCAAGGCACATAATGATGATGATAATGTAGGAAGTTGTTTGCTGCCCTGTAAGACACAGCAGACGTAGTGGTTACTGGTTGCTTTGTAGTTCTTTGACCAAGACACCAGCAGATGTAGTGGTTACTTGTTGCTTTGTAGTTCTTTGACCAAGACACCAGCAGATGTAGTGGTTACTGGTTGCTTTGTAGTTCTTTGACCAAGACACCAGCAGATGTAGTGGTTACTGGTTGCTTTGTAGTTCTTTGACCAAGACACCAGCAGAAGTAGTGGTTACTGGTTGCTTTGTAGTTCTTTGACCAAGACACCAGCAGACGTAGTGGTTACTGGTTGCTTTGTAGTTCTTTGTCCAAGAGACCAGCAGACGTAGTGGTTACTGGTTGCTTTGTAGTTCTTTGACCAAGAGACCAGCAGATGTAGTGGTTACTGGTTGCTTTGTAGTTCTTTGACCAAGACACAAGGGGAGAGAGAGAGAGAGAGAGAGAGAGAGAGAGAGAGAGAGAGAGAGAGAGAGAGAGAGAGAGAGAGTTAGTTAGTTAGTTAGTTAGTTAGTTAGTTAGTTAGTTAGTTAGTTAGTTAGTTAGTTAGTTAGTTAGTTATTTCATAGTGTCTCATGTCTTTTACAGAGTTCCCTACTTAGGTTTGGCCAGAACTCTGGAGATGATTGAGAACACCTCAGCCAGGTACCAGTGTTTGTGTTGAAGTTAGTTGTGTTGTTGTGATTGGCTATTTTACAATTAAATTCTCAAGAGGTAGAGAGAGGGGTGGGTGGGGTGGGGATGGTGCAGCCTAGATATATGTTGTTGTGTTGTGTGTTATGTTGTAATCTAGATGTGGATTATTGTTTGCAATGTACAGAATTAAAGTATTTTATATATCCCTCTTATCCTGGGGTAGTGGATTAGAGCACAACCTTGTCAGATAGGGTGAAAGAATGCAAGGTTCTATATTGTGCACATGAAAGATTCCTTGGCAGTCAGAAATAGCAGGCCATAATTCAGAGCCTTCATAGTAAAATTCCAATGATAAATTCTACCCACAGTAAGATTATTAGTCCGTTAGTGGATGTAAGTCTCTTATATCAAGAGTAAATTTATGAACAATGACAAAGCTTCATGAATGATGGATGATTTAAATGAGAAAAGTCAAAATAAAGGAGATGTTGATATGGAGTGGAGAGTTCTGAAGCCTGTCAGATAGTGTGGAGCAATTACAACACCAGTGGTTTCAGCATTCAGAATTCTTGTACACAGTTGGTTATATTTATTCTTGTTTCTCTTAGTATTGTGGAAACATTTCAGATATAGATAAATGGGTAGCAGGATCTATGGTAGCACAAAGGCTAACATGCTGGCCTGGTGGTCTTGTGTTCAAAACCCCTTTGAAACAGAAATTCCTTTCAGTGACCTGGATTTCCTTGTCGACCCAACCAAACATGAGTAATAAAAAAAACTGGGATGTAAAGGCAGCTGATGTGTGATACTCATCACATCACTGTCAAATGTTGATCTATCTAAAAATATATGACTAGACCAATTACCCAGTCCTCCTGAAGGAATAAAAGATGATACTTGACTACTTTTAAATGATTGGCGCAGTGACTTTTAGGTATGGCATCAGCATGTGACTTGAAAGATACAAGCTTCATGCCTAGATGAAGGGAAACTTACAAAACATTCAAGGATGTTATACCTTCTCAGATATGAGTGAATGAATAGTTCATATTGTTTATTGTAAAAATACCCTTGAAGTTGGAATTTGTAAGGAGCAGCCTGAATAAACCACTATCCAGGTTAACACTGAACAATTGACAACACTACCCACAAGAATATAACAAGATAAATAAAGAAATAAGAAATAATTGTGTGACGGCAAAAGAAAGTTGGTTAAACGAGCAGTGCAAGAAAATTGAATGAAATTCTATTAAAGATACCAAAAATATGCACAGACAAATCAGTGAGTTCACAGGAAGAAAAATAAGAATAAATACTTAAAATCAAAAACAAGAAAGATATTATTGGAGGAAGATGTTATAATGAAGAGGTGTAATGAGTATATAAGAGAATTGTATGATGGAGAAGGGGCAGAACTAACAGAAAAAAGTAACTTGGAAGGTCCACCTATTCTAAAATAATAAGTCGCTGACGCTATCAAACATATGAAGAAAGGAACAACAGCTGGGCCAGATGGAATCTCCATAGAATAAGTAGAAGTAATGGGAGTATGTGGAAAAGATATGTTGACCAAAATGTTGAATATTTACAGCAGTGGATATCTACCAAACGATATGCTGAAATCTGTATTTATAGCTATACCAAAAAGACCAGGAGCAATTGAATGCGAGGATTTTCGAACGATTAACCTTATAAATCATGTCACTATGCTTCTACTCAGAATTATAATGAGAAAAACAAGAAAGAAAATAAAAATGGAAATTGTTGAAGAGCAGTATGGATTTGTGGAAGGAAAGGATACAAACAATGCAATATATACATTATGGATACTATTAGAAAGATCAATAGAGACACAGAAAGACATATATTTGTGCTTCATAGATTATACTAAGGCATTTGATTAAGTAAAACATGATGAAATGTTGGAAGATATTAACGTTGATGGGAGAGATCTCAGAATAAAAAATTTAAAAAAAAGTAAAATATTTACTGGAACCAAGTAGCAGTAATTAAAATGGGAAATAAATAAGGAAATTATGAACAAATAAGGCTGGGAGTATGACAGGGATGTGTTTTGTTACGGGATCTCTTCTCCCTCTATAGCGAAGTAATAATGAGAGAGATCAAAGAGATGCCAGGAATAATCCATCCATCCATCATGCCAATAATCGTGGGAGGGAATGTTTTACCATCTCACTCAATCACTAGAGTCATGGATCAGCTCTGTGTTCCTGTCTCGACCATGTCACGTGGCCAAGCCATCCAGGTATTTACTTCTCGATCTTCCCCTTGGTCTCTTCCCTTCGATCTTGCCAGTTGTCACCAAATTCTCCAAGTCATTTCTTCTCATAACATGCCCAACAAATTTGGACTGTCTACGCCTAATGTCTCCAATCAGTTTACGATCTTCATTGGTTTTTCTTGTCTGTCCGTGGTACTTTGCATTTTCCTCAGAAACCACATTTCCACAGCCATCAGATGTTTTTCAGCTTATCTGCTCATTGTCCACACTTCACATCCATACAAAAGTACAGGTTCTATGTAGCACTTCAACACTCTTTTTCTCTTGTCAATTGATATCTTTTTATTGGTCAGTATGTTTTTCATCTTGCAAAAGGTTATATCACAATGGGAATTCTATTCTAATTTCTTCAAGGCATCTTCCATCCGGAATAATAAACGAAAATAAATAAATAAATAAACCAGGAATAATATTCTGAGGTTATAATATAAACAATATACGCTATGCAGATGACACAGTATTGATGATGGATAATGCAAAAGATCTGCAACAATTGTTGGACATTGTAATGACAGACAGTGCTAAGAAAGGAGTCTCTTTGAATATCAAGAAAACGGTAACAATGTTGATATCAAAGAAACAAGTGACACCCAAATGTGAAGTAGAAATAGTATGGAAAATTCTTCACCACGTAATTAGGAAGAGCTTGGAAGCAACAGAAATGTGGTTTCTGAGGCAAATGTTGCGAATTCCTTGGACTGCCAAAGTAACTAACAATGACTGCCTAAAAGAGGCTAATGAAACTAGAACATTATATACAACAATAAGAAAGAGGCAAACAGCTTGTTTTGGTCATGTGATGAGAAGAAAGGCATTGGAGAACATCGTGGCAACCGGAAAGATTGAGGGGAAGATAGGCAGACCACGAGAAATGATGCTGGATGGATTGAGATGGTGGCATGGAGGAATATCAACAGCGGAGTTGATCCAGAAAACCAAGGACGAGATCTGTGGAGAGTCATAATGCCTATACCAGCCGGCATGGCACTTGATGATGATGAGCCACAAGAAAAATGTTTATTATACCTGCAGAAAAGATAAGCACTCTTGTTCCTACAAATTCTGTGATGGTTAGGTTACAGTGCATGTTATGCATCCCTCATGGTACACCTATGACACATGAATGGGTTATGGGTTTTTTAAATTTTTAGAAACATATTAGTGGCCTGTTTTATGTGTGCACACTAGGTATTTAAGTATTATATTACAATGGAATATACACATAACATTTAGTACAGCTATTTATATCAGACACGAGACAAAAATAAGGTTGCTGTGTTGAGTATAACGTATTAGTCTATACCTTCACTGTAGGCACTGGCCTGCTACAAGGCAGAGTTCTGTCTTTTTGCTAGTTGTACAGAACCTCAAGCCAGACTTCTGCCATATGGATCCAGAAAGGAAAGGCAATTCTGAGGATAAAAAGTGCATATATCTTCATCCTATCAAGGCTGCAAAATACCGTAAGATGCTACTTGGAAAGATTGTCCAGGACATGAAAACCTTATGGTTATTGTTAATTAAATAACTGAATAAGAAATATTTATTACGAGAAGTGAACTAAACATCTGCCAATTCATTAATTGTTGCAGACTAAAAATGATCGAGATCTTGTGCAACTTTTTCCGCTCGGTTATTGTCCTCTCCCCCGGAGACCTGCTTCAATGTGTGTACCTGTGCCTCAACAAGCTGGCCCCAGCCTACCAGGGGGTAGAGCTGGGAGTCGGAGAAACAGTACTCATGAAAGCCATAGCTCAAGCAACAGGTAAAATATCCGTGTTTTCTGTAGTGTTTATCTCTACAGTCTTTTTAGTTCTCAGACTGCTTAGTACTTTCTGCATTTCTGTGTTTGAAATTTTGTTGAATGTTTCCATCCATGAATGTGTTGCTTGCTTACCAGGACAGAACTAAGCTATCACTAGTGCCACACCCATTAAGCCATACATGAGTTAAAGGGGTTCACAACAAAAGGATGGGCTTCATTTGACTGTTTTTATCCACACAGCTCGGCCTCTCTAAACAGAGCAAGTAACCACCTGCCGAAAGTTTTGCACAGAGCACCAACTCTGTAGTTCCTGCAGCGACCCCAGGATCTCCATCACAAAAGGTGCACTTCCAGAATAAGTCCAAAAATAAATCCATGGGCTTCTGAGCATGGGGCAGATGGCGTAAACCACTTTGCCGCTGGGACCCCACACAAGCAATAGCTGGATCACTCAGAGTTCTGAGTTCTCAAACTGTGTTTATATTCCTGTGTGTGATATTGTGTTGAATGTCCACATCCTTGAGTGCGTTGCTTGCACACAGGACCAGAGCCAA
Source organism: Cepaea hortensis (assembly GCA_963921405.1). Classification (NCBI taxonomy): domain Eukaryota; kingdom Metazoa; phylum Mollusca; class Gastropoda; order Stylommatophora; family Helicidae; genus Cepaea; species Cepaea hortensis. The sequence goes on along the minus strand of OY992880.1, from coordinate 80,612,366 downwards.
GCCATCGTTAGTGCCCCATTTTTCAGCCCATACAATTATGTTAAAACATGTTTCCCAAAGTAGAAACCTGTAATGGGTCAGTGATGTGATAGGGTCTTCACATTTTGTAGCCTTGAATGAACGGAGGAATACGTGGTCACTCTTTCCCTCACTTAGTGAGACGAACCTCATCCACCCGTGCTCTCTATCAACTATGCTAACTCACCCACTTATCAAACAATTCATGAGTAATAACTTGAACTGAGGGGGTTCAATAATAGCAACAGCAGCAATCCATGTATAATAAAATGTTTGTGATTTTATAGGGTAATAGGGAAAAGCTAATTCACACGTAAAATTCCGTCCAGTTCTACTAGAAAATAGTGTGTATGGACTATGCTTGAGTTCAAAGAGAGCAAGCGCAAAAAAAACCCCCCCCAAAATAATACAACTCTGTAAAGTCGTAGAACAGCATGACCATGCTGATTTAGCTGTTGTACAATCCGTAAAGTTGTAGTACAACATGCCCATGCTGATTTAGCTGTTGTACAATCCGTAAAGTCGTAGTACAACATGACCATGCTGATTTAGCTGTTGTACAATCCGTAAAGTCGTACAGCATGACCATGCTGATTTAGCTGTTGTACAATCCGTAAAGTCGTAGTACAACATGACCATGCTGATTTAGCTGTTGTACAATCCGTAAAGTCGTAGTACAACATGACCATGCTGATTTAACTGTTGTACAATCCGTAAAGTTGTAGTACAACATGACCATGCTGATTTAGCTGTTGTACAATCCGTAAAGTCGTAGTACAACATGCCCATGCTGATTTAGCTGTTGTACAATCTGTAAAGTCGTACAGCATGACCATGCTGATTTAGCTGTTGTACAATCCGTAAAGTCGTAGAACAGTGTGATCATGCTGATTTAGCTGTTGTACAATCCGTAAAGTTGTAGTACAACATGCCCATGCTGATTTAGCTGTTGTACAATCCGTAAAGTCGTAGTACAACATGACCATGCTGATTTAGCTGTTGTACAATCCGTAAAGTCGTACAGCATGACCATGCTGATTTAGCTGTTGTACAATCCATAAAGTCGTGGTACAACATGACCATGCTGATTTAGCTGTTGTACAATCCGTAAAGTTGTAGTACAACATGCCCATGCTGATTTAGCTGTTGTACAATCCGTAAAGTTGTAGTACAACATGCCCATGCTGATTTAGCTGTTGTACAATCCGTAAAGTTGTAGTACAACATGACCATGCTGATTTAGCTGTTGTACAATCCGTAAAGTTGTAGTACAACATGCCCATGCTGATTTAGCTGTTGTACAATCCGTAAAGTTGTAGTACAACATGACCATGCTGATTTAGCTGTTGTACAATCCGTAAAGTTGTAGTACAACATGACCATGCTGATTTAGCTGTTGTACAATCCGTAAAGTTGTAGTACAACATGACCATGCTGATTTAGCTGTTGTACAATCCGTAAAGTTGTAGTACAGCAAGACCATGCTGATTTAGCTGTTGTACAATCCATAAAGTTGTAGTACAACATGACCATGCTGATTTAGCTGTTGTACAATCCGTAAAGTCGTACAGCATGACCATGCTGATTTAGCTGTTGTACAATCCGTAAAGTCGTAGTACAACATGACCATGCTGATTTAGCTGTTGTACAATCCGTAAAGTCGTAGAACAGTGTGACCATGCTGATTTAGCTGTTGTACAATCCGTAAAGTCGTACAGCATGACCATGCTGATTTAGCTGTTGTACAATCCGTAAAGTCGTAGTACAACATGACCATGCTGATTTAGCTGTTGTACAATCCGTAAAGTCGTAGTACAACATGCCCATGCTGATTTAGCTGTTGTACAATCTGTAAAGTCGTACAGCATGACCATGCTGATTTAGCTGTTGTACAATCCGTAAAGTCGTAGAACAGTGTGATCATGCTGATTTAGCTGTTGTACAATCCGTAAAGTTGTAGTACAACATGCCCATGCTGATTTAGCTGTTGTACAATCCGTAAAGTCGTAGTACAACATGACCATGCTGATTTAGCTGTTGTACAATCCGTAAAGTCGTACAGCATGACCATGCTGATTTAGCTGTTGTACAATCCATAAAGTCGTGGTACAACATGACCATGCTGATTTAGCTGTTGTACAATCCGTAAAGTTGTAGTACAACATGCCCATGCTGATTTAGCTGTTGTACAATCCGTAAAGTTGTAGTACAACATGCCCATGCTGATTTAGCTGTTGTACAATCCGTAAAGTTGTAGTACAACATGACCATGCTGATTTAGCTGTTGTACAATCCGTAAAGTTGTAGTACAACATGCCCATGCTGATTTAGCTGTTGTACAATCCGTAAAGTTGTAGTACAACATGACCATGCTGATTTAGCTGTTGTACAATCCGTAAAGTTGTAGTACAACATGCCCATGCTGATTTAGCTGTTGTACAATCCGTAAAGTTGTAGTACAACATGACCATGCTGATTTAGCTGTTGTACAATCCGTAAAGTTGTAGTACAACATGACCATGCTGATTTAGCTGTTGTACAATCCGTAAAGTTGTAGTACAGCAAGACCATGCTGATTTAGCTGTTGTACAATCCATAAAGTTGTAGTACAACATGACCATGCTGATTTAGCTGTTGTACAATCCGTAAAGTCGTACAGCATGACCATGCTGATTTAGCTGTTGTACAATCCGTAAAGTTGTAGTACAACATGACCATGCTGATTTAGCTGTTGTACAATCCGTAAAGTCGTAGAACAGTGTGACCATGCTGATTTAGCTGTTGTACAATCCGTAAAGTCGTACAGCATGACCATGCTGATTTAGCTGTTGTACAATCCGTAAAGTTGTAGTACAACATGACCATGCTGATTTAGCTGTTGTACAATCCGTAAAGTCGTAGTACAACATGACCATGCTGATTTAGCTGTTGTACAATCTGTAAAGTCGTACAGCATGACCATGCTGATTTAGCTGTTGTACAATCCGTAAAGTCGTAGAACAGTGTGATCATGCTGATTTAGCTGTTGTACAATCCGTAAAGTTGTAGTACAACATGCCCATGCTAATTTAGCTGTTGTACAATCCGTAAAGTCGTAGTACAACATGACCATGCTGATTTAGCTGTTGTACAATCCGTAAAGTTGTAGTACAACATGCCCATGCTGATTTAGCTGTTGTACAATCCGTAAAGTCGTACAGCATGACCATGCTGATTTAGCTGTTGTACAATCCATAAAGTCGTGGTACAACATGACCATGCAGATTTAGCTGTTGTACAATCCGTAAAGTTGTAGTACAACATGCCCATGCTGATTTAGCTGTTGTACAATCCGTAAAGTTGTAGTACAACATGCCCATGCTGATTTAGCTGTTGTACAATCCGTAAAGTTGTAGTACAACATGACCATGCTGATTTAGCTGTTGTACAATCCGTAAAGTTGTAGTACAACATGACCATGCTGATTTAGCTGTTGTACAATCCGTAAAGTTGTAGTACAACATGACCATGCTGATTTAGCTGTTGTACAATCCGTAAAGTTGTAGTACAACATGCCCATGCTGATTTAGCTGTTGTACAATCCGTAAAGTCGTAGTACAGCATGACCATGCTGATTTAGCTGTTGTACAATCCGTAAAGTCGTAGAACAGTGTGACCATGCTGATTTAGCTGTTGTACAATCATGCTGATTTAGCTGTTGTACAATCATGCTGATTTAGCTGTTGTACAATCTGTAAAGTCGTAGTGCAGCGTGACCATGCTGATTTAGCTGTTGTAAATCATGCTGATTTAGCTGTTGTACAATCATGCTGATTTAGCTGTTGTACAATCATGCTGATTTAGCTGTTGTACAATCCGTAAAGTCGTAGAACAGTGTGACCATGCTGATTTAGCTGTTGTACAATCTGTAAAGTCGTAGTGCAACATGACCATGCTGATTTAGCTGTTGTACAATCATGCTGATTTAGCTGTTGTACAATCATGCTGATTTAGCTGTTGTACAATCATGCTGATTTAGCTGTTGTACAATCATGCTGATTTAGCTGTTGTACAATCATGCTGATTTAGCTGTTGTACAATCATGCTGATTTAGCTGTTGTACAATCCGTAAAGTCGTAGTACAGCATGACCATGCTGATTTAGCTGTTGTACTCCAATTCAGCTGTATCGTACTTCATAAGCTGCTCTGCTCCGATTAAGCTCTCTCATACTTCATAGACTGAGATGTTTACGTGTTCCATGTTTGTTTAGTTGTGCTATTTCTATCATGGTTGCAAATTTTATATATAAAACTTTTTTCAGGCAGAAATGTAGACAAAATCAAAGAAGAAGCACAGGAGAAAGGTGACCTGGGCATCATTGCAGAGGTATACATATATTTTACTGTTACTTACTATGTACATTTGACAAAACTGAAATAAAAAACTAGATCTGAGAATCGTGGAATGTGCATGAACAAACTAGGAAGAGCTTGGAGGCAATAGAAATGTTTCTAAGACGAATGTTGCAAATACCTTGGACTGTTATTTATATAGCTATCTATAGCCAGGGGACTTAACCTAAGATATATCAATGCTACTAAAAGTTATGTCCCTTTATAGAATATTTCTTATGTTAAGTCATGTAATTACAAAATGAAATTTTAGTAAGTAAATAGCCGATTTTACACTAAGAAACTATTACAGTCGGTTGGTTGCACAGGAATGAAAGGAAGACGTGTAGAAAATTTCATCTCAATCGGATGGACCGTTCGCGAACGCAGAAAATACATCCCCAACCACACACATACAGTCTCTTTTATATATATAGATAATAAAAATATGTATATTCACCTATGCTCTATATAGACTACTAGCTGACCCGGCCCGGCTTCGCCCAGCTCCTGGCGGGGATCTATCTATCTATCTGTCTGTCTGTCTGCTTGTCTGTCTGTCTGTCTAACCCGGCCTGGCTTCGCCCAGTCCCTGGTGGGGAGCATCTCATTTAATTCATATAAGTAGTCATATAAGCTCCCATTCCCGTTCCCGACTATCCATCTATCCATCCATCCATCCATCCATGTTCGGCCCATTCCCGTTAAAAATATAGATAGAATAGAAGAATAGATAGATTGATAGTAGAAAATATGATTGGAAGAGATCTATCTAAAGTAAACTTACCAAGATATCACGAACAGCCAATAAATCGTGGGTGGTGGGTTGACTGCAGAGTAAAGCAAACGATATGCAACTAACTTTCTCTCACAAAAAAATACTTTTTTTTTTTAACGAACAAAAATCTTTCGCAGTCCCGTCCTACATTGTGCCCTTCTTCTCTATTTCCTCTCATACATTCTTTCATTCAACATCTCTTTTGAAGCAATTCTTTGACAACAAAAGAACAATAAGCATTAAAATGCATGAAAAGTAACTCGTTGAGGAAATGTTTAACATGGGCATCATAAATATAAATACCCAACGTGGGTGTAATGCGCCATACATATGAGAATGTTAAAAAAAATTAATGTGCTGTTGAAGAAAAATAAAAAGATGAGTTAGAAATTTTCACTATTTAAATAGATGCATTATTTTTATGAAAACTTTGAAAATGCCTTAAAGATTATATCATTATTTATTATAACTCATATGCCTGTAAATAACTGTAGACAAAGAGTTTATAAATCTTTGAAAACAATGCAACAATCTATATATAAAATATATAGCAATGCTTTTAAAAGTTATGCCCCTTGAAATAACATTTCTTAAGTTAAGTCCCCTCGCTATATATAAATGATAATGTAAATTTAAATATTAAATTTTAGTAAGTAAATAGCTGATTGTACACTAACAAACTATGACAGTTGGCTGCACGGGAATGAAAAGAATACATGTAGAAAATTTCATCTCAATCGGATGGACCGTTATCGAACGCATCAAATACATCTCTACACACATACATACATCGTCTTTTATATATATATATATATATATATAGATAATAACATGATATATATGCACCTATGCTTTATATAACGTTATACATACACCTATTATTTATATAGAATATAATAAAATTATACATATACCTATATGTGAACACAAACTGATGAAATTGATAAAAGTACAGTATAAATATGGGCTAGAGAAGACATAGTACTTAGAGATATTTGCTGTTTTGTTGTCATTTTGAGAAAATAGTTTCTGATTATTGTTTGTAAGAGGATGAAATATATAAAGCAAGTTTACTGCTGTTTTATTTAGAACAGCCGCAGTAACCAGAAGATGATGTTTGCTCCACCAAAACTAACTGTGACCATGGTGTTCTCCAAGTTGAAGGAGATAGCATCAATGTCTGGAAATTCTGTAAGTAACAACACAAAGTATACACTTTCATTTGTTTGTTTGCAGCACCTTTTTCTAACCTTGGAAATGTTTATAACTTTTATCAACGTTGTTCTGAACATATATATTTGTAAATGTGAAGAAAAAAAAATTGGTAATTAATATAAATGAATGGAGCAAGTAACTGAGGATGTAGAATTTGACTCCCATCATGGAACCGGGTTCTAATCTGTGGTAAAGCAAGGCACATCTGTCTTGTTGGAGACAATAACAAATCTGAGACTGAACCCTGTGGCAACTGAAACTTGGTGACTGTATGATCAAGCAAACTTGTATTTCCTCAAGCATTTCTGTGTATACCAGCAGTGTACTCATTGCTGTAATGCTAGGTTTTGCTTCTTTTTTTTTTTTCTTCAAAAGAGGTTACTTTTTTTTTGTTTTTTTTTGCAGGTGATGGCTAAGAAAATTGACAAGATAAAGGGGATGTTTGTAGCATGTCGGCATTCAGAGGCCCGCTACCTGGTCAGATCCCTGGGTGGTAAACTGCGCATTGGTTTAGCAGAACAGTCAGTACTTACTGCCCTTGGTCATGCAGTTTTCCTCACTCCTCCTGGACAAGGTCAGTTTGCAGTGTTTTTAAAAAAATAAGTTTTTATAATTTTATAAGTCAAATAGACATGGTTCTTTGAGAGCAAGCACAGAAACAGAAGCAGTTATAGAATAAAGTTACTTTACCGTTGTTTATATGAGACTGCCTGTTTTAAAAACAACAGAAAATGAATTGAACAAATGGTTCCTTGGTTTGTTTCAGGTTTCCCTCCGGCACAGTTGGATGCTGGCAAAGGCCTCACTGCTGACACTTTGAAAAAGAAGTTGGATGAAGCAGCCATGACAATCAAAACTGCCTACTGGTAGGTGGCATCAGTCTGTTGATCACTGACTATTCTCAAATGTCTTACTGTTTCTCTGAGAAATGTTGCACTGCCATATGTATTTTGTTAGACTTGTAAAACTAGCCTCCCTTCGTGTGGGTAGTCCTTAACACAAACCTTGTGTTTTTTCAAGAATTATTATTGCGTATTATTATTAATAACGTTGGTGTCTGTGGTGTAGGGGTTAGTGAATGCAGTTTCTCAATTCCCCAACATACCTTTTTGAGGGTTCAAAATCTGCTTCACACCATTTGTGAGGAGATATTATGGTGTTGATTTCCATGGTATGAGAGTCGGCCATTCATAGAGCAATGTCCTGAACATAAAAATTGTCCCATAAATCACACACCAGATAAATGCTGGGGTTCATTATGTTGCCAATAAAGAAGTGGGTGTTGATGAGGAAAAGCAGATTTGGTTAGCGCATTCAGCAGGTTACTTTACCACAGATGACACAATCAATCCCAGCATGCTTTGGCTGTTAGTAATTTCTTGGCAAGTTTATGTTCAGTAGTTGCCATTGCTTTCTGAATGAGCCGCACACATACCATTGTATGAAAACCAGCGCAAGGCGGTCAGCTGCTAAATTGCCCGCAGCTATTGCAACATAGATCAAGACAATAACAGCCTCCCAATCATTGTGCTATCTGGTAAATGACAAGTTCTATGAGAGAAGACTGTTTGAGAATGTATTAAAAATATGAAGATAAACAGTCATCAATAACTGAAAAGAGGTTCACAACACATTTGGCTGGTGGCAATTCCTATGTAAAGTAACGCTTCATGAAATGCTTTACAAATACTAAGTCATTGTAACAACTGATGGTATGGTTATACAATAAATTATGATAATCTGTAGACATGGGACCTTCTTTCCAAGCAGTTGCAGCATACTGGATATGTGGTGGGACGTATTTTCTTGACCACAATGGCACCTGATGTGCTGTGTTGTCTGGGTCACTCCAGCCACTTTGAGATGAATGTGCTGGTTTCTGTTTTATGAAGTTTGTCCTGGAACTATTGGGTCATGAAAGAATGAGTAGATGGAGACAGTTTTGATATACATGTCATATCAACTGGACAGAGGTCCAGAGCAAAACTGTCTCATAACATTAACAGGTATCATCACACTGTCGCAGCACTCACAAACTGGCTTTATGTGACTGGCAAGTATAACTGATATTGTGTGACTGACACACTGGCTTTATGTGACTGGCAAGTATAACTGATATTGTGTGACTGACACACTGGCTTTATGTGACTGGCAAGTATAACTGATATTGTGTGACTGACACACTACCACTGGCATTGTGTGACTGACAGACTACCACTGACATTGTGTGACTGACAGACTATCACTGACATTGTGTGACTGACAGACTATCACTGACATTGTGTGACTGACAGACTACCACTGACATTGTGTGACTGACAGACTGCCACTGGCATTGACTGACTGACAGACTACCACTGACTTTGTGTGACTGACAGACTGCCACTGGCATTTTGTGACTGACACACTACCACTGGCATTTTGTGACTGACACACTACCACTGGCATTGTGTGACAGACTACCACTGACTTTGTGTGACTGACAGACTACTACTTATATTGTGTGACTGGCAGACTACCACTTATATTGTGTGTTTGATTGATTGATTGATTGATTTAGGAACCGACATCACAGCATTCGGGACATTCCCATAAGCGCTCCATCCCCATCCTCAGCAGCCAGTGAAGAGTTCCAACACTAATAGTTCCAGTAGCAATCTGATTATATGTCCGTTTCGCCTTTCCTCTGAGCGTCGATCGTCTGCCAGATCCCCTCGTCACCCCTCGCTGCCTCATTCTTACCAGACCTTTGTGATCCATTTGCTCCTCCGAGGTGTACACGTGCTCCCACAAGGCCTGTGACTGACAGACTACCACTGACGTGTGACTGGCAGACTACCACTGAAATTGTGTGACAGACTACCACTGGCATTGTGTGACTGACACACTACCACTGGCATTGTGTGACTGAGAGACTACCACTGACATTGTGTAACTGAGCTACCACTGACATTGTGTGACTGACACACCACCACTGACATTGTGTGACAGACTACCACTGACATTGTGTGACAGACTACCACTGACATTGTGTGACAGACTACCACTGACATTGTGTGACAGACTACCACTGACATTGTGTGATTAACAAATTATCAGAGGCATTGTGCAACTGAATTTTTGTGACCTGTGACATTACGTTATCAGCCTACTACTGACTAGTCACAAACTGTGTGACCGAAGATGGAAAAGCCAACATTGTGTGTAACCAACAGCCTGTCAGCAATGTCTGGTTGTATATACTGTCTGTTGTGTGTTTCAGTGAACTTCCTAGCTATGATGCTATTATTCCAGTACTGCTAGAACATGGTCTCCATCAACTGAGATCACACTGTAAACTGACCCCAGGTTAGTGCTCTGTCAGTACCTAACTAACTAAGCTGTACTAATTTGATGCTGCATGAAATGACCAATTAACAGTTCTATGTTTGCATCCATAGGCAGAGACACCAGTTAACTTATTAGTAAAAGTTCTGCCTTTTTTACCCCAATATAGCATAATTCCATAACCAACTCACACCAACTCCTTCCATGTTTTCCGTAAATGATTAATTTCTGTCTTTAATTCTCTTCATGTGTTTTTAGATCTCCTATTTATTTGCTTCTAGTTTGTTCCAAATGCTTGTAGCCTACTGCCAGCATTCTTCATTACTCACCTCGTCTACTAACTGTTGCAGAGCCTGGAACTTATAAGAGACTGTGACCATAAATTGTTTGTTAGTTTCTTGATTCCTGAGATATTCTACATTATTGATTTCCATATTTATAAGATATGTGCCACTTTTCAATTTAATTCAGCTTCTCATCGTATAGTGATCTGAATCTGTATCTGTGCCTCTAATAACTGTTGGTCATGTAGTGGTGATCTTAAGTTCTTGTTCATTCAATTATGATCATTTTGATTTTTTGTCTTTTGCTTTAGTGATGCCCACGTTGCTTTATATATTCTTTTGTGTGTTAAATCACTTCCTTCTATGACATTGATTCCCTGCATACAAATTGGTGAATAATTCTTCATTTTCATTCATTACCCAAGTCTGTTTTCCCATGTTCTCTTCATAAATGATATTATCCGATCCTACTTTCGCATTCTGTTCACCAGTCACAATTTTGATGTTTTAATTTCTTAGATGACCTATATTAGTTTGAAAACTTAAAAACAAATGTTGTTCTCGTCTTGAAGCTGCTATGGGTTTGTGATGTGATATATTCATCGCATTTTGAAGCGCTGAATGCACTGGAGGGTCTGTGATGTGATATATCCATCACATTTTGAAGCCCTGAGGGGGGGGGGGGGGGGAGGACGTGGCTACACTTTTCCTCTGTTAGTGGATGATGATGATGATGCAGCTGGCAAGCTCTCACTGACTGTGCTCATAACACCATCTTAGCTCCCTACCACCTACACTAATGTGCCTAGTATTTTTAGATTTTGTGTAAAATTCCTCCTTAACTGTTCCATCCTTATTTGTTGGTGCATAGCACTGGACATCATTTATGTTTTCTCTTGTTTTTGTGTTCTAAATGTTGCTGCTATTATTCTATATCTGTTAGTGCTTTCTTTGCCTCCTCGGGTAGCATTATACCCACTCCTTCACTTTGAGGGTATTTCCACTGTATGGCCTGAGAATAGCACTGTTTCACCTGTGTTTACAAGCTTTTTGCTTCCTGCCTTCCATCTTTTTTAACATAATCCTAACCTCTGTTTGCTCTTTTTCCCAATTCATATATAGGTGCCAATTCTGGAGATTTTCTTTGGTGATAGGAGGTAATTTGGTGATCCAGACTCCTTATGGCCTTCACATCTCTTCAAACATTTTCTAGAAGGAGGACCTGCTAACATCTTGGTTGGCTGAGTTATTTTTCTTCCCCATTTCTGTAGACCTGTTCATGACTGGTTGGATGTTGCAGCCACAGTTTTCTATGGGACATGGTAGCCGGTTCCATTTTGGCCCTCCTGAGTTGCCTCTTATGACACGTATGGTCGGTTTCTGTGTTACTCTCCTGTGCTTCCCTCATGGGCCCTGGTAACACACTAGCACGTCAGTAAACTACTGCACGTTTATTACAGGAAAGATACTTTAACAAATACTGTCAAATTGTATGAGGTTGGTTAAGAGAAGGTGTTTAAATCTTAGCTGGCATGTTCATGTACACTGAATTGTTATTGTTAAATTGAAGCTGTTATATGAGAACTTGTGCTGCTGATCAGTTAGACATGAGCATGTTTGTCTGCAGGTATTCCTCTGCGACCCATGCTTGCTCATCCAACCAAAGGAGTCAGTGAAGTTTTGAAACGATTTGAGAACATGGAGTTTACATGCGAATACAAATATGATGGCGAGAGGGCACAGGTATTTTATGTCTCTATGAACAAATGGAGGAGGATATCATTTAATGGTTAGAATTCATTAGTATAGAAATAAATGAGTATTTATCTGTTTCGCTAGTTAATAAGTTTGTTTCTGCGTAATAATCTTTTGTAGCCACATGTGACAATGATTAAATAATAGTCTGAGGGCAAAACCCAAGTTTTTGAAATGTGGATGAATATGAAGAATTTTGTGACAGGAGAAGAAAACAAACAGAAGTATTACAGAAACTGTATGAGATGGAGATCAGTTCAAGTACTTTGACCATACAGAAAAACACAGCTCCTTGTTAAAGTAAGTGCTAGAGGGAAAGGTGGAGGGGAGATGTGCTAGAGGAAGATAATGTTACAGATGGGTGGAAAACATCAAGAAATAGACTAGAAGATTATATCAGTGCACCAAGGAAGGCGCATTAGAGAGGGTTTTGGAGACCCATTACGGCTGACCTTCAATGTGGAGATGGCACTTGATTGATATTGTCTACAGTTATTGTGATAGTCCACATTAAAACTGTTAATTTAAGCCTGTTTTGTATTTAATTTTTACTGTATTTATGGTAAACTGTTTTATTAAGTGCTTACATAACTGTCGCATCATCTGTTAGTTACTTTGATGCCTATGATATTCTGTTGAATAATTCTGATTTCTCATACATTTGTCAGATCCACATTTTAGAGGATGGTAAAATCCACATTTACAGTCGAAACTCAGAAGACAACACCAGCAAATATCCAGACATCATCCGCCGGATGCCTAAGGCTTTGAAGCCTGAAATCAAGGCCTGTATCATTGACTCCGAAGCGGTGGCTTGGGATGTAGAGAAGAAACAGATACTGCCTTTCCAAGTCCTGAGTACCAGGAAAAGAAAAGTGAGAAGATCCACGTATTTGCCTCAAAACTGTTGTCTTCCAACTTGACTGTCTGACATCTGAACGCTTATGTCTTCGCAAATCTGTTCAGTCAGTTCTATACTTTCTCTCACTTTCATTTGGCATGAAAGACTTATTTTGTACATCTCCGATTTATTTCTTTAAAGAAATACCCAGCGGCAGAAATTGAATAATAATAATTTAAAAAGTAAAGGTTCCTTGTACATGCCTTAAGGTACATTTGGCAAATGTTGCTGGACACATGTTGTATATACCGGTACACAAGGCTGATGTGTTCAGTATTGTTGTATATACTAGTACAGGAGGCTGATGTGTTCAGTATTGTTGTATATGCTGGTACACGAGGCTGATGTGTTCAATATTGTTGAATAGACCGGTACACGAGGCTGATGTGTTCAGTATTGTTGAATAGACCGGTACACGAGGCTGATGTGTTCAGTATTGTTGAATAGACCGGTACACGAGGCTGGTGTGTTCAGTATTGTTGTAAAGACCGGTACATGAGGCTGATGTGTTCAGTATTGTTGAACAGACCGGTACACGAGGCTGATGTGTTCAGTATTGTTGAATAGACCGGTACCTGGGAAGGTTAACCCGGTCAACAAATGCCCGCAGAAGTCAGATATGTCGGCCTAACGGCGCAAGAACACAGCTCTGCTGTAAACAGGCACAACACAATCATGTCCGGAAAAAAAAACTGGATGAACGCAGAAGAAGATTAGACCGGTACACGAGGCTGATGTGTTCAATATTGTTGAATAGACCGGTACACAAGGCTGATGTGTTCAATATTGTTGTATAGACCGGTACACAAGGCTGATGTGTTCAATATTGTTGTATAGGCCGGTACACGAGGCTGATGTGTTCAATATTGTTGAATAGACCGGTACACGAGGCTGATGTGTTCAGTATTGTTGAATAGACCGGTACACAAGGCTGATGTGTTCAATATTGTTGTATAGACCGGTACACAAGGCTGATGTGTTCAGTATTGTTGTATAGACCGGTACACAAGGCTGATGTGTTCAATATTGTTGTATAGACCGGTACACGAGGCTGATGTGTTCAATATTGTTGAATAGACCGGTACACGAGGCTGATGTGTTCAGTATTGTTGAATAAACCGATACACGAGGCTGATGTGTTCAGTATTGTTGAATAGACCGGTACACGAGGCTGATGTGTTCAGTATTGTTGTATATACCAGTACACGAGGCTGATGTGTTCAGTATTGTTGTATATACTGGTACCCGAGGCTGATGTGTTCAGTATTGTTGAATAGACCGGTACACAAGGCTGATGTGTTCAGTATTGTTGAATAGACCGGTACACAAGGCTGATGTGTTCAGTATTGTTGAATAGACGTAAAATATATGTTGAGACAATGTGTTGTTAGTGCAAAATATGTGCGGAGACAATGTGTTTTTGATCTGATATGTGGGAGATCTAATAAAATATATATGGAGACAATGTGATATTGAAGTGATATGTGGGAGATCTAGACATAAAATATATGTGGAGACAATGTGATGTTGAAGTGATATGTGGGAGATCTAGACATAAAATATATGTGGAGACAATGTGATGTTGATGTGATATGTGGGAGATCCAGACATGAAATATATGTGGAGACAATGTGAGATTGAAGTGATATGTGGGAGATCTAGACATAAAATATATGTGGAGACAATGTGAGGTTGAAGTGATATGTGGGAGATCTAGACATGAAATATATGTGGACAATGTGATGTTGATGTGATATGTAGGAGATCCAGATATGAAATATATGTGGACAATGTAATGTTGATGTGATATGTAGGAGATCCAGATATGAAATATATGTGGACAATGTGATGTTGATGTGATATGTAGGAGATCCAGACATGAAATATATGTGGACAATGTGAGGTTGATGTGATATGTGGGAGATCCAGACATAAAATATGTGTGGAGACAATGTGATGTTGATGTGGAGTATCTAGGTACATGTGTTTTCCATTAATGTCATAATCTGATCGAATGTCATTGGAAACATAATGTTCCAGCCTTTATTGTGACCTAAACTATTGATTGTTTCAAAATAACTGCTCTGTCCCTCAGGATGCAGATGAGAGTGATATCAAGGTTCAGGTTTGTGTGTATGCATTTGATCTGCTCTACTTCAATGGGGAATCACTTGTTGACCAGCCATTCAGCAGGAGGCGGGAGCTTTTGCACTCTTCATTTTTGGAAGTGGAGGGAGAGTTCATGTTTGCCAAATCTATGATCTCTTCTAACACTGAGGAAATAGAAGTCTTTTTGGATGAATCTATCAAAGGTAATAGCAAGACATCAGGTAAAGAATAAGGGTATTAGGCTTCTGCTTGTGCCTACCATTCCCTAGGAGCGTAGACCCTCGGCCACTCGGGCCCAGCCCTGTGTAGACTGGTTCATGATTGGTTGGATTGTGCAGTTACAGTTTTGTACGTGATGAGGTAGCTAGTCTCTCGCCAACCCTCCTTAGTAGCCTCTTACGACATGCCTGGTAGGTTACAGTCACTATTCCTTGCTTCCCTGATGGGCCCTGATGACACATGGGTCGAGGGAGATAGTGAAAGGGAGAAAATGCATTGAAAGAGTGGCATGGTAGACGTCGGCCATTGAACTGAACAAGAACATAGATGATGCATGACTAGCAGAATGTGATCACTGGCATAACACGTGATGATGAGTGTAACTTTTGAGGAATGGGGTTATCTTGTCAGTTTGATGTTACCTTCTTGTTTGCTTTGTGTTACTTAGACATATGTACAGCATTAATTTTGTAGCCTTTAATTATGTTCACTGGTGTGTTGTGTGTTTATTTGATTGTATTTTCTTCTTATTGTTCATTTATGTAATATTTGATAATTCCCCCACACAGAACATCTTAGTGTGGCACCAATAGCTCACGTAACACAGCGTGTTTGTTTTCAGGATTAGGGTCTTGAATAGTGACCTCTGCAATGTTATTCACAACTAGTGTGTTCCAGACATGGCTCCAAGCTTGGGTAAATAAACAGAACTGCATTCTTCCCTTGTTTTCCATGGAGATGGGCTTGTTTTGGCCATATCTTGCAAACTACAGCTATTTTTTTACAGCCATGGGGTTAATACACAACCTTGTCTCACACCTCTCTTTGTGTCTACAAGAGGTCATTTATACTTTTCCAGATCATGCTGATACTTTTTGTTCCCAGTATAAGTTTGTTATTAATCTACTGTCCTTGCCAGTGATGCATATTTTATCATGGCATTTAATTAATTTGTCACTTCATTGAATGCCTTTTTATAGTCTTTGAAGCCCAGATTGACTTTATTAGCTGCAATATATTTATTTGTCTGCTAATATTCTCAAACAACATATTGCTTCTTGTGTTATTTAAAAAACCAGACTGATCTTTTGAAACCTGGATCTGATTTGTCTGGCAAAGGGTTCCATATAACCTGCAGAAAGGCAGCTGGCACCAACAGTGAGGTATATTAAAGTTCAAGGCACTTGAAGAGGAAGTGGTTGATGGTGTTATAAGGTTGAGAACAATGTCTGCACAAGGGTTAACTTCAGTAGGGTAAATTGATGGATGCAGTTCAGATGGTTATTGATTCTTTATTCCCTGTTTGCAATCACTTTAAGACCACTGTTGTCATTGACTTGTGATTTGGGGATTTCACTATAAAGAGTCCACCAGCTATTCCCACAGCACATCATAAACTACTTGTTCAGTTCTACACTTCAGTTAACTGTGTATATACACACGTGTTGCAATGTTGTAATTAAAAAAATTCAAAGCGAATATATCAATACATACAAATTGCTGTGGGTGAATTTGATCTCATGCATCGGGTAAAGTTAAAGCAGCCATGCTGAGTGCTGTGGTGTCGGTTCTTAACTCAACTCAACTTTCAGCCTAGAAATAATTGCTGTTGTTTTTGTGCAACTCTGGCCTGCATCATTTATTATAAATTTTAGGTATCTGAGCCACATTAATGTCTCCAGCTTTTGTCCAGTTATTGTTAAAGTTACATGCAGAAACAGCCATCATGGTTGCTAAGTTTTAGGCATACTTTTACAGTGCTGTTATTTGTTTCATTCATATTGTGCTCTACCACTCAATCAATAAGTTTTACTTTACCAGGAAATTGCGAAGGTCTGATGGTAAAGACACTGGATGTTGATGCCACATATGAGATAGCCAAACGCTCACATAACTGGCTGAAGGTTAGATGTTTGTTTGTTGTGTGGCTCACATAATTGGCTGAAGGTTAGATGTTTGTTTGTTGTGTGGCTCACATAACTGGCTGAAGGTTAGATGGTTGATTGTTGTGTGGCTCACATAATTGGCTGAAGGTTAGATGGTTGATTGTTGTGTGGCTCACATAACTGGCTGAAGGTTAGATGTTTGTTTGTTGTGTGGCTGACATAACTGGCTGAAGGTTAGGTGTTTGATTGTTGTTGACTGGTCCAATGTTTTGGCAAATTTATTCATTTTTGTGTGTGTTCACTGGCTGTGAACTCAAGCATAGTCCATACACATACACATGCTACTACTTCTGGTGCGCTGGACTGATGTTTGCGTGTAGATTAGCTTTCCCCATTTCCTTCTTAGGCACTTGCATGACAATTAGCCAATTCTGAGGTACTTGTAATGTACGTCTCCAAGTCGAGGATGAGAAGTAAAAATTGTTGTCCAGCTGTTCGGTGTAGGGTTTGAACCTGCTACTTCGGCCTCAACACACCAGAAGTTTATTCATTCGGTAATGCTGACCTTCGACCAGAAAATGTTCTGGGAAGTAAAGTATCCAGTATGATATTGACTACATCCATTGTGTGGCGACTGGTCTATACAATTATGGGCCTGCATCCATCTCTCTCTCTCTCTCTCTCTCTCTCTCTCTCTCTCTCTCTCTCTCTCTCTCTCTCTCTCTCTCTCTCTCTCCCTCCCTCCCTCCCTCCCTCCCTCTCTCTCTCTCTCACACACACCCACCCACCCCTCCCCCAAATCAAGCCACTATGACATTTAGCTGCCACCATTTCCTCCGAAGTCGGAGAGTGTCTGCCTGTACTGCGAGGAACCACCAGTCTGCACACCAATAAGCTAGACATGGGACAACGGATACTCACGCAAACCTCAGGTCCTGTATGACATCACACTGATGTTGGACAACAGGATGTCACCATCCGACATACAGGACTTCATGCTGGAGTTCACAGCCAGCGAACTCATGCAAGCAACTACCACCATGACCAGTTAATGACTATTTTAAATTCAATGCTAGTAGTAGGCTTTGATATTAATTTTGTCTACGTGGTTTCATTAGTTCATGTCAATGTTGTCCTCCGCAGCTCAAGAAGGACTATCTCGAAGGTGTTGGGGACACACTGGATGTTGTGGTGATAGGCGGATACCTGGGCTCTGGCAAGAGAACTGGGAAATATGGAGGCTTCTTGCTTGCTTGTTATGATGAAACAAATGAGGAATTCCAGACCATTTGCAAAGTAAGAATACTGATTAGTGTCTCAAGATTATTCCAGACTCAAAAGTTGGGAATCATTTATATCATCATATGTGCAATGCACATGGGCGGTCATGTTTTTCCATCTCACACAATCACCAGAGTCGTGGGCCAGCTCTCTGTTCTTAACTTGACCATACCACATGGCCAAGCCATCTAGGTATTTACTTCTCTGCCTTCCCCTTGTTCTTTTCGCCTCAGTCTTGTCAGTTGTCACCAAGTTCTCCAATTTATTTCTTATCATAATATGTCAAATGGCTTTTTGCTATTATTAGATTGTCCTCACTACCCTGTGCATCTATACTAGCGGGTTCGGTCATGTTTTTCAATTTGATTATTTACTAATGAGACACCACAGATAGATAGGCCTTGAAAATCCAAATCTTATGGTACCTCAATGCTGTCTGTTTGTCAATTCTAAGCGGAGTTATTCACATTTGAGTGTCGGTATTTCCGGCAAAAAAATTGTCATGCTTTCCCTAATTTCAGAGCTCTTCTCTGTGTCTCGGTATCTCCATGTGCGAGGTTGTCTCAAATGGGTCATAGACGGATATGAAAACTGACTTCAAAATTATGTTCCGTCATGTTAAATGATAAAAAAATAGTAAAAGTATAAAAATTAATTATTAATAATATTTAACCCTTTACAGGGCAGATGCTTGTCTGTTTTTTAGTCCTGAACGGGCAAGATTTTTTCAGGTTCGGTAAAATTTTGGGTCGCGTTAGTAAAAACATCACAAATAAGGTGTTAGTCAACCGATTTTAGTTAAATAAACAACACAATGAAGGGAAAAGCATGCAGAATATGTTACTCACGTGATTGTTGTCGGTAATCCATATATGAACACAAATATTTATGAAATACAGCATGTTGTTTGTGATTTTCCATCATCTATACGGCAATTTACAGACACATTTTCAGAATCATAATCACTTTCTTTAAAGTCCGACTCGGACTGCTAATGCAAAGTAACGCTTTGCACTGATATCTAGCTCAGATTAATAGTCAAATTTGTGCCCTTTAATGTCACTTAAATTGAACCTAGCGAAATCTCGGCTATCACTTGAAGAACCACCGAAATCCGTTTTGAAAAAGTAAGGTTAAAACCCTGAAAACCATCCAAAAAAAGTCCGTAAAAGTCCGTTCAAATTCATAGTAGGCGTTTACAAATGGCGGCCACGTTGTCAAGCTATTGGCGAAAGGGAAAGTAGCCGTCGGAAGTAACGTAAAGCCGAGAAATCGCGTTTTTACAATGCATAATAGTATCGGGCGCAATAGGCCGATTTGCTCGTTAAAGGCATCGGATGGAAATGGACATTCTGCCTTGTAAAGGGTTAAACTTGTATTCTTTTTATCTTTAGTAGGTCAAATTGCACGTTTTGAGCCTAATCCGATTGATATTCGCATCGCCGCCATCTAAACTACATATTCCCAGAAATAAATTTCTACCACTTATAAAGCGAGATAAGCGATGTGAAACTCCAAATATACGTACAAATGGGTGCAGAATTTAAATATCCATCTAAAACTATCTTAAAATTAAATAAACAAGCCCTTCAAAATAAAATTACTTACATTTTTCCAAATAATTAATTTTATTTAAAAGTCACAATAATTTCAACTAATAGCTATGCATACAATGTTAGACTAACCTTTTCTGCGGTACCTAAGATGGCGTTTGTTATTGTCACATGATATTTGCATGAATGAATGACGTCGGAAGCATGAAAGGTCTTTACATAGCCATTTTTGGGGAGACATTGGATCATTCCGGGGTGGCGCGGTTTATCATTTCCGGTTTCAGTTCGGGTCGCGGCACGACTAAACTACTTATCTATACATTGATGGCAAAGGAAAACAAAAGAAATAACATGAAAGGTCTGCACAGGATGCTTAACACAATGAGGCATAACTGTAAATTACCTTGTACTTTTTTGAGAGCTTTGAGATTGGGTTTAGCATTAAGATGCACAAAAAGCTAATGGGCTTTGCTCATAAAGTAAGAACATAAACTGTAGATGGAGGTGAGTAAGTTAAGTTAGTTGCATATCCTTGTACAGGATGTCACAGTCAACCCCAGCATTTTTTGGCTGTTTGTGATTTCTTGGCAAGGTTACGTACAATAGTTTGCTATTGCTTTCTGAACAACCAGCACCCATACCATTTCGTAAAAAAGCAACACAAGACAGTCTGCTGCCAAATCCTGGCAGTTCTGTTCTCAAGGTAATGGCTGAACCATCTGTACATTTTCCCCACACACCTGCAATTTTTAGAATTTTTAATTTCAGTCCCTCCTTCCACACTTTATCAAATGCTTTTTTAAAATCTACCCAGGCCACTAATGTGTGCTTGTTCTCTTGAAAGACATCCTTTGTTTCCTGAGCTCTGTTGGTTATTTGATCTTCTGTGGATCTGTACTTTCTGAATCCTGCTTGGTGTGGTGTTAAGATATGTTTTTCTTCCAGATGCCACATTAGCCTGCAATTAATAATATGTCCCATTAATTTCCCTACAAAGCTGAGGAAACTGATAGGTCAATAGCCATTTGGTTCTGCCAGGTGTGTATTCTTCCTTGGGACTGGTATTAATACAGCTTCTTTCCATGCCTGCGGTACTATTCCTTTGCTCCAGTTGTAATTTAGCACTTCTAATAGTCTTTGTTGTTGCTTGCAGTCCTGTCAGCATTTCATTTGTAATTAAATCATTTCCAGATTTCTTGTTTTTGAAGGCTCTAATTGCCTGCTCCATTTTTTCCATATTTAAATTTGACAAAATATATTTTGTTGCTCCATCCATCATGTGCCATGCCGATAAGCGTGGGCGGTCATGTTCTGCCATCTCACTCAATCACCAGAGTTGTGGATCAGTTCCGTGTTCCTGTCTTGACATACCACGTGGCCAGACAATCCAGGTATTTACTTCTCGGTCTTCCCCTTCGTCTCTTCCCTTCAATCTTGCCAGTTCTCCAAGTCATTCCTTCTCATAACATGCCCAAAAAAGTCTAATGACTCAAATCAGTTTATGATCTTCATTTGTTTCTTGAAGGACTTGTTCATTGATTTTTCTGTCTGTCCATGGTATTCTTTGCATTTTCCTCAGAAACCACATTTCCACAGCCAGCAGCTGTTTTTCAGCTTGACTGCTTATTGTCCACGCTTCACATCCATACAAAAGTATAGGTTCTATGTAGCACTTCAACACTCTTTTTCGCGTTTCAGTTGATATCTTTTTATTGGTCAGTATGTTTTTCATCTTGCAAAAGGCTACCTTCGCAATGGCAATTCTTGTTCTAATCTCTTCAAGGCATCTCCCATCAGATGTTATGACTGTGCCGAGATAACTGTATCGATTCACTTGCTTAAGAATATGCCCATCTACTCGTATATCACATTGTGGTATTTCCTTCTTCCCAATGACGACCATAATCTATGTCTTCTTAATATTCAGTTCTAACCCTTGTTGTTCACTGTGTGACACAACCGCATCTACTAAATGTTGCAGGTCCAATTCATTGTCTGCAATGAAGACTGTATCATCTGCATATCTAACGTTATTGATGTATCGACCCCAATGTTGATTCCTTCCATATCTTCTATATTTCTGAAAATATTTTCACTGTACAGGGAAAAAAGATCTGGAGACATTAACACATCCCTTTTAATAGGCTGATATTGACTTACATCGTTATCAATTCTGATGGCAGCTTGTTGTTTCCAATATATGTTTTTACAAGTCTAAGGTCTTTTGCATCAAATTGTAGATCTTCAAGCATCCTTATCATGTCGACATGTCTCATTTTATCGAAAGCCTTTGTGTAGTCAATAAAGCAAAGATATAGATCTTTGTTTACTTCTACAGAACGTTCAATTACTGTTCTCAATATATACACAGCATTTACTGTACCCTTGCTTTCTACAAACCCACATTATTCTTCTCCTATTTCGGGTTGTATTTTCTCCCTAACTCTTTGCATGATAATTCTCAGCAGAATCTTTGTGATGTGGCTCATTATACTAATTGTTCGATGTTGATTGCATTCCAAGGCTCCTGATTTCTTCAGGATTGCAATAAATATAGAATTACCTAACTCGGGAGGTATATCTCCAGTATCGTATATTGCATTCAGCAGTCTGGTGACTTGGTCTATTCCATAATCTTCTAAGGCATTGATCATTTCTACTGTGATGTTATCTGTACCCGGGGTCCTGCCAGTTTTCATATGAGGAAACTAATAAAACCATGAACCAATTTTGTTGCTAGCTCTGTGTTATTATTGTATGTATATTTTATGTTTGTTGGCTGTGATGGCATTTTTTGTTCTCTTGTGACATCAGTGTAGTTTGCCCTAGCATAATACTTCATCAGTGTATTTTCAGCTTTTACCCTTGTAAGCAAGATATTTCCCTGTTTAATAGTCACTTGTTTCTTACTGGGCCCTTCATTATTCATGGTTTTATTAGTTTTCAGTTTATTTTCATCTCTGTATAAGTTAAGGTTTTCTGATTTTTCTCTCTAACAGTCTTCTTGTTTGATTTAGTGTTCTTGTGCATTTTCCTGAGATGGCTTTGA
The DNA here is from genome assembly GCA_963921405.1 of Cepaea hortensis. NCBI lineage: Eukaryota > Metazoa > Mollusca > Gastropoda > Stylommatophora > Helicidae > Cepaea > Cepaea hortensis. The sequence continues at coordinate 80,589,619 of OY992880.1, read as the reverse complement.
GAGAGATATTTGCAATAGTGGTTTGTTCTTGCTCTGCTGTTTTCCTGCATCCTCTGCCTTGTCCTCCAGAGCTTGTAGTTCTTCAGTCCTGTGTCATGTGTCATTTGTCCTAGTCTCTCTAAAAGTGCTGAAGAATTGCTTTGTTCAATTTTCATTTTGCCATGTATTGCTGTTTGAAGATGCTGTATTCTGTGTTGACATTCTTATATGCAGCTTTGTTTATTATTTGAAGATACTCTACTGTCTATGTACATTCCTATATGCAACTTTGTATTATGTTTTAGATTGGTACTGGTTTCACTGATGAAGACCTGGAGAAGCATCACAGCTTCTTAAAGGACCATGTGATTGATAAACCCAAGTCCTACTTTGTCTGGGACACCTCACATCAGCCTGATCACTGGTTTGAACCTGTTCAAGTGTGGGAGATCAAGGCTGCTGACCTGTCCATCTCACCTACCCACAAAGCTGCCATGGGACTGGTATGTGTTCATTGTGTCCTGCCATGGGACTGGTATGTGTTCATTGTGTCCTGCTATAGGACTGGTATGTGTTCTTGTGTCCTGCTATGGGACTGGTATGTGTTCATTGTGTCCTGCCATGGGACTGGTATGTGTTGATTGTGTCCTGCCATGGGACTGGTATGTGTTGATTGTGTCCTGCCATGGGACTGGTATGTGTTCATTGTGTCCTGCTATGGGACTGGTATGTGTTCATTGTGTCCTGCCATGGGACTGGTATGTGTTCATTGTGTCCTGCCATGGGACTGGTATGTGTTCATTGTGTCCTGCCATGGGACTGGTATGTGTTCATTGTGTCCTGCCATGGGACTGGTATGTGTTCATTGTGTCCTGCCATGGGACTGGTATGTGTTCATTGTGTCCTGCCATGGGACTGGTATGTGTTCATTGTGTCCTGCCATGGGACTGGTATGTGTTCCTTGTGTCCTGTCTTGATTACAGTATCAGCGTTACCTAGCTTGTAGCAGTTTCCATAAAAAAGTCACTTAAAAGTCGACAGGGTCGACTTAATTGCACCGCGTTTTTATCCCATATGGTTCGGTCTCTTTCGGAAAGCGCCGCACAAAGCATGAACTCTGTAGCTCTAGCGACGACCCACAGGAGTCTTAAAAAAATTTCACTTGTGAACCGAAGGACGCGGCCTGGAATCGAACCCACAACCTTCGGAGCCCGAGTCAAACGGTTTGACCACTTCGCCACGAAGACTCCCATATTTGTGTGGGTATGAGGGACAGCAATAACAAAGAGACTAGACCAGTGGTTTCCAGTGAGTTAAGTGCTGCAACTAGAGAACAGAGCATAGAACCTAAATCTGAGACTGGTGATCATGTAAGATCACTGACATGGTACATGATGATGATGATGATATATGGGTATGCTAGTGATGTGCCTGGAAGCCCCAACAAATGTGATAGCTTCTGGTCTAGAAGATTGAAGAGGTACAAGAATCTGCATGTGTGCCAGGCGGTCACTCACATCCATGTCACACTGGTAAGTACTAAGAATTGACAACTCAAGGTCTGTGCACGTTTCAGCCAACAGCCAGGTTCAGCCACAAGAGAAACTCGGCAGAGAAGTAATCAATGCACTCATAATGATACCATGTGGCTGCTGCACCAGTGTCAGTTTGCACACTGACCAAGACTTGCCTTCATCTCTCCCCTTGTGCTTACTGGAAACAGACACTCTTCTGCTAACAAAGAGATGGTCAACCATAGTTTTGGCTGTGATAAGCCTGCCAAGGACTACAGAATGTGCATCCTGTCAGATTGGTCATAGCAATTCCCCATGATGGTAGGTGATCATGTACAATCTTATGACTGACATCTTTCCATAGGGTAGGGACTGTCCAGTTTGTTCTCTCTGCTTTGTCTCTTTTTTCATGAATCATACTAGTATTTTCTAGATTTTCTCAGCTCATTTTTCCACAGCATGTTGACTGTTTCTGTCTGATATGCTTCCTTTGTGTCCTGACCTCTTTCAGAACTTTAGGTGACCCATTTTTGATGTCTAGTATTTTAAACAATCATTCAGTCAGGTGCCATCTTCACAGTGAAGGTTGGTTGCAACCTCAAACACAATCTTCTACAAGAAAGCAAAGACACCACCAATCATTATACATACATTCGCAACCTACATGCCCCCAAAAACAAAAAAACAAAAAAAAAAGAGTAATAATGGTAATTTATCTCAAACGACAACTAGCCAAAAAACATTCCCATGTGTATGGCACGGTACACCTTCCTTAGGTATTTATAATGCCCATGTTAAACATTGCCTCAGTGAGTCATTTGTTATTGATTATTTTTCATGTGTTTTAATGCTGTCAAAAATTTGCTTCATAAGAGATGTTGAATGAAAGAATGTATGAGAGGAAATAGAGAAGAAGGGCAGAATGTCAGATGGGCATGCGTGCCCAATTCTTAACCCTTTGAAAATAAAGATTTTCGTTCGTTCGTTCGTTTGTGTCTATTACCCTATTTGTATACTTTGAGAACTACTGTTATCTGTCAGCATTTTTATATCTAAAAGAGTATTATTTTCTTAAAGGTTTTATTTAATTTAGTTTGTCACTGTATTCCACATTTAGTATAGTGTGAGTTGTCAGATGTTTTCTTATTTATCCTCACTGGTATTTACTTTCTAAGAGTTGTGTGTTATATTGTTAATGTTTCAAGTTCAACAGTAAAGTTATAGGACTGGCTGTTCCATACCACAGGCCACTTAAATTACCATGTCCTGGAAATGGTGTGCCTGGTAAACTGTTCTAAGTGTCTTCATGTCTGACTCTAATCTCATGTATTCCCCAGATTGACAGTCAGAAGGGAATTTCACTACGGTTTCCACGTTTTCAGAGGATAAGAGATGACAAAAAACCAGAGGACTCAACCACTGCTTCTCAGGTGAGTATTGCCACAGCTATATTTGATTAGAGTATGTTGACAAGAATAAAGTGGGCGCTGTAAGCCATGTCTGTGAGAAATCTGTTTGCCCCAGCATGAACCCACATTGTCTCTGTTATTTTTGTAACACCTTGTCCCTCTCACAGTTGTTCTTCTGGCCCATGCTGTTATTTCGTTAAATCTTTCTGACCCAAATAACAATTACTTGAAACTAACAGCAGCATGGCACAGGAAAAGATAAGATGAACTGAAGTTAATAGCATGGTTGACCGTTGCGTTGTAAGTCAAATTGACATGCCCAGTGGCCCATTCATATTTGCGGAGTGCTATCGAGAACAAGTCACCCAAACTGTTCAAGAAACCTGATATGGGGAGAAAATGGCATGTGGCAAGACCAACACCAAAAGACACCATCCAAGACTAGCAGCGTGGAAGCTGCTAAGACCTTAAAGAAGAGAGAACCTGCCTGCGAGCTGCACCAAAGAACAAGAATATCAAGTAACCTCAAATGAAGCTACCACGAGGAAGATCAACAACAACCCACCACAGACAAGAGCCAAGACTACTGAGAAGCAGAGAGAGAGGAGAAAGACACCAGAGTCGGAAACACAGATGATCAGATGGGTTGTCAAGCGTATCCACGTGGAGCTGACAGATGAACAGATCCTGAAGCAGCTACAACAGGAAAATATTTATATCCTTCTGCGTTCATCCAGTAAGTTTTTTTGGACGTGATTGCGTTGTGCCTGTTTACAGCAGAGCTGCGTTCTTGCGCCATTAGACATACACATCTGACTTCTGCGGGCATTTGTTGACCGGTTTAACCTTCCCGGAGGTTTCTTAGGATGTTTGACTCTCACTGTTGTGGTGTTATCCCCCATCCCAGCTGGCCCATTTAGAACAGCTGAAGACATCCTGGTCAGCCCTCAAGGGAAGGCAGGGGCAGACCATGGGCATTCCCCGCCATCCAAGGAGGCTTCCATGATTGCAGAGCCGACACACAGTGCTCTGGTACTGGGCTCACCCAAGGAATCGTCACGTCCTGCACATAGCTGCTTAGCCTCACTTCCGTATATTGGCCTTCCAGTCACCATAGGCTGTTCCTCAGGAAACCAGAAGAATGCAGTCTGCAGATGACATCCACACAGTGAGCTTTTAATTCAAACTTTCCACTTAATGGATTTGCTATACAAACAATATTCCATTTCATGCCTCTGGGATGCTTTTGCTACCGACATGCCTGTGGTATGAAGTGTGGCAGTCTGTACTTCTTCATGCACCTTTAGATGTCAACCTGAATGTAGTTAAAGTAAGCTGCAGTCAACTTGAGCTTGTTGATATCTCCATAGAGCTTGTCCTCAAATGAAGCAGGCATGGGCCAAAATATCTTTCTCTGTTCTGCATATATTGGGCACTCCTGCAGCAAATGTTTAGCTGTCATTTTACCAGTTCCGCAATTACATTGATCTGTATCTCCTATCTTTAGTTTATTGAACAAATGGTATTTCAACCTGTTATGTCCTGTGCAGAGTCTGAAGATTGCCACTTGTTCACTTCAGTCGAGTTTGTAATATGCATCATCTTTCTGGTGGCCTGGATGCTCTGAATCCCATTTGGTTCTATAAGTGCTTTTTATAAACTTCTTTGCCTCATTATAGGTTATGTCTATGTCAGGCTGTGGTAGTAGTCCTCCCTCTTTTGCCAGTCTGTCAGCCTCTTCATTTCCAGGTATACTGCAATGTGATGGGATCCACTGTATTACAACTTTTTTGGATTTCAGACATAGTCCATGGAGTGCTGCTCTTAGCTCTGCTAGTTCTGTGCTGTTTTTGCTCTTCAGTATTGAGACAGCTGACTTTGCATCTGTGAAGATAGCTATTTGCTTCTCTTTATTTTCCTCCATCAAGAGCATTTCTGCTGAAGTTTTCAAAGCCTCTGCCTCTGCTTTGAAATTACTTGAAAATTTGCCAGTTGCCACTGACTGTTTTTTCACTCCATTTTTTAAATTTGGGAGAATTCCTCCTCCATTTTCTATTGAATTTTTGGTTGATCCATCTGTATATGCATGGGTTCGAATCTTGAAGGCAGAGTGGATTCTGACGTACTCCAAGACCCCTACTACTGTAGCGGTGGTAACAACAGAGGGGAGCAAGATGCCGATCCAAGTATCGATCAACAAAAAAGTACAACAGCCTGAAAGATTCATTCTGAGAATCACTCAATGCTCAAGATGCCAGAGGGCCGGCTGCAGCAGAACAACATGCCGCAGCAAGACAGAAATCTGCCACTACTGCGCCGAACACCAGGCATTCAAGGAATGTCCGCTGGCAAAACAAGACAGGGACTTCCGAAAGCCCAATGACAAGAGAAAGTGCACCAACTGCCTTCGCAAGCATTAAGCAAGATACTTGGGCTCTCTGTACCTCCAAAGACACAGAGACGTTTTAAAGATGGCCATTACTACAAAGACACCATACAATGAAGCAATGCGGAGGTGCGAGACAGCCACGTGCATATCACAAGCTGAAAGATCTCAACTGCAAGGCCAGATAGACGAGCAAAAGAAACAAGTCAAACTACTTTTAGACACCGACACAAACCAGCGACAACGAAAAACTGCTGGCTGACATAAAGTAAATCCAGCAAAGCATCAAGCAAAAGGTGGAATGCATGGCACTGATAAAGAAGGAGAATGAAGAAATCCTACAAACCATCAAATCAGAGAATGAACTTCTAAAAGCTAAAAGGGAACTAATCCAAAACAAACCAGTAGAAGCCACGGAAAAGACCACAGAAAAGCCGCAAGATGAAACCCAACAAAAGACCAATCAGAAACCGCAAGCTAAACCAGCAGCCCAACCACGATGTCCAAGAAATTCAAGGGGAAACCAATATCCCGCCAGACCTCTGAAGAAGACCTAGATGTGTACTATGATGAAGAAGGCATAGAGTACTTCCCGTTGTCCCTATCATTGACCCAGGAGGAATACATCGAGCGGGATGTACAATGCGACAGACAAAAGGAACTCAAATTTAAACTCGAAAGAGAAAAAGGCGCAAGGAAGAAAATGTAGCCATCGAAAAGCTTCTACAAACACATAAAAAAGGAGGCAAAAAGACCCAATAAAAAGTCCTTATAAGGACTGCACCCAGTCAAGCAAAACGCACAAGGAACCAACACTGACAAAAGAAACCACAGGAGGAGATGGACACAAAGGAAAACTTGCTGGCCAGTCCCTCAGCTGACGTCACAGGCACGAACTCTACAAATCGATAAGCCAGCTAACACTGGCGCAGAAAACGAGACAAACTTATACTGCACCATGAACCACTACAACTATAACCAAGCCATAGAGGCCTGTTGAACGACGGTGGAAAGTTTTTTTCTCTACAAATCAGAATCGGAACCCAGTGGTGTTCTTGCTTCTTTCTGTGGCACCAGAACTCTCCAGTAGATACAAGGCATCTGAGGCAATAAAAACACTGACAAACTAGTAACAAAAAGGGCAAATAAGCCATGGTTAAATACATCCACATCTGGGAACTATAAAATGTGTGATAGTAACAAATGAATGGACATTGATGGGACTGTGGAGATGTGTCAGAGCTGTGCGAGTGTTGCTACAGTTATAACTGAACCGAAACTGACATCAACTCATTCATTCATTCAGTAGCATGTCCTTTGCAGAACCTCGCTCCTTTAACAACCTTCCAGATAACCTCTTGATCATAAGCACGATGTCCCGTGTCCATTACACTCATCTGGAGATCATCCGCCACATCCTGCACCCATCTTCTCTTTGGCCTTCCTCTTCCTCTCTTCCCAGGCAGCTACCCCTCCTTTATTTTTCTCTCCAAACTTTCGTGACATTTAAAGTGACCAAAATATTTTAATTTTCTTTGTTTTATCGTGTTTGACAGCCAACCTTCAATATTCAGCTCTTGAAGTATGGCTGCATTTGTTCTTTATTTATCCAAGATAAAATAAATAAGTCGGTTCCTAAATAAATCAATCAATCAATCTTATCCAAGATATTCTTAGAACTCGTCTATAAAATTTATATTCAAAGGCATTTATGCGCTGTTCAGCTTGTTTGGTAAGTGTCCAGGTCTCACAGGCGTATTTTGCAATGGGAAACATGCATGCTCTTAAAAATCTATTATTTTTAGTTCTATCTGTCCCATTCCACAATTTAATCAGTTGTTTTAATCTTTTAATTTCTTTCATTGTTTGTGTCACCATTGTTGGTAATTAATGACCCAAGATATTCAAAATGTTCCACCACCTCTAATTTTCCCCCATTAACATATATTTCTTTCTCCATAGTAGTTTTATCTGTATTCATTATCTTTGTTTTTGCTATGTTAAGATATAAGTTGTGATTTGCACTGTTTAATTGGGTTGAGGTTATTAGGTTTTCTATACCAGTCTGTGTTATGGATAGCAATACTGTATCATCAACATATCAAATCTCTGGTATGTCATGACCACCAATATTTAGGGCATCATATCGCTCCCTGTTTATATCATCTCTGATATTTCTCATTATATTTTCGGCGTACAGGTTAAACAAATAGGGGGACAGTACACAATCCTGACGACTTCTTGCTTGATGTCAAACCGATCTGATGTCTCACTATCTGTTCTAACCGCTACTTGTTGGTTTAAATAGAGCATTTTTATTGTACACATGTGATAAAAAGCCCATATTCCTCATGATTTGCCAAAGTTTCTGATGCTACGCTTTTGAATAACCCACAAAACATAAGAATAGGTTTACATTAAATTCTCTGCACTTCTCTATTATTAAACGCATGTTGAGAATGTGAACCTTCCTTGTCTAAATCCAGCTTAATTTCTTCTTTCATTTACTTACGAAATCTTCCCATTTTAATCTTTAGTAGAATTTTACTTGCATGACTGATCAGGGCAACAGTTCTATAGTTGGTGCATAATTTCAGGTTGCCCTTTTTTGGTATTGGAATGAAGATAGTTCTCTTCCAATCTTTTGGCCATATACCATATTTCCATATCTTTGTACATAAAGTGTGATAGACATCAACAACTACACAGCTTAAATCTAAAGCAATGCTCTGAACAGAGTGACCACAGATCACATGACATCTTGTAATGCAAGAACTGTGGCAGGGATGTTATACAGCACTTATTGAAGTGTCCTGCATTAGCAAATATGCACATTTGTATGAAGACACGTGGTGACTGAAACTATCTGACATATGGGAGAGGGAGGGGGTAGCCTTGCAAAAAGCTGTCCTTGGGGTCAGAAAGTTAGTTGCATATCCTGTACAGGACATCACAGTCAACTCTAGCATTATTTGGCCGTTTATGATTTCTTGGCAAATTTACGTTCATTAGTTTGCTTTCTGAACAACTTAAACTCATACCATTGTATGAAAACCAATGCAAGCCGGCCTGCTGTCAAATCGCCCGCAGCTGTGTTTTGAACGCGGTACGCAGGTTTACGAATTGTGTCTGTAATTCCTTTGCCACAGAACCGGTGCGGGCCGGAAAGGAAGGAAGAAACCCCAAGTGACGGATCTTTCTAGTACTGGATTGTTGGTAAACTTGTTGACCTTCTGAAATGAGCAGGGTGTGTAGTATACAAGTATTGTCTATCTCTGTCAATAGATTGTTCATTTTCTCTAACATGTGTCCTGTTTATGATACACAGGTCGCAGAGATGTACAAGAGCCAGAGTCAGATTCAAAACCAAAGCAAAACTGATAAGACTGAAGAGGATGATGAGTTCTATTGATAAACAACAGATCACATTTGTTGCCGACCCAAGGACATTCAGGAAAACGTATTTTTAGAAAATGGCACCTGCTTTATATGTTATCTGGTCAAATCTAACAGTTGCTGGTAGCAGTTTAGTGTGCAGAAGGCATGTCATTTTGTTAAAACTCTCAGAGTTACAGACTGCTAAATTTAACTCTTTGTGGACGACATGCCAGTATTTGTGGTCAATATTTTCAGGACTTCATGACATAAGGCAAATATTTGGGTCCAGCAAAATTGACATTTTTATTTTGTATGGGTTATAATTTTAGAATATTATCTTGCATCAGCATAGTTTTTTCATAATTTTTATGAACTGATCCTGAAACTTACACAGTATATAAAAACTCAGACACATCCAGCATCGTTAAGTAGGTTACCTTGCAGTTTCATCAAGCCTTTAGCCCAGTTCATTCTAGTTTGGCAGGCATTTCCTTTGGATTGTGCTTCCCCAGCCTTCTAGTGTCCCCATCCTACCTGCCAAGTAACAGATGTGTGCCTCACTTTGTCAGGTCCCTATCTCTTGACCTATCTGACTTGGTATACTCCGCCAATAGCTATGCAATTGTTGTAGTTATTGGGTATCTGACTTGGGATACTCCGCCAATAGCTATGCAATTGTTGTAGTTATTGGGTATCTGACTTGGGATACTCCGCCAACAGCTATGCAATTGTTGTAGTTATTGGGTATCTGACTTGGGATACTCCGCCAATAGCTATGCAATTGTTGTAGTTATTGGGTATCTGACTTGGGATACTCCGCCAACAGCTATGCAATTGTTGTAGTTATTGGGTATCTGACTTGGGATACTCCGCCAACAGCTATGCAATTGTTGTAGTTATTGGGTATCTGACTTGGGATACTCCGCCAACAGCTATGCAATTGTTGTAGTTATTGGGTATCTGACTTGGGATACTCCGCCAATAGCTATGCAATTGTTGTAGTTATTGGGTATCTGACTTGGGATACTCCGCCAACAGCTATGCAATTGTTGTAGTTATTGGGTATCTGACTTGGGATACTCCGCCAATAGCTATGCAATTGTTGTAGTTATTGGGTATCTGACTTGGGATACTCCACCAACAGCTATGCAATTGTTGTAGTTATTGGGTATCTGACTTGGGATACTCCGCCAATAGCTATGCAATTGTTGTAGTTATTGGGTATCTGACTTGGGATACTCCGCCAACAGCTATGCAATTGTTGTAGTTATTGGGTATCTGACTTGGGATACTCCGCCAATAGCTATGCAATTGTTGTAGTTATTGGGTATCTGAATTGGGATACTCCGCCAATAGCTATGCAATTGTTGTAGTTATTGGGTATCTGACTTGGGATACTCCGCCAACAGCTATGCAATTGTTGTAGTTATTGGGTATCTGACTTGGGATACTCCGCCAATAGCTATGCAATTGTTGTAGTTATTGGGTATCTGACTTGGGATACTCCGCCAACAGCTATGCAATTGTTGTAGTTATTGGGTATCTGACTTGGGATACTCCGCCAATAGCTATGCAATTGTTGTAGTTATTGGGTATCTGACTTGGGATACTCCGCCAACAGCTATGCAATTGTTGTAGTTATTGGGTATCTGACTTGGGATACTCCGCCAATAGCTATGCAATTGTTGTAGTTATTGGGTATCTGACTTGGGATACTCCGCCAACAGGTATGCAATTGTTGTAGTTATTGGGTATCTGACTTGGGATACTCCGCCAATAGCTATGCAATTGTTGTAGTTATTGGGTATCTGACTTGGGATACTCCGCCAACAGCTATGCAATTGTTGTAGTTATTGGGTATCTGACTTGGGATACTCCGCCAATAGCTATGCAATTGTTGTAGTTATTGGGTATCTGACTTGGGATACTCCGCCAACAGCTATGCAATTGTTGTAGTTATTGGGTATCTGAAAGACACGAGCGCTTCTACTACAACACTGCGGTAACACAAAAGAGGGGAGAGACATTTTATGTCAAATATGGGGAAAACTCTGACATCTTTTATGCATTAAAAAGTGGATGCATTTATTGCAGTTTACTGCATCTGTGAAAGTCACATGAGGCATTATCAGTAATAAGGTAAATGATTTATCAAATGTTGAGCAAACTGCTGCATAACAGGCGGGGAAACAATTTGGCTGGATGGAGAAATGAACAGGAGAAAAAAACTCAAATCTAAATGTTTATTGAGGAATTCTGACGCATTCATTGACAGTCAAATTAACTACATGATGACAATGATTCCTGGGCAATCATATTATTTTTTTCAAGCACACGCACGCTCGCGCACAGAGAGAGAGAGACACACACACACACACACATTTTAACAATCTGCGCTTCTAAATTTGAAAGCACATCATACATCAGACTTTCCCATAAAACCCACACATTAATTTCCCCATGAAACCCACACATTTGGGTGGCATGCTATTCCTAAGCTGCTGAGGCATATTTGTCTGCTGATGGAGCCTCATGCCAATCTTGTAAAGGTACTCATATTTGCTATGGCTGCTTTATGGGCCCTTAACAATAAGTTGGTGAAAAGAAGTGTTTGCCAGGCTAGGACATGATGAGAACTGGCTGGATTGCTTCATGTGAGTGACAGTCATCTCTGTAGGAAGGTGCATTTAAGCAGTTCATATAGTTTTACATGGAGCAGTGGACAGTGAGATGAATGTTTGTTATGCTGTGTCTGTTCATGTGAGCGACAGTCATCTCTGTAGGAAGGTGCATTTAAGCAGTCCATATAGTTTTACATGGAGCAGTGGACAGTGAGATTGAATGTTTGTTATGCTGTGTCTGTTCATGTGAGTGACAGTCATCTCTGTAGGAAGGTGCATTTAAGCAGTTCATATAGTTTTACATGGAGCAGTGGACAGTGAGATTGAATGTTTGTTATGCTGTGTCTGTTCATGTGAGTGACAGTCATCTCTGTAGGAAGGTGCATGTTGGCAGTTCATATAGTTTTACATGGAGCAGTGGACAGTGAGATGAATGTTTGTAATGCTGTGTCTGTTCATGTGAGCAACAGTCATCTCTGTAGGAGGGTGCATGTTGGCAGTTCATATAGTTTTACATGGAGCAGTGGACAGTGAGATGAATGTTTGTAATGCTGTGTCTGTTCATGTGAGTGACAGTCATCTCTGTAGGAAGGTGCATGTTGGCAGTTCATATAGTTTTACATGGAGCAGTGGACAGTGAGATTGAATGTTTGTTATGCTGTGTCTGTTCATGTGAGTGACAGTCATCTCTGTAGGAGGGTGCATGTTGGCAGTTCATATAGTTTTACATGGAGCAGTGGACAGTGAGATGAATGTTTGTTATGCTGTGTCTGTTCATGTGAGTGACAGTCATCTCTGTAGGAAGGTGCATGTTGGCAGTTCATATAGTTTTACATGGAGCAGTGGACAGTGAGATGAATGTTTGTTATGCTGTGTCTGTTTACGTGAGTGAAATAAAAGAAAACATAATTAGCCAATCTGTTGAGCATTCACAAAGATCCCTTATGGTTGTCTTCTTGTAATGCTGGCTAGATTGTGCTTGTTGTTTCATTTTTTTATGTCATTGTATTTATATAGCTTTTTTGCAGTTCACTTTATTAACATTTTCATGTGACTGGATTTCATTTGGGACATTTTAATATAATTCCTCATTTGTTCATGTAAATCAGACATAGCAGGTGTAAATAATGTGTGTAATTTGCCTTCCCCCATTGTGAGGGACATAAGCTATTTTTTTTTTTTTACATACTGTTTGATTCACTGTATACAGACATTGTTATGTCTCGTTGACTGTTTATCTATAAGAAATATATCCAGCACTAGTATCCTAAAACTGCCAATGGTTCAACATTGCTGTTTTATGTTAGCAGCTAGAGACTGGGGAATTATATTCAGAGTGGTACTCGTAGATGACAGGAAAGATGTATAAATAGACGACGCTAGGTAACAGAAACATGGAAAACTATCCACACACCAGAATTCACATGACAACAAAGAAACAAGTGTATATTTGACCAATGACTAGATAAATAATCAGAATATGCATTTCTTCAGCAAGATGCTATCATCATATGAAGGTAATCTGTTTGAGTCCTGCTGTGTCCTTGTATTGTTTAGTGTCTCTTCATATTTGTATGAGTCCAGTCATGTGAAGGTAACTTGTTTGGAAGGATTGTTTGCACATTATACAGGTGTTTGTAATGATAGAGTTGTGAAAGTGCATGTATCAAGCAGTTGTGATACAAATGTGGTGCTGATAACATTGTTGGTTCTGTGCCCACAAGCGTTGAACACGGATGCACGTTGATGTCTCTTGGAAGATGTCACCACTCGCTCCAGCTAAAGATGAATGCTCTGCATGTGGGTTGAGTTTATATTGCTTGTTTGTTGTCATTTGTTTTCTCATGTTATAAAACATTACAAACACTTGCTCCTTAATGGATTCATGTGTTCATTTTATGTTATATAATAATACTAACATGTAACAGCAAGTGTGGAATAGGAAGAGACACCTGGGGTTATATACTAGACCAAGCATAGGAGTGGCTTAGAGGTGCATGCCTCTGACTCAAGGATACCAGGTTTGAATGACTGCTGTGCAGCTGTGGATTTTATACAACCAGAGGATGGTATATTTCTCCTAACTCTGGAGTTGTGTGGCCGGATGACTACCCTTCTCACACAGCAGCGAGACAATGACAAGAACCTATGTACAGGTTGTGCAGGCTGAACATCCCTCTGCATCTGGAAATGGAGTAGAGTAGGTTGATAATGCAAACGCATAAATTTAGAATGAGAAAAACCTACCTGCAAACTAAAACAAATAAAACCTTCATGCATTGGAACAGATAGAACAAGAGTCGGCATACAAAGAGCATGCATATTTTCTGTGGCAACATACGGATTAGAATCTTGGGTACTGGAAGGCCCCGCTATATGTCGCATCGGTTTACATCATTTTGTTATGACGTCGTCGTTACATAGAGGACTAACTTCACTTTACGTCGCTATGTTTCGCCATAACGTTATTTTGAGGCTGGTGATCGGGCTGTTGATATCGGTAAAGTCCATGGTTTACCTCCAACCACGGTAAGGACAATTCATCCAGGTGCTGACAAAATCAAAGAGGGTGCTAAAAATGTAACCCCTCTGAGTGCTTCCAAGATCACTCGTACCAGAAGTTCTCTTATGGAGAATATGGAAGCACTATTGGCCGTCTGGATTGAAGACCAGAACCAACGGAATATGCCTGTGAGCAAGATGGTTATCCATGAGAAAGCAAAGTCTCGGTATGAAGATCTAACTAAGAAAGCAGGAGAGAGCAGTACTAGTAGTGCTGATGATAATTTTGGAGCAAATCGTGGTTGGTTTGGGCGCTTTAAGAAGTGTTGACAGAAGAACCGCACAACATTCAGATAACAGGTGGAGCGGCGAGTGCTGATACTGCAGCTGCAGAGTGTTTCCCTGCAGAGTTAAAGAGCATCGTTGATGAGGTGGTTACTGTGCAGCAGACATTGGACAAAGGTTTTGTTCAAGCAGAGAAGAGGAAGGAAGAGGTTACAGTTTCATCCTCAGATGAAGAGGCAGAATTTAATGCCTTTACGTCCCAATAATTCTACCATTCGCCCTCCAACCCACCTCTATTTAGCCAATAAATATCAACAACCATCAAAATAAACATTACACAGTACACTCTATTTCATTTAATTCTATGGGAAATAGAGTTTCGCCATATGTCGTTTCACTTAACGTCACGCTTTCCAAGAACATAACCCCGACGTAAACTGGGGTCTTCCATTATTTACCAAACCAGGGCCTTCCACTATTTACCAAATCGGGGCCTTCCACTATTTACCAAACCGGGGCCTTCCACTATTTACCAAACCGGGGCCTTCCAGTATTTACCAAACCGGGGCCTTCCACTATTTACCAAACCGGGGCCGTATTGCTCTGTACCGCCTTTAAATAACAGAATTTAACAAATCTATCCAACAAGAACTCAATATTGAAGAAGACTGATTATTTAGAGAAACAGAAATGAGAAACATGCAATATTTTGGACATGTACAAAGACAGATTGATGACACTGTATCTAATGAAGGTAATATGTGGATGTAGTGGACGGGATGTTTTAATGATTCTGCATAAACAGTAAAGGGTATCATGTGATTGTTGTTGTGGATGGGAAATTGATGATTACATGCCACTGATGAAGTTCTATTGCAAATATGTAGTGGATGGGAGATTGATGATTACATGCCACTGATGAAGGGTATTGCAAATATGTAGTGGATGGCAGGTGTACATATATACATGATTAATGAAGAATTATGTGGAAACTGCAGAAATGTGGTGGTTATAGAATGATGATCAGAACACCATGGACAGGGGAACATCATAATGAAGATATCTTGGAAAGAGGTTTTCTTGCTAAAAGAACTGGTTACTCGCATTACAAGATGATGCACATTATGTGGGCTCATCATGGAAAGGGGAGAGGCAGAATATTTTATGACAATAGGAAATTTGGAGGGGGAGAGAGGCAAGAGGAGACTAAGAGATGCTAGGCAGTTTGGGATCATGGCATGGAGGAACATGCATCAGATATGATTGGTAGTGTATGAGACAGTAGGTAGTGGACAGAAAATGGCAGACGCTGTGTGGCATGAACTATATATGAGATAGAATTTGTCCAAGGTTCAGGCCTCAGTATTGTCAGGATTGGATGATTTCTATGTGCATCCAGAAGTGGATGATTTCTCTGTATGGCCAGGATTGGATTATTTCTATATACGGTCAGGATTGGATGATGTTTCTGTACTGCTAGGATTGGATTATTTCCTACCAGTTCAACTTGAGGGTCAGTCCAGCCCCATCAAATGAATACTGGATAGTCTGAGGAAGGTAAGGAAAGAAAGAGAGAAAGGGGAGGGGGGGTGACTCGTCACAACATCTGGATATATCATAACCTAGCCGTGGGGAATGACGTGTGAGTAGCAACCATTGTAGTGTGGTATCTGTGATTGTATTACAGCAGTAGAAATGCACACTGGCACGCACACCACCATCTCTCTTAGGGAAAGAAACCTTCTGTTTTGTACATTCCTAGAGTTAATCCACATTATTCTGTTCTTGGTGGTTCCTTATGTCTGATGTCATATGGTAGGTTTAGGAAAGTCATCAGAGACTGTTAATGCTCAGTGTTTATCTGGTTTACTGGGAAACCCTCCCTATAGGCTCAACCATTGCTGAAAGAGGTGTGAGGCAAATAGGTATGTGCAGTACCAGATCTTCGTGAATAAAGTCAACCTGTTCAGTGCCACTTGTATGCTCGTGCTGTTTTCATGTCTGTAGACTAGTCTCTTCTCTGACAATGAATTCTTTCTTCCCCGGGAAGGTTAACCCGGTCAACAAATGCCCGCAGAAGTTGGATTTTCGGCGCAAGTATCGCAGCTCTGCTGTAAACAGGCACAACGCAACAACGTCCGAAAAAACACTCCGGATGAACACAGAAGAAGAATTCTTTCTTCAAGCTTTATGTCCCGCCCTGAGAACCAGTATTCAAGCTTTTTGTCCCACTCCGAGAACCAGTACATACCCACTATTACAACGATACCATCTGGCTCTTTCCATTAACGGAGGACATCCGGGAACGTGTTTAGAACTCTGGCATACCCCCACACTGGATGGGAGTTCAGGTCACAGTAGCACCGGCGTTGCTCTGGCTCATGTTACAATAACCATTCTGTCTGCTCTATCCTCTGCTGGAACATCAGCCATCAACCAACTCACTGTAAACTCTCCCATCTATTGCTGTCTCAGACAGCTGGGTCCATGTTCTCTACACAATAATCACAATGAGACCCGAAGTAGTTTCCCGCCATGGGTCTGTCATGTGATATGGCCACCACATTTGGCAGACCAGAATGTACGGGGGATAGATGGCCAGTCTGTCCCTCACTTAGTGAGACGACCAGCGCACGTGCCTAACACTGGTCCGACGTGCGACATCAGCGCGGCTCCCTATCAACCTGGCTAGCGCATCCGCTGTCCTCCCATACCCTCACCAAATGATTCATCTCTGTCTCTAAAATTCTCTTCACTGTACGTTTCCCTCTGGGTCCTTGGTCCTGTAGGTTATATAGAATCAGGACTTCCTTCTCATGCAATTGCCATGCTTCTAATATGTAAGTAGTATAGTTGGGCGCACGTCCACGTACTTTTGCATCCAAGATGGCGGCTGATAGTTTTATGAAGGTTTTTTGGTAAAATCCCGGGTGAAATTTTTTTTGGCGGGTAAGTTTCTGTAAAAGTAATTATGGCTGCGTGGTCTATTTATTTGGTGGGACTGGAACGGGGTCTATGAATATCTGTGGGTTGTTTCTGTGAAAGTAATTAATGTATTGGAGGGGCGTAAAAGTATTTGTGTCTATTTTGGTTGGTGGGATGTCTGTGAAAGTAATTAAGGTAGTGGAAATAGAAAGAGGGGGCGGGAGTATGGATGAGGCCTGAAGGGGTGGTTGAAGGGGTGGTTGAAGGGAAAGTTATATATTGTGGTTGGACGTGGTTACGTAGGAACAGGGTATATGCGGGAATGGTGGGTAAGAGGTGGGTGTAATGAAAAACAAGGGTTCCAAGCACATGTTATGGTAGTCGGGGAAATTCTTGATGGTTGGTCGGGGTGTGACGGAACGGGGTAAAATGTCGGTACCGTGTTAAATGTGTGATAGTAGTGTCTTTTTATAATAATCTATTTAATAATCTTTTTATAAAAATACTAATTCCTTGGACTGCCAGAGTAACTAACGACGACTGCCTGAAACAGGCTAACAAAACTAGAACATTATATACAACAATAAGACAGAGACAAACAGCTTTCCTCGGTCATGTGATGAGAAGAGAGGCATTTGAGAACATGGTAACAACTGGCAAGATCGAGGGGAAGAGAGGCAGAGGTAGACCAAGAGAAGTGATGCTGGATGGATTGAGACGGTGGCAGGGAAGAATATCAGCAGCAGAGTTGATCCAGAAAACCAAAGACAGAGATATATGGAGAGCCATGAACGCCTACGCCAGCCGGCACGGCACTTGATGATGATGATGACGAGTGTCTTACTGAAATTAAAGGGTGGTGTGTAGCTTCTTCACTGAAATCTTATAAAGGTGTAATGGCTACGGTGTGTCGTAAGGGGTATTAGTGGTCGATATAGGGATGGTCATAAATATAATAAGAGGTGTAGAGGGTATAATCTGAAAAAAAAACTTGGAGTCCGGTAATATATTGCGATAGGAGCCCGAAAAATGAGCCATAGGACCACTCGTGAGGGCTGGAAATGTTGGAAGTCTTGTTTAGGATGGCGGGTAATGTTTTTGTTGGACCAAAAGATAGGAATGTTTTAGGCGGGTAATGACGGGTAATTTTTTAGAGCAAAAGGTAGGAACGTTTTAGGCGGGGGATGGCGGGTAATTTTTTGTTTGGAAGTGGTTAAAAAAGATAATAGCCAGGAGTTTGTGTGGGGAAAATAACCATACAGACAAATACGTTTCTTCTTATTCTGTCTGGTTTCTCATATGATAAACTCGCCGACGGGGCACGCACTCGCAAGCGGGGAAAAGGAGAGGTCAGGCACCACAAGGTCTGTTTGTTTTCACTTGCTATCTTTTCGCTTTTAATTGATGTTACAGTATTTCGGTACCTCCATTTCAAAGGTACAGAATGTAAAATAACACAAAAGTCACCTACACGCCGTGTAAAAACACGAACAATAAACAATGCATTTAACACACAAGTTAAAAAAAAAAACAGTTGTGAATGTTATCACATGGATAAGGTTCTTGATAGTGTACGGCAAATTAGATGTGCTTGAAAATCTACAAATTGGTGGGGAAAGAAAAAACATATATTGGAAACAAAAACTATCATAAGGATTGATAATGAAATAGGCCACTGTCAGCCTATTAAGACAGTGATGTGTAATGTTTTTTCCCCTGTACACCAGAAATATATGAAAAGATCATTGAAGTACGTAACATCAGTAACAATAGATATGCAGTCTTGATTGTAGACAATGAACAGGACCATACAGTCAAATACACCTACGTACAACGAAGCAAACAAACACACAAGTACAACGAAACAGACAGTCAAACACAAGCACGCACACACACACAACTACACTCAAGATCAATTAATGAGAATAACACCCAACCGTGTACTGGCTTTAGTACCACAAACCCCGCTGATTCCAGAGTAGATGGCAGCACTGAAAGTCTGGAAAGCTAATCAGTCTTCTTCATATCGTGAGAAATCGAGATTCTACCAACAGATAGGTGGAAGGCCGTTGCCTACGAGGCTATGATAATGAGAATAACAGGCAGAAGAGTACGGTATTTGGTACTAAAAATCCCCTGGGTCTAACCTAGTTGGCGCCAGTGAACGTCTGGAAAACTAATCATGGTACCCCGTATCGTGAGAAAGCGCGGAAGTCATCAGTACTTCGTGTCTTGAAGAAAGGTCACCCGCCTTCTTAGTTACACGCTGCTGGTCAGCGAGGGAAGTTGAAAATATCAGTATAGGCTTAAACATTATGCTCTTTTGTGTCGTGATAGAACATAATGTTAGGGGTGTAAAATAGACCTTCGTTTTCATATGGGCCAGTGTTAAATTTGTTGCCAAGTATAGAAACACCATATACTATATAAGTAGACAAAAAACAAACAGCCGTGAGATGAGGTGCAGAGCTGCCAAAACGAGACAGATTACCAATATTTCTATCAACAAAACTAAACGACTACCAAGAACATAAGGACGGACCATGCTGGTTTGATGACAAGATGGGGTGTTGGACACTGAAGGTAATCGGGACAGAATAAGAAATGGCGCTTGCACTGTAGAATTCTACCAATATTTCTATCAACAAAACTAAATGTCTACCAAGAACACAAGGACGGACCATGCTGGTTTGATGACAAGATGGGGTGTTGGACACTGAAGGTAATCGGGACAGAATAAGAAATGGCGCTTGCACTGTAGAATTTTACCAATATTTCTATCAACAAAACTAAACGTCTACCAAGAACACAAGGACACACCATGCTGGTTTGATGACAAGATGGGGTGTTGGACACTGAAGGTAATACCCGTTTTGTCTTGTATGTTTTTGTATGTCTGTGTCTCACTACTAACTTTCGTCAATAAGTAAGCCACATCAGAGAAAAGCAACACGACTTTAAAAAATACAACAAAGTCCAGTGAAGTATAGGTGTATAACAATATGTTTATTATTCGTTCACAATGTATGGAAACAAAATAATGATTGAAATATTATGATTACATGGTGAAATAATTAAACATAAATATTATGTAATAACAGAGGGGAACACAATACATCAACATCATTCAACACCGAAAACAAACCACGCGAAGATATAACTGAGTGCATTTAACAATATTATTAAAAATATTACAATCTTATATTCAGGAAATTGTATTAATGTGAGATTGTAATACGTCCACAAGTGGTCATACCACCGTTTTTTATACATAACGCAATAGACGGAGTAATTTATATAATGTAGTACAGAATAACCCGTATATGTTTCTAAAAGCTATCATAATGCAGTCTATTTCTGATATAGTAAACAAAACGGCTATCTCTGTCTGTGTCTGTAGATAAGGATGCCCCGAAGCTTAACCTAACCCATAAGAGTACGTGTAACATCACCGAATCAATAGTGGCGTTATTAGACCACTGGTCTTGTGGTCAGGCGAAAGTGGTTCGTTGCTCATTGAGAGCCGTTTCTTTCTTTTATATATGTCTTTTTAAAAGCACTCCTTCTATGTGAAAGCAAGTGTAGTCAAACAGATTCATGTCGTGTTTTTAATTTTTTGTGTGTATGTTCTGCTATGTAATACATGTACAGACCTGCAAGCACTTGGAATCAACGACTGGCAAGAGAAGGTCCACCAGAGAGACGAATGGAGACGGATTGTATTTGCAGCAAAGAACCTCAATGGCTCGGAACGCTGAAGAAGAAGAAGAAGAAGAAGAAGATGTTCTGCTATGTTAATATCTAAGAACCTGATAAATCTACACACTTGTTATACCACCACGCCATAATACACCTGTAGTATGCATCGTATCGGTATGCGTGGGCGATATCATGTGTCATGTTTATTACTATTTTAACTCGGTTATATAGGGCACCGAGTTAAGAAAATATTTATATAACCATCGTCTATAAAATATATCGATAATTATATAATTTAAAATAAAAGCATTCAGGAAAAACATACGTCCATAACACAAGTGTAAATATGATTATGAAACGCGCAGATGACGGATTAACATCCATTGTCTATAAAATATATCGATAATTATATAATGTAAAACAAAAACATTCAGGAAAAACATACGACCATAATAATTGTTTTAAACAATTAAATAAGTAGCGGCATAGTCGACACATTATCAGTGTGAACATTTCTTTTTATACACAAATAAGATAGAGCATCTCTGTGTTGTGTGTATGTATACACAGCAGAGTCTTGTGAGTACTTCCAAAAAAGTGTCCTTGTTTAGACGAGTGTTGTGGTTTTTGGTCAGACCTTTGGTACTGATTTTATCGCAATCTCCGACACAAATATACGTCTTACTACATAACGAGACCATCCCCTTCCCTTCATATTCTAGTTTAAAAAGCCCGGGGGTTCTCTTTTCATAGGCTTTGATATCCACACAGTCCTTACAGGTACTGGTACTAGGGGTAATTCTATGAACAGGGCAGGTCTCAGATGGGAACCACTGATTGTAGACTCTGTCATATTCTTCTCGTAGGTGTGGCCTTACCACTTCAGAGAGTTAATCGGCACTAAGGGCCAAGTAGAGAGAGTCAGTGTCCATTTCACAAAGCTGAAAGTCCACCCTGTCTATAAATACGCCGAGAAAGTCATAATAAAACTCTAACATTCTTAATTTGGCATACTGATAAACGAAAAACCCAATCTGTAGAGGCAGATCCCAGACAGTTGTCTTCTTTACTGTCTCGACCTCAACAACGTCGTCAGTAAGGGGGGTCATTTTCTTAAACAAGGGGTTATTTACTAATTTCTTCGTGTCTTTTCCGTGACAGTAGGAGACATCAGTATGTTTGGCCTTGTTGGTTAATGTTTTGCCGTAAGCGGCATTACCTAACAACTTCATTGTTTCTGCCGTAATAGTCTCGGTGGTGTGTCTGTCTCCCTCACGTCTGGCATCAGACACCGTATCCCCCAATTGTTTAAAACAACGAGCAGGTTTATACTCAATCACTTGATATATTTCAGTGACTTCTAGATCATGTGTCAGATACCATCTTATGAGTGGGGTGGTCAACAGGAGCTTTTCCCCAATATAACTACCTATTAATGTGCGACGTGGTCGTGTCAGCAACTTATGTGATTCGGCGTACTCACGCATAAACGCACCTATATGATCTCTACCCACCTCTATGTTTTTGAAGATGGGTGCCATTTCTGAAAAATGATCTCTGAGAGAGGGTGGTACATGGATGTCGCATTCTATCAGTCCAAAAAGACTCATCTTTTACCGCAGCGAGAATCTTAGTCATTGTTATGGGGAAGTGCCCAAACCATGGTGTGACGAATGGGAAATTCGTGTCTATGAAAGTTTTAATATTTCTATCTGTCTTGTTTAGTGTCTCCCACTCACATTCCCACATTTCTATTACTTTAATTTTAACAACAGTCTCCAGATAACCACGAATCTCTTGTGTCTTCTTAAATAACTTCACCAGTGGTTTATTATTGACGGGGTTAATAGTTTTTTTCCTTGGTTAGAGGGCAGCTTGGGTGACCGTGAAATAAACACCTATGGAATTGATAAGCTATCTTACTCTTCTTATCCCACCCATCTACGCGAATATGTCGATCGCCCAGCCGCATTTCACCCCCATTAAATTGTGTCTTCAAGGATATGTTCTGGGTATGAGAGACCCATGCTAACCATGCTCTACACTTTTGTATATACTTGTTTACCTTATGGGCTTTGAACCCGTCCTCTTTATATCTAATAGTAAGGAAGTCTGATGGCATATCTCACATAAGAGACCATAGGTAGAGGGCATTTCCATCAAACCCTTTAATACCCTTTACCAGTTTATTACCCCTGATATGGGGTTTTTTTGGCCTCGTGGTAACGTTGAAAAATTATACTAGGCCCACCCACAATATTGTCTCTTAACATCTTGTATAACTTCTCGTCCTTCTTGCAACATAACGAGAATACTACCTCCTTGGGGAGGGTCTTAAAGAGATACTTTAGAGTAACCCCTGGGACAGAAATGATGTCCTTAAACATGTCGACACCTAACTCTGTGTAAAAACTAACTTGCGCATCTAAAGCCTTGATAAATGGACCAACATCCTTGTTATTGTACCACACGAGAAAGTCTTCTAATGTAGTCATCTTATTGTCGATCCAGGCTTTCTGACACTCTTGGTACTCTGCTTCGGAAATGTTACGGTTTTTAAGTCTTGAAAAGAAAGCTGTATGAGGTGTTAACTTTGTTTCTTTTAATTTGTCTAAATCTGTTATGAATTCGTAAGGGAAATAGCCCTTAGTCTCCTCAACACCATACGCCACTAGATATTTTGAGTAGGTAAATCCTACCGCTAAATAATTACTGATATCTAGGAATTTCAAGTGTTCAGTGGTAATACACATAAAATTATTATTTCTTTTAACTACAAATTTGATCGAAGACCCCTCTGTTGTAGTAAAGTATGAGATCAAATATGGCTTAATCATATTTAAATCATACTTACCAGAGTTATATCCTATCACAGGGATCTGGTGTAAGTACCCATCTAACTTACTCGTCAGCGTTGACTGATTCATCTCACCCAACTTTCTATACACCCCACTAAATTTATCACGCAAACATTCATATGCTTTCGCTGCTACTTCATGTAGATGATCAACCATTCTATTAATCAAGTCTTGGGGATCACCGGTTGAAATAAAACAAATAGGCTTCTCAAACTCAGGTACATTGGATGCTACTGAACATGACATTGGAATATGTTTTGCTAAATATTTAGTAGACTCTGTCGTTAGGTAGTTTGGAACTACAAAAATAACACTCATAATCATAGGCAATTCTATACGGGTACACATACGCGGTATCGACCGAAATACCTTGGTCTGTAATTAATTCCCACACTGTTTCTGATGGAGTGTAGACCCCTCCTTTATACCGAGTCTTGGTTTCCCCTCCAGTGCATGTCTTCCAATGTCTCTCCATTTTATTAAACCTCGGCCATAATTTCCCACATTGTGGGCAACTAAATGAACGAGCTAATTTGTCAATATCTTTAATATACATAAAATGGTCTTTAAACAATAATAGTCTTAATGTGGTCTCATAATTCCCACCCCCTCTAAGTTTTGGGACTAAGGCTTGGTTTTCGTTGTATTCGAAAATATCTATATTAATTCCAAACATTGTTCCAAACTGGTGATTTGAAGTAGTTTAATACCAGGAAAAGTTTAATTATTTCCTCATGTAATCATAATATTTCAATCATTATTTTGTTTCCATACATTGTGAACGAATAATAAACATATTGTTATACGCCTATACTTCACTGGACTTTGTTGTATTTTTTAAAGTCGTGTTGCTTTTCTCTGATGTGGCTTACTTATTGACGAAAGTTAGTAGTGAGACACAGACATACAAAAACATACAAGACAAAACGGGTATTACCTTCAGTGTCCAACACCCCATCTTGTCATCAAACCAGCATGGTGCGTCCTTGTTATCTTGGTAGACGTTTAGTTTTGTTGATAGAAATATTGGTAGAATTCTACAGTGCAAGCTCCATTTCTTAATCTGTCTCGTTTTGGCAGCTCTGCACCTCATCTCACGGCTGTTTGTTATTTGTCTACTTATATAGTATATGGTGCTTCTATACTCCGCAACAAATTTAACACTGGCCCATATGAAAACGAAGGTCTATTTTACACCCCTAACATTCTGTTCTATCGCGACACAAAAAAGCATAATGTTTAAGCATATACTGATATATTCAACTTCCCTCTCTGACCAGCAGTGTGTAACTAAGGCGGGTGACCTTTCTTCAAGACACGAAGTACTGATGACTTCCACGCTTTCTCACGATACAGGGTAGCGTGATTAGTTTTCCAGACGTTCACTGGCGTCAACTAGGTTAGACCCAGGGGATTTTTTAGTACCAAATACCGTACTCTTCTGCCTGTTATTCTCATTATCATAGCCTCGTAGGCAACGGCCTTCCACCTATCTGTTGGTAGAATCTCGATTTCTCACGATATGAAGAAGACTGATTAGCTTTCCAGACTTTCAGTGCTGCCATCTACTCTGGAATCAGCGGGGTTTGTGGTACTAAAGCCAGTACATGGTTGGGTGTTATTCTCATTAATTGATCTTGAGTGTAGTTGTGTGTGTGTGCGCGCTTGTGTTTGACTGTCTGTTTCGTTGTACTTGTGTGTTTGTTTGCTTCGTTGTACGTAGGTGTATTTGACTGTATGGTCCTGTTCATTGTCTACAATCAAGACTGCATATCTATTGTTATTGATGTTACGTACTTCAATGATCTTTTCATATATTTCTGGTGTACAGGGAAAAAAACATTACACATCACTGTCTTAATAGGCTGACAGTGGCCTATTTCATTATCAATCCTTATGATAGTTTTTGTTTCCAATATATGTTTTTTCTTTCCCCACCAATTTGTAGATTTTCAAGCACATCTAATTTGCCGTACACTATCAAGAACCTTATCCATGTGATAACATTCACAACTGTTTTTTTTTAAACTTGTGTGTTAAATGCATTGTGTATTGTTCGTGGTTTTACACGGCGTGTAGGTGACTTTTGTGTTATTTTACATTATGTACCTTTGAAATGGAGGTACCGAAATACTGTAACACCAATTAAAAGCGAAAAGAGAGCAAGTGAAAACAATCAGACCTTGTGGTGCCTGACCTCTCCTTTCCCCCGCTCGTGCGCGCATGCCCCGTCGGCGAGTTTATCATATGAGAAACCAGACAGAATAAGAAGAAACGTATTTGTCTGTATGGTTATTTTCCCCACACAAACTCCTGGCTATTATCTTTTTTAACCACTTCCAAAAAAAAAAAAAAAAAATTACCTGCCTTCCCCCACCTAAAACGTTCCTACCTTTTGTTCTAAAAATTACCCGTCATCACCCGCCTAAAACATTCCTATCTTTTGGTCCAACAAAAACATTACCCGCCATCCTAAACAAGACTTCCAACATTTCCAGCCCTCACGAGTGGTCCTATGGCTCATTTTTCGGGTTCCTATCGCAATATATTACCAGACTCCAAGTTTTTTTTTTTTTTAGATTATACCCTCTACCCTTTTATCGTTTCTTTACTTATTCAGTCTCTCGGTAGAGATTTGTTCGCAGCAGACGAGCATAATCTCCGGCGGGCCTATTCTCGTCAGTCGCGAGATCCGCACAGTGGAAAGATGGGGGATCTGCTTGCAAATAGACAGGCAATATCCCCTGCGGTAGCTCTGGTGGGCCTATTCCCGCTGGTCGCGGGGGCCGCCTAAAGTCAGGTGGAGAGTCTGACGATAGTGCACGCTTTACACAGGTCCGGACACTTGTGTTCGACAGATGTGCGTCCCCCCATGGTCCGGGCTTGTACGAGGCCCTCACCTGCGGGACTTGGCTGAACGCCTCTAAGCCGGGTCCCTTGGGTGTCAGGGTCTGGCCATAACTCGCCACCGGCTCGTGGTGGTGAGGTCTCGGAGGATTGACGTTGAGCCGCCAGCGTCTGCAGCCTACCTTGTGCCAGACGTAATGGTTACCATTCCTCTGGGCAACACAAGGTTAGGCCGAGAGAGGGGTCATGTCGTTTAGGCGCCACATGTTCCTCTGAAGCTCTGCCCAGACATTGTGATGGAATATTGGCCACATTCCAACTCACATACTTTTGTCTGTAAAGACTGCAACGACGACCCTCTACACCTCTTATTATATTTATGACCATCCCTATATCGACCACTAATACCCCTTACGACACACCATAGCCATTACACCTTTATAAGATTTCAGTGAAGAAGCTACACACCACTCTTTAATTTCAGTAAGACACTCGTCATCATCATCATCAAGTGCCGTGCCGGCTTGCGTAGGCGTTCATGGCTCTCCATAGATCTCTGTCTTTGCTTTTCTGGATCAACTCTGCTGCTGATATTCTTCCCTGCCACCGTCTCAATCCATCCAGCATCACTTCTCTTGGTCTACCTCTGCCTCTCTTCCCCTCGATCTTGCCAGTTGTTACCATGTTCTCAAATGCCTCTCTTCTCATCACATGACCGAGGAAAGCTGTTTTTCTCTGTCTTATTGTTGTATATAATGTTCTAGTTTCGTTAGCCTGTTTCAGGCAGTCGTCGTTAGTTACTCTGGCAGTCCAAGGAATTATTATTTTCATAAAAAGATTATTAAATAAATTATTATAAAAAGACACTACTATCACACATTTAACACGGTACCGACATTTTACCCCGTTCCGTCACACCCCGACCAACCATCAAGAATTTCCCAGACTACCATAACATGTGCTTGGAACCCTCGTTTTTCATTACACCCACCTCTTACCCACTATTCCCGCATATACCCCGTTCCTACGTAACCACGTTCAACCACAATATATAACTTTCCCTTCAACCACCCCTTCAGGCCTCATCCGTACTCCCGCCTCCTATTTCTATTTCCACTACCTTAATTACTTTCACAGACATCCCACCAACCAAAATAGACACGAATACTTTTACGCCCCTCCAATACCTTAATTACTTTCACAGAAACAACCCACAGATATTCATAGACCCCGTTCCAGTCCCACCAAAAAAATAGACCACGCAGCCATAATTACTTTTACAGAAACTTACCTGCCAAAAAAAAATTCACCCGGGATTTTACCAAAAAACCTTCATAAAACTATCAGCCGCCATCTTGGATGCAAAAGTACGTGGACGTGCGCCCAACTATACTACTTATGTCCTGCCCTGAGCCAGCTTGTTGCCGTGGCCTCTTGATTCACTTTTCTTCAAGAGCTCCACAAGAGTGATTCTCTCATACCATTTTAGCCCCATTCTGCGAGTCTGCTACTGTCGTCTAATCTCCCACACAGTTGTTTGCTACCCATTTGATGAGACTGTCAACCTCTCGGTTGTGGTTGCAAACACACCCCGCCTCAGGAAGATTTGATCCCAGAACTAATGGCCGGCATACAGATGCGCGCAACCGCAGCGACTCTTCAGAACAGATTGACTTGACAGTATGTTATCAAGAGATGGGAAGACAGACGCCGGGCCGATATTGTTATTAGACGGAGGAACCGCGTATTTGAGGGTCAAGATAGTCCGACCTCGGACTTCGGGTGAGAAATCTATTACGTCAGCTCTTAAACAGGAAGTGCCGGTAATAGGCAATGTAAGATGTTGCATTTTGAGCCATCCTGTTTTTACTCTTCATGGTGATCATTATCTTGTTGCAGTATTGATTCATAGCTGCATGTGTAGGCGGAAGTGCGTCAAACACACACGCGCGCGCGCGTTTATCACTGACTGTAGGCAGAGGTCAGAGATCAGTGGCCTAGTGCGCCCTACTGGGAACCAATACTGTTAATCAAAAACATCAATCCATTCATCATATGCCATGCCGGAAAGCGTAGGCGATCATGACTCGCCATTTCATTCGGTCACCAGAGTCGTGGATCAGCTCAGTGTTCCTGTCTCGACCATGCTATGTGACCAAGAAATCCAGGTATTTACATCTCGGTCTTCCCCTTGGTCTATTCCCTTCGATCTTTCCAGTTGTCACCAAGTTCTCCAGTTCATTTTTTTCTATAACATGTCCCAAAATTGTTGACTGTCTACGTCTAATTTCTCTAATCAATTTACAATTTTCATATGTTTCCTGTAGTACTTGGTCATTGGGTTTTCTGTCCGCCCATGGTATTCTTTGCATTCTCCCCAGAAACCACATTTCTACAACCATCAGATGTTTTTCAGCTTGGACTGCTCATTGTCCAAGTTTCACATCCATGCAAAAGTACAGGCTCTATGTAGCACCTGAACACTCTTTTTCTTGTTTCAGTTCACATCTTTTTATTGGTCAGTGTTTTTCATCTTGCTAAAGATGGCGATGGCGATTCTTGTTCTAATCTCTTCAAGGCATCTCCCATCAGATGGTATGACTGTTCCGAGATAATTATACCGATTAACTTGTTGAAGAATATTGCCATTTACTTGTATTTTTGTATATTTACATTGTGGCATTTCTTTCTTCTTAGTGACGACCATAATCTGTGTCTTATTACAATTCAATTCTAACCCCAGTTGTTCATTGTGTGCAACAACCGCATCTACTAATTGTTGCAGATCCTGCTCATTGTCTGCAATCAAGACTGTATCATCTGCATATCTAATGTTATTGATGTTTCGTCCTCCAATGCTGATTCCATTTATATCTTCTACATTTCTGAAAATATTTTCAATGTATAGGGAAAAAGATATTATTCAATAAGCTCCGTGCTGCAAGGCCACGACTTTGCCTCTTACCGTAGCCTGCAAATCTCATTCAGATTTTCAGCCACCTAGCACAGATCCACAGATCAGCGTTCGCGTTTGCGTCAATCACAGCATTAGAACCTGTCACGCCTTTATAATTTCCAAGTCTGACCTCCCGTGACACCATTCCCTACAGCAGGGGACGACAACCTCTTTGTTGTTATGTGCCGAAGTAACTTCACAGTCATTCAACATGTCAATGGAAGAACACTATATGTTTTACACATCAGCAATTTCACAAATTTATTTTATCGTCATCTTGCATTAAAATGTTTCGATACATTAAATAACAATTCTAATCTTTGTAGATTATTCAAAACTTTAATATAAATCAATCAATCAATCATGTGCCATGCCGGAAAGCGTGGGCGGTCATGATTCGCCATTTCACTCGATCACCAGAGTCGTGGATCAGCTCAGTGTTCCTGTCTCGTCCATGCTATGTGGCCAAGCCATCCAGGTATTTTCCTCTCGGTCTTCCTCTTGGTCTGTTCCCTTCGATCTTGCCAGCTGTCACTAAGTTCTCCAGTCCATTTCTTCTCATAACATGTCCAAAAAATTTTGACTATCTACGTCTAATTTCTCTAATCAATCTACGATTTTCATTTGTCTCTTGTAGTACTTGGTCATTGGTTTTTCTATCTGTCCATGGTATTCTTTGCATTTTCCTCAGAAACCACATTTCTGCAGCCATCAGATGTTTTTCTGCTTGACTGCACATTGTCCAAGTTTCACATCCATACAAAAGAACAGGCTCTATGTATCCCCTCAACACTCTTTTTCTCGTTTCAATTGACATCATTTTATTGGTCAGAATGTTTTTCATCTTGCTAAAGGCTACTTTCGCAATGGCGATTCTTGTTCTAATCTCTTCAAGGCATCTGCCATCAGATGTTATGACTGTTCCGAGATAATTGAACCGATTCACTTGTTGAAGAATATTCCCATTTACTTGTATATTACATTGTGGTACTTCGTTCTTCCTAGTGACGACCATAACCTGTGTCTTCCTACAATTTAATTCCAACCCCAGCTGCTCACTGTGGACAACCACAGCGTCTACTAATTGTTGCAGATCCTGTGCATTGTCTGCAATCAATACTGTATCATCTGCATATCTAATGTTATTTATGTTTCGTCCTCCAATGCTGATTCCGTTTAGGTCTTCTACATTTCTGAAAATATTTTCACTGTATAGGGAAAAAAGATCTGGAGACATTACACATCCCTGCCTAACACCTCTCTTAATAAGTTGGTATTGTCCTACTTCATTATCAATCCTTATGGCAGCTTGTTGTTTCCAATATATGTTTTTTATAAGTCTAATGTCTTTCCCATCAATTTGTAGATCTGCAAGCATATCCACAATGTTGACATGTCTAACTCTATCAAAAGCCTTTGTGTAGTCAATAAAGCAAAGATGTATATCCTTGTTTACTTCTAAAGCACGTTCAATAACTGTTCGCAGCATATACACAGCATTTACTGTACCCTTTCCTTCTACAAAACCACATTGTTCTTCTCCTATTTCAGGTTGTATTTTCTTCCTCACTCTTTGCATGATAATTCGTAACAAAATCTTTGTGATGTGACTCATTATACTAATTGTTCTATGTTGATCACATTCTAAGGCTCCTGATTTCTTTGGGATTGCAATAAATACAGAATTACATAATTCAGAAGGTATATCTCCAGTATCAAATAATGTGTTCAGCAGTCTAGTGACTTGCTCTAGTCCAAATTCTTCTAGAGCTCTAATCATTTCTGTTGTGATGTTATCTGCACCGGGGGCCTTGCCAGCTTTCATATGCTTAAGAACATTTTGAACCTCCATCTTTAAAATTGCTGGTCCTTCATTATTAAATCTAATATCATACTGTTCGTCTCTGTTATCATCATAAAGGTGTTTCACATAATCTGTCCATACCTGTAGAATCTGATCTTTTTCTATTATGATTTTGCCATCTTTAGTTTTTAGACAGCCTGTTGATGTACTTGTTCTTTTATTAGTAAGTTCCTGAATTCTTTTGTGCACTAATTTGGTATTTTGACTGTTGTGTTGTTTTTCAATTTCTAAGCACTTTTCCTCAAGCCATGATTCTTTTGCCTTCCTACATAATATTCTGACTTGTCTGTGAATTTCTTCATATTTGGCAGGATTATTTTTACTAATAAATACAAATATTATGTCGCTTGTGATCGAGAAGTTTTCCGGAAGGTTGGTATGGGAGCGAGTTTCTGCAAAGGACATGCTACTAAATGAATGAATGAACAAGGGTAACTAATGTCAGTTATCATCACACTTGGAAGACACTGTAGAGCAGGGGTCGGCAACCTATGGCAGGCATGCCCGGTGTCGCGCTTGGAATGATTTTCAGTGGCACGCTGAGTATTCCGTATACCCCTGTTACTGCAGCTATATATCCATTATGACACCTGTTATTCCAATCGCAGGTTATGCTTGTTTCACTAATGATCTCGCTGACATAGGTCGTATTTATTTAGTGTTGTATATATTTGTGTATAGAGGATGGTATGTCAGTAATACACGCATATGGGCACTGATTTATTGTAGACAATATACATAAACAGTTAAAGAAGGTCAAATAGATACCAAGAAAATTTGATCTATGTGCACTGAAGAATGAGGAGATAAACAATAAATTCAACATAGTAATAAAGAGCAGATTCGATGCATTGTCTGATCTGGAAATTGAAGATGTCACTAACAAACTGGAAATATTGAAGAACTCAGTCAGACAAGCTGCTGAAATAACTTTCTCAAAATTGAAGATGATGTGATAAAAGGAAAAGATACGCAAAGAGGGTTTAAATAAAAGTGTGACTTGTGGAAAATTGCAAGGACATTGAAAAACAGCATAACACCTGAAATAGTAAATTATATTTTATCTCCACGCCACTCATTGCTCTATTCTGATCAGTCTTGCCAATTGTCACCAAGATGTTTATTGTATTTAGCCTCATAATGTCTCTCCCCCCCCCCCCTCCAAAAAAAAAAACTTTCCCGATGTCTAAATTCTCGAGCCAGTTTTCGGTTTTTGTTTGTTACACGCTCATTTGTTTTTCTGTCCGTTCAAGGCATTGTTTGCATCGTCTTCAAAAATCAAATTTCCGGTGCCATTAGATATTTCTCAGCTTGTTGTCCATGTTGCACACCCATATAACAGTATAGGTTCTGTATAGCATCTCAACATTGTTTTTGATAGCAAGATTATTATTTGAGAGTATGATTTCCATATTGCAAACGGCAACCTTTGTCATAGTGATTCTTGTTCTAATATTTGTATTAAATAAGAGAAGCAATGGCTGCAGCAGGATATAACAATAGGCAATAAAAACAGGTATGTGTAGCTCGAGCGAAAAGATGAGACATTAAACACGGACACAATGTACATACCTTGCAATGAACCCCAT
Organism: Cepaea hortensis; assembly: GCA_963921405.1. Classification (NCBI taxonomy): domain Eukaryota; kingdom Metazoa; phylum Mollusca; class Gastropoda; order Stylommatophora; family Helicidae; genus Cepaea; species Cepaea hortensis. Next base: position 80,556,807 of record OY992880.1, on the reverse strand, counting down.
AAAGGCGAACATAAATCAGAGAGTTAAAATACACCCCCCCCCCCCCCCAGAAAAAAAGAAAAAGAAAAAAGAAGAGACAGTCAAAACATATATAATAATAACATTAAAAAATATGTAGTTTTGTACGTTCTTGACAACGAAGGAGTTGTGTTTTAATATTATTCTTTTAATTTTATGTTTATTCTTTAGATCTGTTTGTGTTATTCCGTTCCTGATGTAGATGTATATAATAGAAACGTCGTTTATTGTGTCCTACAATACTTATTTAAAAAAAAATTATTTTATTATTATATATTGTTTGGATTGTCTCATGTTTTTTTTGTTTGGAATTGTCACTGTGTGGTTTATGGTCATCTTTGTGGGATCCATTGTCTGGTATGTAGACAGTGTCCGTGTTTAATGTGTCACATCTTGTCGCAGCAGCTACATACACACACCTAGCTGTTTGTATTTCCTATTCTAATAATTGTCCATGAGATGTTGTGACTGTTCTGGGATAGTTGTACCGATTCATGTGTTGAAGAATGTTTCCATTTACATAGATGCTATATTGTAGTATTTCATTCTTCTTAAAACGACCATAATTTGTCTTCTTACAATTTAATTCTAATCCGAGTTCTCTGTGTACAATTACATCTACTAAATGTTGCAAACCCTGTTCCTTGTCTGTAATTGATACTGTATCATCAATTTAATCTTATACTATTGATGTTATGTGCTCTGCTGGCGATTCCTCTCATAACCTCTAAATTTAACATAGTTTTCTTGTTATATGGGGGGGGGGGGGAGGGGGCAGATCAGGAGACATTACTCATCTCTGTTGCACACCGCTCTTGATAGGCTGACCTTGACATACTTCACACCCGGCCCGCCGTACAATCATATCAGGTCCGAGAGGTCTCAACCGTCGTACAAATATATTCGGCCCAAGAGTGAATTTTAGGCAAAAATATTTTTTTATGGTCACGATATAAAGTGCAAATCAAATTCCCTAATTAGCAGCCTTCCGAATGATTAGCTCACTTGCTGTCGATGAAAGCAATGACACGACTGACACTGCACAGCTCGACATGTTCATCCGTGGAGTCGACTCCAGTTTTGAATGTTACAGAAGAAATATTAGACATGAAATCCATGCATGGGACAACGACAGGAAAATACATTTTTGACAACGTATGTCAAAGTTTAACCACTATGAACCTGCCTTGGGACAAACTCGTTGGACTGACAACAGATGGAGCACTGGCGATATGTGGCGAAAAAAGTGGACTAGTTGGAAGGATGCGGTTAAAGATGCAGGAGAACTGTACTGGTGAATTGATAGCATATCACTGCACCATACGCCAAGAATCGCTGTGTGGTAAAGTCCTCAACATGGAAGATGTAACACTGGAACACTGTAACACAAACCGTCAACTTTATCAGAGCCAAAGGTTTAAATTACCGCCAATTTCAATCTTTTTGTGTGTGGAAGAAATAAGAGTCGGCGTGACATGCCTTATCATACAGAGGTGCGCCGGCTAAGAGTGAAAATGTGTACACCAATGATGTTTTATTATTAAAACTTTTTTCTGTTTTAATTAATATTATTGTTTAAAAAAGGAGTAATTTTCGGCTTATTGAATGTTTATCCTTGTCCATCCCGCAACCTTACGTGTGATTTGAGTTTTGGCCCGCTGAGCGATTGAGTTTGACACACCTGTTCTAAGGTATTCAGCCAGTCCTTTCTTTTCATGTTTTGCCGTGTTTAGAGTGATGAGTGATGTCAGTTGGGTTCTCTGTAACCATAGAGTTAGTTATTCAAGGAACACCACTTTACACATGTCCTGTCAGTTTTAAATTTGCAACACTTGTCCTCATGGCACTGAGAGATCACATGTAACATCCTCTCTGTACGGTTGTTGCCTTTTGTAATCCGTTTTATAAATAAGAATATTATCAACGAATCAGAAGCCGTCCAGATGGTATGGATTCAGTTTGGAGTGCTTTCACATTCTACGTGGTGAATAGTACGAGATGCCTCGGAGAGCTTTTTGGCAGACAAGGACATATAGACATTGGTTATGATATCCACATCTCCAATCTGAGAGCAACTGATCTTTCCATCGTACTTAGTATGAGATACTCTAAACAAGGTATTTATGTGGCAAAATCGACACAGTTATAAGCTCCCCCTCTTTTCTCTCTCTCTCTCTCCCCCCCCCCCCCCCGCCAGTTCCAGGGCCAACACAACGGTTTCCCTTTAAATCAGACGTAAACAGTCAAGACTGTTTTGCGTACATTGTGAAAAGAAAAATAGTTGAAAATGTAGTGACAGCTGGTAAATTTGACATGAAAAAAAAAACAACTAAATAAATACCTGTGTGATTTGACTCGATAAAATAATGGAGACAAGAACACACACCTACCTGTTCCAAGACTGGTGATCGATGAGGTGTCAAAAAGTGACCAGCCACACCTTTCGACAGGACACATGATGACGATAAAGGAATGGAAACGAGTGTGTTGGCAAGTCAGCGCACTAACTAGTCTGCCACCAAGCTTCCTGTTCCAGTTTTATTGTTATATAACAGCACAAGATAAGGCAAACTGGAGGTTTAGTGTCAGGTTACACAATAGCACAAGATAAGGCAAATTGGAGGTTTAGTGTCAGGTTCACGCTATGACAAGACAATAGTACAAGATAAGGCAAATTGGAGGTTTAGTGTCAGGTTCATTCTTTGACAAAACAATAGCACAAGATAAGGCAAACTGGAGGTTTAGTGTCATGTTACACAATAGCACAAGATAAGGCAAACTGGAAGTTTAGTGCCAGGATACACAACAGCACAAGATAAGGCAAACTGGAGGTTTAGTTTCAAGTTACACAATAGCACAAGATAAGACAAACTGGAGGTTTAGTGTCAGGCTACACATTAGCACAAGATAAGGCAAACTTAGGCAAACTGGAGGTTTAGCCCAGATTAGTCGAGTCCAAGCTTGGCGCGGGTATCGCTTCATTTGGTAGTACAGACTAGTCGAGTCCAAGCTTGGTGCGATTATCGTGTCTTCTTGTATCTCAGACTATCGGGCCCAAGCTTGGTGCGAGTATCACCTTTTTCATTTAGATCAGTCTTAGCTTGCAGCTCGTATCGCCTGACTGGTCAAGTCTCAGTTTCGTGGTCCTACCGCTTAGCAACGGGGACGATCTCAATGTGAACACCACCTCACCATTGCTAGAAATCATGATCTCCCCCATTCCTCCCCATTCCCACTCCCCCTGCTTCCCCCATCTCTTCCTCTTCTTCATTGTCGTCGTCGTAGTCATAGTAGTAGTAGAAGCAGTAGCAGTAGTATACATGCAGACGTTAACCTGAATGCATTTCACGACATGAGCAGTCAATCTGAGATTGTTGTCCTCAGATGGAGTGAGTGTAGGCTAACAGTTTTCTCCATTCTGCGTATGTTAGACGCTCTCGTCATCTTTTTATCAATTATAAATGCGCTGGTTTCCCATTGTGAAATGTTAGTGTGTGTGTGTGTGTGTGTGTGTGACAGAGAGAGAGAGAGAGAGTGCGGAGGGGGAAAGACAGAAAGGGAGAGAGAGAGAGAGAGGGGGGGAGGGAAAGGCAGGATTATTAATGGATGAATGAACGCATCTGAACTGTGATTGGATGAATTGGACACGAGAGAGGTATGCAATATTGTGTTTTCGAAACTCTCAGGATGAAGTTTTCCTGGAAATTCCCTGAGAAGTTTCACATGGACCGAAGTGTGCGTTCGTTGATTCATTACCTTCAGTATTGCATGTTTCCTGCCACTTGTTCAGCCTCCCTAGAACATGCACTCAGTAGCGTTTGGAAACATGGGGTAGTTATTCTTCCCCACTATACATCTGCCGTCTCTTATACTATGTAATGTTTGTATTTTCAAACTACAATATAATCAAACATTGCCGGCAACATTAGAGGGGGCAGCATTGTGCAATATTGCATGCATTTAGCTGGGAGAAATAACATTGATTGACACTAACAACGCGAATAACACGCACGACAAGCCGCACACACAATACACAGCCTATCTTTGTCTTCAGGAATTTGTTGAAGAGTCGTTATGCAGCATTATCATGCTGTTTGTTAGCAAAAACAGTTGCAACTATATTGATTTGGAATTATTTATTGAAGAGGTAGGGGGCAGGGATAACGAGTGAGGATGGTGGAAACAGGTGGGGGTGGGGTTTAAGAACACTTGCAATGAATGAAGATGCAAACCATTACCTCTGAGTATATTATCGGTCCAGGAGTGTGGTGGTGTAGCGGCCTGACGTTTGACTGCAGACCCGGTAGTCATGGGTTCGAATCCGTATCGAGGCGGTTTTTAAACGACCTTGGCACCATTCAAGTTGGGTTGCCAGGACATGTCTCGGGAAGTGAACGCGGCTGGTGTGGTATTGACATCATCAGTCCTTGAGTGCCGATTAGTCTATAAACATATGTGTCTGGTAACATTTACCCAGTACATCTGAGGGTCCTTCAGTTGACTGACATTCTAAAACCGACCACTCGAAGTGCTCAAATATCGGCCCTTCAGTTGACTGACTTTCTACCACCGACCATTGGAAGTGCTCAAATATCTGTCCTTCAGTTGACTGACTTTATACCATCGACCACTCGAAGTGCTCAAATGTCGGCCCAAATTTACTTAGTTTTAAATAGTTATAGTAGTTAGTTGAGACAACAAATCCAGATTTAGTCAAATATAAGATACATGACTCATTTCTCAGTGTAATATTTCTACAAGTCACATATGGCTATCTGTGTGTGAACATGTTGTGGAATGTTCAGTTACAATTCTACAAGAACAATTGCGCTTCCGATGACTGTTACAAATCATGACATGCATATCCGATAAGCCTGGGCGGTCATGTTCTGCCATCTCACTCGATCACCAGATCAGCTCCGTGTTCCTGTCTTGACAATGCCACATGATCAAGCCATCCAGGTATTTACTTCTCGGTCTTCCCCTTGGTCTCTTCCCTTCGATCTTGCCAGTCGTCACCAAGTTCTCAAATATCATATATAGTATACTATATACATGCATATAGTAGTGGTATTTATATCAATAATATCCCGTTCAACCTGCCTGGGTTATAATTGCGGTGTATAGTGTATACGGGTGTTATTTCTCCAGATAATGAAAATGAATGTTTTCTAACTTATCCTTGCTATTTCTTATTGTATATGAATGTTTTTCTAACTTATCCTTGCTTTTTCATATTGTATGGGTTATGTAATAGTGTCGTTTATACTCATGTGATCTTCATGTGAGTATGTTGTATTCTCATCATCGTGTGCCATGCTGACAAGCGTGGGAGGTCATGGGTCCCAGTCCTACAGTCTTGTATCATGTCACTGCTCTTATCCCGATTACGTAGCCAAGCCTTCGAGGTGTTTATCTATTTTGCCTTCAGTTTTGCCAGTTGTCGTTAAGTTTTCAAGTTTATTCGTAGTGTGCCCAAACAATGTTGATTAACTAGGTCTCATTTCTCTAATCACCTTACGACTTTCATTTGTTTTTCTGTCCTTCCATGGCGTTCTTTGCAGTTTACCAGAAGCAACATTTCCATTGCCGTTAGATGTTTCTCAGCTTGTCTGTGTGTTGTTCATGTCTCACATCCACACAACAATATACGTTCTAAATAACACAGCAACACTATGTCCTTCAGTGCAGTTTTTATTGACCAGCATGGTTCCATCTGCAAAATGCTACTGATTCCATAGATAGACTAGGGATATTGTGAAGAGGACATAATTCGAAAAGGAAGGGAGTTTTGGAAGTATTCATTGAAATAGATTGAAAAATTTTACGACAGCGTTCCTTCTTACGGTCGTTCTTGATGCTGTGTGTTTTTATTTAAAATATTGTGTGTAAATATATACTAGAAAAGCGTATAGCAAGCACACTCACTTATTCTACAAAATGTTTAGAAACATACCCTGTCTGACCATGCCCAGTGGACTGTTGTTATTCGAAGCCCGCCATATCGAGTTCCTCACTCTTGTCGAGACGATGGAATTACGGACTAGTGTTACTTGATTAGACTCTGGTAGACAAGCTGAGGATCACATCCGAGATACAAGTGAAAGTCTGGTGAGCAAAAGCTAGGCAACGACACCAGCAGGTAGATTAAACCAAGACATCTAAGAAAAGGCAGTCAACACAAGCAAGAGACAGGAAGTGTCGGAGATCCACCGCGTTGAAAACGGTGCGTGATTCATTTATCTTATCTAGAGAGAAGCTTGAAGCTTATCTAGAGAGGATGCTTGAAGATCTACAAATTGATGGGAAAGACCTTAGACTTGTAAAAAACATATATTGGAAACAACAAGCTGCTATAAGAGTTGATAATGAAGTAAGCCAATATCAGCCTATTAAGAGAGGTGTGAGACAGGGATGTGTAATGTCTCCAGATCTGTTTTCCCTGTACAGTGAAAATATTTTCAGAAATATTGAAAAGATGGAAAGAATCAACATTGGGGGACGATGCATCAATAACATTAGATATGCAGATGATACAGTCTTGATTGCAGACAATGAACAGGATCTGCAAAATTTAGTAGATGCGGTTGTTACACACAGTGAACAACAAGGGTTAGAATTAAATTGTAAAAAGACACAGATTATGGTCGTCACTAGGAAGAACGAAATACCACAGTGTAATATACAAGTAAATGGGAATATTCTTCAACAAGTGAATAGGTACAATTATCTCGGAACAGTAATAACATCTGATGGGAGATGCCTTGAAGAGATTAGAACAAGGATCGCCATGGCAAAAGTAGCCTTTAGCAAGATGAAAAACATACTGACCAATAAAAAGATGTCAATTGAAACGAGAAAAAGAGTGTTGAGATGCTACATAGAACCTGTACTTTTATATGGATGTGAAGCTTGGACAATGAGCAGCCAGGCTGAAAAACATCTGATGGCTGTAGAAATGTGGTTTCTGAGGAAAATGCAAAGAATACCATGGACAGCCAGAAAGACCAATGAACAAGTCCTTCAAGAAACAAATGAAGATCGTAAACTGATCAGAGACATTAGACGTAGACAGTCACAATTTTTTGGGCATGTTATGAGAAGAAATGATTTGGAGAACTTGGTGACAACTGGTAAGATCGAGGGGAACAGACCAAGGGGAAGACCTAGAAACAAGTATCTGGATGGCTTGGCCTTGTGGCATGGTCGAGACAGAAACACGGAACTGATCCACGACTCTGTTGATCGAGTGAGATGGCAGAACATGACCGCCCACGCTTACCGGCATGGCACATGATGGATGGAGAGAGAAGCACGCTCATTCCGAGTGTGGGGAATTTCTGGAGTCTTTTGCAATCTCACAGTTACACAACCATTAGTCCTGGGCTAGCTTCTCTACATCTGCTCAGGCCATGACCGATCATTTCACTAGCCAGACCAGACTGGTCTCTGTTGCGGGATGCATCACGTAACGTCGTGGGATGTCTTGGTCAGTGTGACTCGTGGCCTTGGCAGAACGCCGTCTCCGCATGCCTTCAGTTGGAAAAGCGTGGGACAAGCGGCTGAACCGGTTCCATAACAGTGGTCAAGTGAGTCTATTTCTAGCCTGTATGGACACGATATAGCGAGTACGTTAGTGAAGTTGACAGGGAGCTGCACCTATAATGTTGTGAGCACGGTTCGGCGCGTGCTTTTGTGTCTCGCTAAGTGAGGGAAAGACCGACCGGTCATTCTTCCGTTGCATCCAGGCCTACTCAACTCAACTCAACTCAACTCAACTTTATTAGGGTCACAAATTGGGCGCGCAGGCCCGTCTTACATTCGGCCCTTCCAATCACTCGTCTTTCGTTCATCAAGAGCATTATACATTTACATAGGAAGATAAAATAAACATTGTGAAATGAATGTTGTAAACATAAACAAGGCTAATTACCATGTTATGAAGACCATCTCCCACCTATCCATACATCACCCCACCCACACAACACCCCCACCTACCCACACACACGCGCACCAAGGGACACATACACACCCCCACCTACCGACACACACGCACACCAAGGGACACATACATACCCCACCAACCGATCCATCCCCCTCCCGCACATCCCCCACCCACACACACTGCCCTCACCTGATCCCCCAACCAAAATACACTCGCCACCCACAAACATTCCCCCACCAACCCACACATCCTACGCCCATCCACATACACATACTACCCCACACATCCTCTCTCCACCCACACCTCAAACCACCCATCCCCCAGCCACATCTCCATCGACAACATATTCCCCACCCATGCACACAATCCCCCACCAACCCACACAACGCACATCCACTCCCACATTCCCAAACCATACACACACATCCCCACCAACTGACATGTCCCTACCCCCACCCCACACACACACATCTCTCTAACCACCCATACATCCCCAATCCACTAACACACACCCCACCACCCACACATACAACTTCCACCCACCCACACATGCCTTAACCTAATCCCCCACCACACAATCCCCCACCCACACATCACATACACCTCCTATCATGCACTATTCCCAACCCACGCACCACACACACACATATCCCTCACCAACACATCCCCACTTACACACCACACACATATCCCCCACCCAGATACCACACAATATTCCCACCCACACCCACACAGATACCCTTACCCATCCACCCCACATACCCCCACTCACACAACACAAAAACAAAACAAAACACAAAAATCCCCCACC
>OY992880.1:80388033-80545533 GCA_963921405.1 Cepaea hortensis | reverse complement strand
ACCCAGCTGTGCTGCCACACACAACAGGTTTATGTCGTTCATAATGCAGTTTGTTGTTGAGGACACTTGTGCGTCATTACATGGGCCGTGCCGTGTCAGTATAACCTGATACTAGCTGTCGGCTGTATTGTAATTTACTGCCCTATGTATTGTTCCCTTGAAATCAGACTGAGTTTATTGCGCCATCATGCCCCCCCCCTACCCCCCCCCCCCCCCCCCCATTGTCTTAGCGTAGTTGTAATGTTGACATGTTTACGATATAATTACAGAAGAACCATTAACATGCACTATTCAAATAAAATTAGATAAGAAGAATTTATAGCAGAGGGGACTTGTTGACACTCAAAGAATACGCCACAACATAACAACCAACACATATGCTGTCATCTTTGTGCACAAGTAACTCAATAAATGCTCCAGTCCCCTCTCATAGACCACACGAGGTGATCAAAGTGAACGAACTGTTTCCTAGTTTTCAAATTTATCCAGAAAAGCAGCTCATGAAGTCTACTTGTCATGATTTCCGACTGCCGAGGGATTTTAATGTGAGCAGTGTGCACAAGGAGTCCTCTGCTTGTCCGCGCTTGTCTGAGAACCTAGACACCCTATCTGATACCCAATTAATATATGGAGAGCCTAGACATCTGATCTGTTACCCAATGATTATATGGAGAGCCTGGACATCTGATTCCAATTCTCAAAAAAAATTTTCAATTTCGGTCTCGTCTAACCTGCTTCCTCAGCGGTGGTTATTGTTGAGAGCTGTGGTTGTGTGGACTGTTAGTCCTAATTCCTACTGTTTATATTGGTTCCGCTCTGTTCGTCGGATATATTTATTTTGTGCTATCTGGTTGTTTTCTTTGTCTTGTGTTGGTCCTGTTAAAGACCAGTCCTTGGTCGGGCCTACTGGGGCCCGCATTCTCTCGTTTGTTGGCGTCTTTTCTCTGTTATCACTGCTACGTGCTTGTCGCTTCTTGTGTTATTCTCATCGGGGCTAGTCCGGGTCATGTCTAGTCCTCATAAGGACTCGATGTAGGCAAAGGCAGAGCATTCAAGCACAAGTCTCAAGTTGTCCCCCCTGTCAGTGGCCTGAACTCCTTTACGTTTGAGATTTGGCGTTTTTCTTCATCGCGTATGGGTGTGGTGTAGCAACAAGATGACCAGGTCTCCCTGTCCTCCTAGTTCGGGTACTCTACCGGAAGAGCCAACCCACCTTCCTGCCATTCATTTTTAAATTACGCACATAGAATTTTTTTAAACAACATAAAAACATGCACACATACAAACAAACATACATATACATATATACAGTGTAGGGAGGTTATACGGTCTTCCCTGTTCTGCATAGGAACTGTCTGACTAGTCGCTGTGTTTCCAGGTTGCTGTTTATGTGCAGGCACTCCGTCATTGTTATTGGGTTCCCAGTTTTGACGAAGTGCTCTCTCAGGTCCCTTCGCTCTCTATTGTACTTGTCGCATACTAGTAAGTAGTGTTCGATGGTGTTGTTTTCGAGGCAATCTCTGCAGTATGGGTTTTCCCTTGTGTCTTTCCAATTGCCTAGTCTTATTCTCCACAGCTGTATGTTTGCCGGTGCTTTCATGTTGGTCTTGACTTGAGGCTTGTATCTGGGTTCACCCAATACTTGGTAGGCATGATGGCCTTTAGCGCTGTCTCGCCACTCGTTTCTCCATTCCTTGAGAATGTAGTTTTTGACTATATTCTTCCCTTCTACTTTACCTAGGCCTGTGCAGATTTTATTAATGCTGGTTATTCCTCGTTTCGCCGCTCTGTCTGCCTGTTCATTTCCCGGGATACCCCTATGAGCTGGTATCCATCCGATGGTAACTTGGCATCCCATGTACCTGAGGTTTGTGGCTGTCGCTAGTATCTCTTAGAGGATTTCTGAAACGCACCGTACCTATGACACTCCCTGTTGCCAAGGTCAGCATAACTTCACGCTATGTTACGGGAGAAATCAGAGCAGCGGTCATGGAAGACCCAATCTACCCTGTCATGCTCGGATGTCGCTACGCCTTTGTAGGAGAACCAGTACAGCCAATGATAGCATCAGTGGTGACTACGCGCCAACAGGCCAAGGAAACTCCAACGACTACGACACCAGCAAATCTTCAACCCGAAGATTTAAAACAAGCCGAAGCAACAGATACCTCACTTGGGACGTGCTTCCGTAAGTTGCCAAAATCACATACACCTCCTAGGAAGGGTGATTTCTACATGAAGAATGGAATTCTTCTCAGAAAGGCAGGAAAGTTAGGACACGATTATTCTCAACTGGTTGTTCCAACTACTTACAGAACACAAATACTTGAGATGAGACATAGTATGCCATTTAGCGGACATATGGGAATCAACGCAACCATGCAACGAATCTCAACCAACTACTACTGGCCGGGAATGAACATGGACATCCAACGATATGTCAAATCATGCCCAGAATGTCATAAAGTAGCCCCAAAGAACTGGACACCACCAGCAACATTAGGGGAAAGGCTCATCAAGAGAGATTTCAACAAGAAATCAAACAACATAGAGTTAGAGGTGGGAGAAAAAGTGCTAGTACTTCTTCCCACAAGTCAAAATCAGTTGCAGATCGGTTGGAGAGGCCCTTATGTAGTGAAGGAGAGAATTTCCAGAACAAGCTGCAAGATCTCTATAAAGGGGAAAGAGAAAATCTTTAATCTCAACCGGTTAGGAAAGTACAACGAGAGACCCGCCACCGAGACAGCACATTTGATAGCGATGGCAGTAACAACAGAAGTTGAACATGGAAACTCAAGGGGAGTGGAGTATCCTCTGCAGTTCAAAAAGATTTATCGAGATGTGGACATTAGCACAACATTCACGACGGATCAGCAGCAGCAGATTCGAGAGTGCTTAGAGAATTATGCAGCGATACTAACAGACAAGCTAGGACTGACAGATCTAGTAGAATTCAACATGAAGTTGAAGGATCCAGCACCTGTGCCTGTCAAAGACTTACCCCATTCCATACGCCAAAGCAAAAACTCTAACAGATTAAATCCAACAACTGCTGTGAGGAAGGATCAATGTAGGAGCAGACTTTCTCAGCAGACATCCTATTGAAGATTCTGTACAAGAATCAGAGGAGGAAAGACAGAATGGGAGAAGAAAGGATTAAAGGAAATATAAGCTTGTTACGCTTGCTCAAAGCTACTGTTCTTCAGGCGAACAACAGTCTGAGAGGGGAGCCATGTGATATATTGTATTTTCACAAACGTAACACGCGTCAATTATTTCCAGGACGACAAAATCAGAGTTCACCACCAAAAATACTAAGTTTGTTTCATATTACTACAATCCCATGTTTTACAAGGACGGACTCATGGTCCACGGGAAAGTAAAAACACAAAACGGAGAAAGCTGAGATATAAACAGCTACAATCGATTTCCGGCCTCATTGTACCAACGAAACAGTGACTGGTCGTAAACCAAGATGTGCCTGTGGAATGGTAGCTTCTTAACTCGCCAGACTAAGTGAGAAAATTGTCTAAAGAAAATAAGGACCATACATCCAGCAGCCAGTATTTGGAAACAACCAAATCTATGACCTTACTTCTTGGTGATGCCAACTGTTGATACGTGTTGTGAAGCCGTCTTGTTCGGATGAGGTGAATATGATATTCATTTAAATCTTAGATAAGTTGTGAGTTCAGTTTCCCAGAAGTAGAGTTGGTAAATCGACTTGTGAACACGTGTGGTGAATTCTTAAGAAGTTAATTGTAATTAATGGTTATAGTTTATAGATAAACTATTCATTAAGAATAACCATAGTGAATTTTATTTTCTCCCAAAGTAAACAACTGATTTAATGTATAAGCATTAATCCAAGTTGTACATTTATTTCTTAAGTAACTCAATCTACAATGATTTGGAATGGTGAGTTCTTAAGAATTTAATCTAGTACAAACTAAATAATATTATACTCAGTTATCACAGTCATAAGATAAACTGTACATTAGGAGAAATCTACAGTGTTTTATTTTCTCCCAGCTAAACAACTTAATTAATGTATAAAACATTAGACACATGTTATACATTTTATTTCTTAAGCATGAAACTCAATCTACAATGAAGTAGAGTGGTAACTTAAGACTTAAGGAAACTATTGTAAATGTGTAAACACGGATAAGTCAAACTAGTGTAATGTGTAATTATTCAGTAGATTTAATTTTGACATGGGCACATGGGCAAACAAATAGTTTCCTTATAATTCATGAACACATGAGAACCAAAAAGATTTCTACAGGTATCATAATTTGTGTGATGGTACAGCACACATGGGGTAAGGCAAATATATAGACATGGCTGTCAACCATGGGGAATAATAATATTTGTGCCACATAATAATGCGTAACCAACCGCCATCCATGCAAGAAAATTTTTAATTCATAATGCCTGAATGTCAATTAGATATATCACCTAAAATGTATGTATTTTATGAGAGCATGTGATAACTCATAGATTTCCTGTCGCTAAATCCTGGGTGAATTGCATAAGTGTGTCTAATGATCACATAAATCATGTACAATTCATTATTGTTAACAGATGTGAATGTATCATTTGTAAACCACCTCAGTATGAATGATTAATTATCAATCAGGAAATATTATAATTTCTGATGAGGGAGGAGATTTGATTCTAATATCATTGTTATTGAACCTGTGAATTTATCAGGGATAAAGCACCTACATATGCATGATTGTCATCCATACAGATATGATTGCCTGATGAATGGGTGAGATCTCATTGTGATGTCAATGGTGTAAATATTTTAAGTTATCATTGGGACATCACCCACCTTACATGACAGTATGAAGGATGTGTGATGAATGATTCCTATATGATCACCCATACCAATATGAATGTGTCTATAGACTGAGTGAAATGATCATCCATACATATGAATTATGTCAAAGTTGAGTGAGTGAGTGAAGTTACATGCTGAGAGAGGGAGTATAAGCCAATAGTCAATCTCAGGGTAGCCAGCAACTTGATGTGAAATGCCTTGACTATCACCAGAGAACTGCTTCGGCATACCCCATAAACTAAATAATAATTTAGGACACTTCGGCGCATAACAACACTGTGTATAAAATATCATTCATGTTACAATCATCTAGTTTTGTGCTCTAAGCACGACACAACCAATATCATACATACAGCATCTGTGTGTGTAATTTAAGCAAAATCCCACTTTGTAATTCATGTCACTACTGTTAACACATATGGTCTAGTGTAATGATAATAATGCACTACAAAGATGATGATGATGACGACTGTAATGTAATGAAAATTATGTAATAATGATTATGATGATAATGTTAGAATGATGTAATGATTTCTAATGTCATAAGCATGATAATAATGATAATAATGTAATCATGATGATGATGAGAATGATTATAATAAGCATGATGATGCGGATAGGAAGTACAACCTTAGTATAGAGACGGTGAAGAGGGGGGAATATACTCTCCGTTAAACTTTGGACTAAAAAGAGAAGTCACCTGAATACTATACAAGAATGGATACCATAATGTACTTATATTGCTTATAAACAAACACTCATTACAAGGGGGACTGATTTTTAAAAGCCCTTAATGTATGAGACCCTTTTCCTGAATAGAAAAAGATGATAAAGAGAATGGTCAACATAATTGTCAAATTTCAATCCCTCAAGGTATTACTTAAACTATATACCTGAGGACAGGCATAAGTGAAGATGAAATTGCACATCTGCTAGTTAAACCTTGAACACCTGATAGTGGAAGAATGGAGTGAAAGCAAACAGCTATGTTGGTGATAACTAATTGAGAACACCAAGACTATCTTTCTTCTATGTTTATTTTCTCTAAGAACAAGATTCCTTTTATTGTTTTCACTGGTTATGTTCTTAGGCTTTTACATTTCATTTCTAATGTCATATTTATGATATCATTAGAATTATGTGATTGATGGAATTTCAGGTGGTCTTATTCATGTCAATCCAGACCTGACTTGGTGAAGATTGAATGCAGAACCTGTTGAGTGAGCACATTGTTGAGTGATGCCCTTGATAGAGTAGCGCAGAAACTTATCTACCTGCAACCATTCCATTTGTCTCATAGGAGAGGTAATCTTTATTTAAACATTTACCTGCCAACCATTGGAAAAGAAAACCAAGAGCCAACTTATGTTCTACTACGCCCTGGAACACTAAGACTAAAGAACATACAGCAATTAATTGATAGCCAGAGGGATTCCCAAAGCTGGAAGTGGAGAATTCTGAGTGTAGACAGTTTCTTTTTTTTTTTCCAGATCATCCAGGCCAGTAAAAGATTAGCATTACATGCCACTGGGGAAAAATATAGCTGTTGATATACACATTATCATTGGCACATCAATTCTGTATATTTACTGTATGTGTATATTGCCACATAACGGAACACGCGCCACCAAGTATAAAGAAGAGACCTTACTGTATTTTCCCAGACAGTCACAAAACTGGACGACAAATATGAGAAACCAAGGAAAGGAAAACAACGTCATTGGACGGCAACGGGGGACGCTGTGAATTCGTGGATTCGAAAGGATGTGTTTATAAAAGGCTCCGTGTGAAGGTGACACCTGGAGGCGGTAATTTCGTGATGAAGCAGCTGGGAGTCCGGAGAGGAATGTATTAAAGACAACACAACAGTAGAAAGACCGGGTGCGGATACCTAGACTTTTATTTAATCAGTTGAACTGAGGATTTGGATAATTAGGCCTCAAGGGCAGCGAGCTGGACTTAGAGCAGGTAGGTAGATGTTATTTAAGTGAGCGCCGATCCTGCGTATAGGGATCAGCTCACGTTTCTACAAGAGTATATACTTTGTCCTGCGGCGGAATAAAAGTACGTCTGAAAATCGTTTTGCTCGACTTGAATCTGCCATATGTTCATGATCCAGTTGGTAAGATAGAACATGTTTTGTTGTTCTGATCTGTTTTGACGAGTTAAATTTGAGTTGCTTTGAGTGTACGGTCCCGTTGGATTTAGAGGACAGGCACTTCGAGACACATGGGGGTCGTCTCTGGACTGTTTGTTTGTCAACACAGATTCCCCGCCAGTTTCCATAGCTGAACATAAAAGAAATTACGCGCCAGCGGCACATTCCACACCGTGCTACACAGAAAGAAAGAAGGAGCACATGAAAACCCGCGTCACCAAAATGCCGGAAGAACAGCCAAAATAAATGAAGTGAAAGAGCATTTTGTGATAAAGTAATAACAACAGGTGAAATTAAAACATCATAAAAACTGTAAGTACGTACAAAATTAATACATAATAACTCAATCATGTTCAAGAAGTGCGATCTATTAATCATATCAAGTTTGCACCAGGTGCGCAAAAAACATTCCACCTTATTGAACACACCACAGCGCTATGAAATATTAGAAACAACGAACATTGAGTAATAGTGTAACTTATTTAAGAACATTATTTATTTAAAGAATATACAGTTACAACTATAAGTCTACGTGAGAAAAGAAGATGGTGGTTACATAAGAGATATACGAAACAATCGACACCATGGTCGACATTGAAAAGAATTATGTCGATGTGAGTAGGCAGTGAGATCTGAAGAAACACTGCGCTGCCACAATTCTACACCACAGTAACCTATTATACTATAGCACAACGATTGACAATTTGTATTCAAGAATCTATGATCGATTGGAACTGCTCGAAAGTGTTGCATTATGTTGAGCAATTTGCTGAATCTATGAAGTTCATTACAGACTCAGACATTTGTCACAATTTTATCAGATTTATCGGTGGACTGATACACACATGATGGGGTGTACTGCCGACGCACAGTTATAGTTACGTGGTTGGAAAGACATTCCCTAATTCTGTGAACATCACAGAAAGTTTTGACTTGTTTGTTCAGAACGCCAAAGCATTCTACCTACATTTGTGGGACATGTACATCATACGTTCATTATATCTGCTGCCGACACTACTTCATGTCTGATTTATCGGCGCATAAGTGAGTTAGTACATATTACGACATTTTATATGCACACTTTGTCATATGTCAAGGTGGATAGCACGTACACCACGGCCACTCATCTCCACCATAATTGACAAGGAAGATGTTGCGTTATTTGGACGTTGCACATATATGAACATATTTACAACTGGACGTTACATACATCAACGCATAATGACAACCAGGTCAGTGTACACATATTTATTACGTCATTGAGGACATTACATTAGTCACGTACCGGACACTTCATCACACGTCATGACGACACGCACACGTACACTATGACATATTATTGTTGAAATTGTCGAGGATTTTTCTACCATCGAGCAAGTCAACGCGGTCAATCGGGACCGAACACGAACTCCTCACGTCGGCATTTATGAACTTAATTTACGAACGTACTCTAATACGCTGACACCAGGACATACGAACACTGTCACACGGATCGATAACAAGACTACACTATCGTTTATCATCGTGATAACGGGCACACAGCCTGTTCACTCATTGGACTTTACTTACCAGAAGTCGAATCACGTCATTCAACTGTACTTACTTCACTGTGGACATCATTCACTCAAGTACCTACAGCGCACATTCAGCCTAAAGTATCAATACTAAGGCTGAAATAAACTCAAGTTTCGTCGATATACCACAGCCGACTACGTGTTTTTATGAGTCGGTGACGGACCACGTCGGTCCAGGGTACGAGTACAAGTTAATTGTACTATCATCTCAAGGCAGGAGCAACAATCGTTACACAACTCCTCACATATTTTCATGCAACCAGGATACAACTGATCGATTGCCGATTACGGATCAGTATAGTTTGGAACTTAACAACACGTAATTGAGAGTCTCAAATTATATCAATTCTCGAGCGTTTCAAGTATTACTCTACGTTCGGGAGATGCACTAAAGGCCAGTAGCAATTGTATTGTTGATGTATTATAGCATCGATCCTTGTAATAAGGCACTATTTATCAATTTTTTTTTTGATCTTACGGGCGTCATCACAATACTATTGTCTTGTCATAACTGTAGTAGTATAGTATGTGCGTTACCCGTAAAAAATGTGTATACAAAATTTTTTTATTATTTGTAAACAGTAATATGTATTCGCGTCACTCGTCATTCTTCTTTGATGATTGTTAGTTGTCTTGCGTTACATATATATTGTATATTGAATATATTTCTTCATATTTATTTCTCTAGTATATGTATTTAGTTTAGTATAGAGATATTTGATTGATTTTTTTTGTGGTGTTCGAGTTGACACTACAAATTTATTTGAGTTGTATTTGCTCAATTGTGATACAACATTTACTGTACTATCCGAGTGATAGTGATCTGAGACAATATTACAATTTTGTCGATTCTTTTCTTCTCTTGCCTACGACCATATTTATTTCACCCAGATAGCTCATTTTACAGGTAGGACATTAGGACAAGATGTCGACACTGCAACATTTCATCGAGTTGGGTGAGAAGACTGGTTTAACCGGTGCCGAACTTCGAAATTGGGCAAGTGAGCAACAGAAGCGTGACAAGGAGGATCGACAACTTCAACTTGCAGCAGAGAAGGAAGCTAAACAACTGCAAGCTACACGTGAGAAGGAGGAACGACAGGAAAGACTGGCATCAGAAAAGCAAGATAAACAACTTGAGAGAGAACTAAAGGAAAAAGAGATGGTGTTGGAATGCGATCGAATGGAGGCTAGAGAAAGAGAATTAAATGTGGAACGCGAAAAGATTGCAGCGGAAAAAGAGAAGTTAAATATGGAAATGCAATTGAAAGAGAAACAATTGGCGTTTGATAAAGAGCGACTTGCTACAGAAACACTTTGGAAGGACAAGGAGGTTGAAGGTAACCTAAGGGTCAGGACTCTTGAGATGGAACGTGGAGCTGAAATCGAACGAGAGAAAATGATGGCTAAACAGAACGATCCTGTAAAGAAGTACCAAGGTGTATTCAGGAATTTTCAACAAGGTGATTCAGTTAGTTCATGGATAACGAATTTCGATGTGCTCGTAAAGTACTACAAGGTACCGGAGAAGGACGTACCGATTTTATTTCATCATCACCTCGCGTTAGAGCCGTTAAAAGTGATAGAGTTAATTCCTGAAGATTTATGTACAAATTACAAATACATGCGCGATCGTGTGCTATCACATTTTTCATTGGACGAGGCTGGTTTACGTACGAAGTTTAAGACACTTACACCGAAATCGAACCAAACGTTCCTTGATTTTGCTTCAGAAATGTCATCTAGTTTTGACAAGTGGTGTAAGGCTGCTGATATAGAATCTAATTATGAAAAAGTTAGAGATTTAATTATCAGAGATAGACTGTTATCTGCGATACCAGAACCTATGGCAGTATTTCTTATGGAAAATAAATGTAAGAGTTTAAGTGAGATGGAAGCTACAGGTGAGTCTTACTTTAATGCACATAGAGACGTGTTTGCCAACTGTACTCAACCTGAATTAGTAATAGGAGCAAGTGCAAAATTCCAGAGAGGAAACGGTAAGTTTAGAAAGTTTAGTAGTGGTGGCAATAGAAATAGTCCTTACAATAGAGAAGGTGATAGACCAAGGAAAGGCCAATTCACCAGATGTCAGTATTGTAAATTATCGCATGGAAACTTAGAAATGTGTGATAAACATCCAGATTATACCGCATATCTGAAAGACATTACTACTAAGAAGAGAAGTAAGTATGACCCTTTTAAAAGAAGCATTAAATGTTTCTCATGTAGGGCGTACGGACACACTAGTAGGTCGTGTCCGATGAGAAATTCCTGGAAGGAAGCGAGTACAGCATACATATACTCCAGTAGTGACTCAGACGATTTAGAAGAGACACACGCAGCTATCATACAACGGTATGATGATCAGACTAATAAGTCAGATAAGGATATAACTGACAGTATTAGTAATGAATGTATAGAAACAATTCATGAAGCTAATGCCGTTAGCATACAAAATGGCAAACTAAAAGTTCATCAAGCATGGGTAAATGGTGAACCCACTACTTGCATTCGTGATTCTGGAGCTTCGATTGTCGGAGTAGATCGAAAGCTCATAAAAGAAGAAGATTATACAGGCGAGACTGTAGAGTGCAGAACATTCGGTGGAACAATAGAGAGATATAAGATTGCCACGATTACGATTATGTCACTATATTACGAAGGCACAATAAATGCAGCGGTATTACCAAATCCTTGTGCCGGATTACTGATTGGTAACATACCAGATGCGAAACAAGTAATGCATGATGGAGCAAAGCAACGGGAGATTGATCATGCAAGAGCTAACGCAATTACAAGAGCTCAAGACAAAAGGGATAAAGACAGTGACAAATTAGAAAATAATATCAGACTAGTGACTGATTTACCAGAAGATCAGAAACAGGATCCGACTCTAAAATCTTGTTTTAAGAAACTGAGTGAACCAATAAAACAAGGTAAAAGAAGTAATTGGAAATTTTTCCTAGACAATAATATTTTATCGAGACGATATGATAGAGGTACATCACGTTATTTTCAGACTGTACTTCCATCGAAATATCGTACTGAAGCATTAAAATTAGCACATGATTCTCCATTCGCTGGTCATATGGGGATTGCTAAAACCACTAATAGATTGCTAACGCAGTTCTATTGGCCTGGATATAACAAAGACATTACCACACATGTACGTTCATGTACATTATGTCAGATGACCACACAAAAAGGCAAACATCCCAAAGCACATGTTCAGAAAACTGATTTGGCATCACGACCATTTCAGAAAATAGCTATAGATATTGTGGGTCCGCTAAATACAACTACTGATCGAGGCAATAGATTCATATTAACTATGATTGATCTTTGTACTCGTTGGCCAGAGGCTATTCCTTTAAAGTGTATCACGAGTAGATCCATTCTAGATTCATTGTTGATAATTTTTAGCAGAATAGGATTTCCTAGCTGCATATTATCAGATAGAGGTAGTCAGTTTGTATCAACGGCTACTCAAGAGGCAATGAAGATACTTGGGATTCCACAGGTGTTTAGTTCACCTTGGCACCCGATGACAAATGGTGTGAATGAGAACTACAACGGAGTTCTTAAACGAACTCTGGCGAAAGTTGCTGCGGAAAGGCCCAAAGATTGGGATATGTTATTACCAGCGGTACTATTTGCATACCGAGAGGTACCACAATTTAGTACAGGGTTTTCTCCATTCGAATTGGTATATGGAGCAAATCCAAGAGGTCCATTATTAATATATAATGACTTACTCACAAAGAAAACAAATGATCATCCGAAAAGAGATGCATATGGAATGGTGACATAATTAAGAGACAAAATTATCACAGCTTGTCAGATTGCAAAATCTGCACTAGATAAAGCTGGAGAAAGATACAGACAATATGGTAATAGGAACGCCAAGACAATAGTCTTGAAAGAAGAAGAAGAGGTTTGGTTATTGTTACCTGATCCTCGAGATTGTCTTGTTACTTCATGGCAAGGTCCATTTAAGGTAATTAAGAAAATTAGCGATGTAGATTATCGTATTGATGTCAATGGCAAACATAAAATTTTTCATATTAATATGTTGAAGCCATATATTCCACGTGAGGATAACTCAGGTCAAGTGACAAAACAAATTCCTCATAGGATAGCAACAGCTTGTTGGGTAATTAATGAGCAACAAGAAGATGCTATAAAACAACAAATTTCAACACCTATAGTGAATAGCGACAGTAATTGGCAAGCGATACAGATAAGTAAAGATTTATCAGTACAAGATAGAGAAAAGCTTATTATTGCAATAAAGGAATATAGTTCAATTTTTTTTTCAGATAAACCGGGGCAGACATCACTGATTAAACATAAGATAACTTTATTATCAAATATCCCAGTTAAAGTGAAACCATATGCACCAAGTACATTCATGAGAATGATGAGAAGATTACTTCATGGAATTACCAACGTAGCAACGTATATGGATGATATTTGTATTCATACTTGTGATATTGACACACATGTTAAAATTCTAAAACAAGTATTCCAGAGAATACAAGAACATGGGTTGAAAGCTAAACCAAGTAAAATTGAGATAGGGTTTACTGAGATACAATTTCTAGGTCATAGAATCTCTAACGGATTTAGGAAAACAGATCCATTAGTTGTGACAAAGATTCTCAATATCAAACCTCCAACATCCAAGAAGGAGCTTAGGAGTGTATTAGGGTTGATTAATTATTATCAAAAGTTTATCCCTAATTTTGCACATATGACAGCAACATTCTCGGAACTTTTAAAGAAAGGTCAACCAACAAAGATAGTTTGGACAGAGGATCATGAGAAGTTATTACAACAAATAAAAACTCTGTTTAGTACATATCCTATTTTGAAATTACCTGACATTTCAAAAGACTTTGTTTTACAAACGGATGCTAGTCTACATGCTATTTCAGCTGTATTACTTCAACTACATGAAGGGAAACTACATCCTATTCTCTACTTCAGTAAGAAGCTATCTGAAACTCAGAGAAACTATGCTGTTACTGAACTAGAGGCTCTAGCTTTAATTGAAAGTATTGAGAAATTCTCTAGATACTTACTAGGTAGGAAATTTCTGGTTCTTTCGGATAACAAACCTTTGCAAATTTTCAAATCGGGTCATCCGAAGAATTCTAGAATACATAGATGGTCATTACTATTACAAGACTATGAATTTGACATCTGTCACATTCCTGGAAAGGATAATAATCTTGCTGACATTCTCAGTCGATTATAGTTGAATAGAAGGGCAGATCTTTGTTATAAGTTAATTAGTTATATATATTAATGTTCTGTTCTTTCATAAGTTATTAAGAAATTCGATAAAGATATATTCAGATAGCGCCGAATTGAGGGAGCAATGCTATAAGAATCAACTAAATATTAATAGATTATTATTACAAATAGAATTTAGTCAATTAGGTACATATGTTACCGATTTTCCATTGACAGCGTGAGTGAAGGCAATACTCGGAATAAGAACTTCACAAGAGACGCGTGATTGGAACATTCATTGTGCATTCAATGGCCAAGCCAAGTATTTTGTTTTGTATTATGACACGAACTTGGAACAGTTATTCATTAATTGATTGTTGAATTCAAATAATTAGAATTATTAAGAAGTAATTGTAAAATGGTATTAGTATAAATATTTAATTCTATGATATTAATTATTTACTTGCATTAACAATGTTGTTAGATTAATTAATATTATATTAGATGGATTAAGCTGCACAGAAGGAGCAAAAGAATAGATACAATCAAGCGACATTCTTAAAATATCCACAGGAAAAGGATCAATGGATTCTCAAGGCGGAAAGCGTATAAGTCACCCTACCCATGGAGATAAATTTCAGGAAAAGAAATAGATGTATGGTACCAAATAAGGACAACAAGGATCAACTACAACAAAAATGGTTACATGGAAAACCTCATTATTACCCTCGTCCTAAACTCATGATAAAACCTAGAGTTAGGACACACTTGTCTATTATGACAAGGTAGGGACTAATATGTTTATTAGTTGGTCTGATTGCCCATGATCAGCCACACGACGTCCAACGGAGGGTTTGGTCAGGTGGGCGTGCCCGTTATGTTGCTTTATTTTTTAAAGGGTAGATAAGGGGGTAAAACCAAGTGCTATTCAGTTGTAGTTAAAAAAAATTGTTGTGGTAGTCGTACAGATATAAAGAAAAAAATTATAAATAATTTTTTTTTATCTGGGAGGGGGCATTATGCCACATAACGGAACACGCGCCACCAAGTATAAAGAAGAGACCTTACTGGATTTTCCCAGACAGTCACAAAACTGGACGACACATATGAGAAACCAAGGAAAGGAAAACAACGTCATTGGACGGCAACGGGGGACGCTGTGAATTCGTGGATTCGAAAGGATGTGTTTATAAAAGGCTCCGTGTGAAGGTGGCACCTGGAGGCGGTAATTTCGTGAGGAAGCAGCTGGGAGTCCGGAGAGGAATGTATTAAAGACAACACAACAGTAGAAAGACCGGGTGCGGATACCTAGACTTTTATTTAATCAGTTGAACTGAGGATTTGGATAATTAGGCCTCAAGGGCAGCGAGCTGGACTTAGAGCTCGTAGGTAGATGTTATTTAAGTGAGCGCCGATCCTGCGTATAGGGATCAGCTCACGTTTCTACAAGAGTATATACTTTGTCCTGCGGCGGAATAAAAGTACGTCTGAAAATCGTTTTGCTCGACTTGAATCTGCCATATGTTCATGATCCAGTTGGTAAGATAGAACATGTTTTGTTGTTCTGATCTGTTTTGACGAGTTCAATTTGAGTTGCTTTGAGTGTACGGTCCCGTTGGATTTAGAGGACAGGCACTTCGAGACACATATGTCCTTATTTTATGACAGGAAATTGTACTATTGAATGCAATTTACAAAATCCATATTTGTGTTTATTAAATCATTAAAAAATGAGGTCATGTCATGCATTGATTGTATTTTACTTGTCATAGTCAAATTGTTTTAAACTACCCTAGGTAGAATTAGGTAGTTGGTAGAGGAGAGGCAAGGAACCACTTAAAGGATATTTTGGGTATAAAAGGGAATACAACTGTTTCAGTTATTTCCTGAAGGCATTCCTTGGTTCTCTAAAACTCTATTTCTGGTCTCAAACAATTGAGTCAGTACAGCTAAATTAATTAAACGGGCAGGATCACATTGGGAAAAAGGAGTTTGCATCCTTTATCTCTTTAGGGTTGAGCCATCAATCTCGACGTATCCGACAAGAGTATATACAAAATTAACATCCGAAGTTCTTCATCTGGTACTAGTTAGGTGTGTATGTCATTCCCTTCAGCTTGCAGTGTCACAGGCTGCAGCTGCTTGTCTGTCCAGGAACATAGAGTTAATGATTAGAGAAACATATAACTGGTTTTCTCACTCAAGTCTTCGTCAAGCAAAGTACAGGGAGCTTTTTGCTTCAATAAATGATGGACAACATCCGCTGAAGGCTGTTCACTGAAGCCAGACACGTTGGATGTCTCCATTCAATCTGCCATTGTCAGAATATTGCAACAGTGGGTCGAGCTCAGAACTCATTTTGATATAGCAAAACTCAACGAGCGCTGTTATACAGCAGAACTTCTAAATTCTATGTTTCGCGACATGAAAAACTATGTGTATCTCATATTTCTCAAGCAAATTCTCGGAGAAGTTCAAAGTGTGAATAAGAATTTCGAAGCAGATATACAGGATCCAACAAAACTACTCAGCGATCTTGTCCAACTCACTGATTCTATCTGTTAAAAGATTGCTATTCCTGGGAAAAAAAAGTAACAGAAAGTGATGCTATTAAAGATTATTTAGATCCTAATCCCAATCTAGGTTATGAGTTTGAGAAAGACATAGCAGGCTGCCAGTTTCCTGATCAGAAAGAAATTCGTCGAATGTGCATCCAGTTTTTAATAGAGCTGTTGACACAGCTGCGTTTACGTTTGCCCGATAACGTCCGAGTGTTGCAGTCCATGTCATGTCTTAGTGGAAGTGAATGTCTACAACCAATGAAGCCCTGTATATTGGATCTTGCTAAAATGTTTGTAGAAGATGCAGCTACTCTCACCCGCATCGATTTCCAGTGGAGAAAACCTCATCATATGCAGTGGCCACAGACCTCTGACACACTTGGACTGTGGGCAGAAATAGCATCGTACATACCACCGGTGAAAATCCTTTTCAAGATTTTACAGACTTAGCTTTAACTGTGCTCATTTTACCTCATTCTAAAGGGGACGTGGAGCGTATTTTCAGTCAGATGGGAGTTATAAAATCAAAATTGCGGAACAGACTGAGCATCAAATGTTTGACAGCTGATTTGAATATTAGATATGGAATGAAAAGATATGGCGCATACTGTCATGATTATAAACTACCTAAGGATATTCTACGAAAAATTGGATCACAGGAGGCATATACATGTTTCTTTCAATCATCATCATAATCGCAGGAGCAAACACAGCAGAAACTGAAGAGGAGTTGTCTGACTGAGATTTGGCAGATCTGGAATAAACTTCATTATAATATTCAGTGATAATAATAAATTATAATGTGCTACTTTATAACATTTTGAATGAAAACCGCCAGTGCTTGTTTTAGTGATTTCCCCCAAAAATATTATTACAATTTAGTGCTTTTTTTTACCCGAGAGTAATTCTGATTGGGATTTCGTGGATCTGGAATAAACTTCATTGTAATATGAAGTGATAATAATAAATGTGCTACCTTGTTACATCTGAGATAAAAACAGTTGGTGCTTTTTTTTTTTTTTGGTGCTCTCCAAAAATTTTAGTGCCTTTTGGTGCTTTTTTGGGTCGATTTTGGTGCTTTTTCATCAAAAGGAGATGGCAACACTGCATGCCAGGCCCAGCGGCCACAAGGTGCGTGTCCATGTGAATAACTGTTAAACCGGAAACCCCAGAAGGCATCAGCAGACGGCTGGCAGAGAATGAAACAAGCACAGAGATATTACCGGAAAGAATACAGTCAAGGAGAAATTCAAAACAGTGTATTTTCTTAACTAATTTGAACACAAGTCACAAACAATAGGTTGTAAGATTTATTGCCTGATATCGCAGATTTATGCAGCCGGTTTACGAGGACTGATAAAACGATGGGATAAGTGCATCAATGTTGGTGGAAATTATGTTGAAAAATAAAAGGACAATTTATGCATACAAATAAACTGGTTTCAAGTTGTTATCATATTTAATTATTTTTCTATAGCCATTTGTGACTTACTTATTAACTTACCCTCGTATTTTGACTGAGATAATTAAAACATATAGTAAGAAACATTGCTCGAATGTGGGGCATTTGTTATCCCCGCGCTAATGGCACATTTAAAACACACTCTTTCTATTTCCGGTTCCAAACACTTCCTACCAATTTTGTATAGACAGAAGGACTTCGTGTTAAATGTTGATTTTCTTCGGTCCCTCTCTCCCAGTTTCTTTCTATCCTCTCTCTGTTATATCGTCTTTCTCCCTTTTTTCTCCCTTTCTCCATCTAATTCTGTTCCCCCTTTTCTCTCCATCTTTCGCCTCTCCCCATCTCCCGCTGTCTCTTCCTTTCTCACGCCATCTCTTTCGCGTCTTTATATTTCCTCTCTCCTTCTATTTTCCAATTTCTCCCTTCCCTTCTTTCACTCTCCTCTCCTTTTCTCCCTCCCACGTCATGTGTAAAACATGTTGCTTGTCCTTTACGGGACATTGCAATCAACTGCAGGCTGATATTCTCGGCAGTTCAATAGTTTGCCATTGCTGTCTGTGCGAGAAGTCGACGTGGGCCACTATATATGACACAACGTTCGCTCCCTCTGATAGTGTCACATTTACTTCATTGTCACACCTGTACACCATACAGGTTTATGCATAATTTGCATATCATAACTGACATTTGTTTGTTTCCCACAAGTTTTGTGTTAAGTTTAGGAAATTCGATTTTTGTGACTTTCTTGACTAAAACGTCGCCAAATATTTTTATATAAACAACACGCAGATTAAAATCCGTATTCTCTATACAATACATATACATGTACAAATATGTACATGCCCAAAATGTGAGTTATATGGACTTACAAAAGTGCTTTATTAGACTTACATAAGCTATATTGTGCTGTTTGTCCATCAAGAATGATGATGACCATTCATTTCATCCAGTGGGGTTGAAAGTATGGAGCCGTGAGTTATAAGATGGCTGATAAGGCCTATTTTGGCTCGAATGTTCTTTGACAATGTGAGCAAAGAATGCTTGATATTCCAAGACGAGGATCTCTAGCAGTGGTTTTTCTGTCCAGCCTTTTCTTCACAGCTGTTGCAGTCCCGGTTGCTTCACAAGTGACTGAACTCTTGCGTAATGATGTACGCCACGAATTTCGATCTTTGGCATCAGTCTCTCAGGAATAAAAATGAATTCCAAAAGCTTTCAGGGAGATTTCCAGTGTCTTTAAAGCGTTTTTTCTGGCCGCCTTGGGAGCGTTTACCACAACGCAGCTAGCAGTAAAAAATCCGAGTTAAGTGACCAGTTCAGTGAATCTGATTCTTCATTAGTAGAGTATCGATACTGGGCATGTACGCTCTTTCTAGAACTTCAGTGTCTGGAATCTTGTCTTGCCATTTAATCTTCAGTAGCTTCCTAAGGCAGACTGTGTGGAAGTGGTTTAATTTCCCAGCGTGTCGCTGATAAACAGTCCAGGTTTCACAAGCATATAGCAGTGGATAATATAACTAGTTTGTAGACTTTCAGCTTTGTTTGCAGGCTTATTCCATTTCTGTCCCACACATTCTTGTACAGTCTGCCAAGGGTCGCGCTGGCCTTGCAGCAGTGTTACCATCTCCCTTTGATGAAAAAGCACCAAAATAGACCCAAAAAAGCACCAACAATTTTTAGGAAGCTCCAAAAAAAAAAAAAAGCATTAACTGTTTTTATTACAAATGTAACAAGGTAGCACAGTATAATTTATTATTATCACTTCATATTACAATGAAGTTTATTCCAGATCCGCCAAATCCCAATCAGAACTACTTTCGAGCCAAAAAAGCACCAAATTGCAATAATATTTTTTTGGGGAAATCACTAAAACAAGCACTGGTGGTATTCATTCAAAATGTTATAAAGTAGCACATTATAATTTATTATTATCACTGAATATTAGAATGAAGTTTATTCAAGATCTGCCAAATCCCAGTCAAACAACTCCTCTTCAGTTTCTGTAGCTATTTTAGCAAGATCTAATATAGAGGGGCCGGTCGTTCAGAAAGCAATGGCAAACTACTGAACGTAACACTTGCCTAGTACATCAACAGCAGCTGAAAAAATGCTGGTGTTGACTGCAACGTCCCGTAAGGGATACGCAACACAATTTAAATTTAATATAAACATTGGCTGTAGACATTCACTTCCACTAAGACATGACATGGACTGCAACACTCGAACGTTATCGGGTGTACATAAACGCAGCTGTGTCAATAGCTATATTAAAAACTGGATGCACCTTCCACGAATTTCTTTCTCATCGGGAAACGTGTAGTCTGTTATTTCTTTCTCAAACTCATAACCTAGATTGGGATTAGGATCTAAATAATCTTGAATAGCATCACTTTCTGTTATTTTTTTCCCAGGAATAGCAATCTTTGAACTGATAGAATCAATTAGCTGGACAAGATCGCTGAGTAGTTTTGTTGGATCCTGTATATCTGCTTCGAATTTCTTATTCACACTTTGAACTTCTCCGAGAATATGCTTGAGAAATATGAGATACACATAGTTTTTCATGTTGCTAAACATAGAATGTAGAAGGTCTGCTGTATAACAGCGCTCGTTGAGTCTTGCTACATCAAAATGAGTTCTGAGCTCGACCCACTGCTGCAATATTCTGACAATGGCAGATTGAATGGACATCCATTGTGTCTGGCTTAATTGAAGAACAACATTCAGCGGATGTTGTCCATCATTTATTGAAGCAAAAAGCTCCCTGTACTTTGCTTGACTAAGACTTGAGTGAGAAAACCAGTTATATGTTTCTCTAATCATGAACTCTATGTTCCTGGGCAGACAAGCAGCTGCAGCCTGTGACACTGCCAGCTGAAGGGAATGACATACACACCTAACTAGTTCCAGATGAGGAACTACGGATTTTAATATTGTATATACTCCATTGTTAACACCTGTCATGACAGATGTATTGTCAGTGGCGAGTGCAACTAGTCTTTGCATCTCAAGTCCATTCTTGTTTAAACAATCTTTTAACGCATTGCATATTGCCTGCGCATTGCAGTCACTCACTTCATCTAAATCGTATTAAAGGGAGTTAAATTACTTGAATATTGAACGGTAATGTACTAAGACTATTTTACTCCCTCGCTTCAGTTCAAATTCGGCTTTTTAGTGTCCCCAAAATGATCTATTAAAGTAATTTTTACCCACCCAAAAAAGCACTAAAAAGCACAAAAAAAATTTTGTGAAGCACTAAATTTGCGCGGCCGCGCTAAAAGCAAAATTTTCGCATTAAATGACTTGAAAAAGCACTAAATTTAGTGCGAAAAGCTCTAAAATGGCAACACTGCCTTGAAGATTCTTGCATTCACTTTGTCATCAATTGTGGCAGCTTGTGACACGGTGCTGCCGAGATAGGTGAATTTGTCCACAATACTTAGTCTATGACCATTCATTTTGATATTCGGCACGGTGTGATTATTCCCTGAGTTGGCTGGTACATAACTGCAGTCTTCTTCAAGTTGATATTGAGCCCAAAGTTGGCACAGGCATATGAGAAAGCTGAAACATTGTGTTGCATGTCTGCCTCTGAGTTGGCATATGTTTGTTGTTGTTTGTCCATCAAGAATGATGATGACCATTCATTTCATCTAGTGGGGTTGAAAGTATGGAGCCGTGAGTTCTAAGATGGCTGATAAGGCCTATTTTGGCTCGAAATGTTCTTTGACAATGTGAACAAAGAATGCTTGACGTTTCTGGAGGAGGATTTTCTGCAGTGGTTTTTCTGTTCTGTCTTTTATTCACAGCTCTTGCAGTCCTGAGTAGTATACAATGTGGTAACTAAACCTTAAATCAGGTGCAGCACCTATATTTGTTTTACTATATAAAAAGTCTATCACCTCAAGCAAAACGTCATATTTTACGACCTCATATTCAAGGGATGCAACCCACGAATAAATAATCGAACGTATTTTTGCAGTTACTTCCCTTTTTGTGTGATACATTTTATATGTATAAAAATTATATAATTGCTGGTATTATTGATTGTAGCGGGCTGGGACTTAAAAAACTATCATCATACTAGTGATGCTGTTAAGGTACAGTGCTCTTTCTCCTCGGTTTCTTTCTCTTTTTTCTCGTCTTCTTTCTTTATCTGTATTGGTCATAAAAACTATCTTCATTCCATTGGGGCTGTGTAAGGCTTAGGGTTACAGTGTACTTCCTCGAGGTGGTCTAGGGGGCGGCGAGCGTGGGTGTCGGAGCTCAGGGGTGGAGCGTGGGGTGTCGGCGTGTGGGTTAGGGCTAGGTGGTTCGAACATCGGGTCGTGACAGGTGTCATATGAAAATCGTAATAGGTAAACATGTATATGTGACCGGTATATGATCTGTAGAGGGTCGTAGTAGTGTAAACACTATCATCATACAGGTTACAAATGAAAACCTTAAAAAGTGAAGATGGTCGATGTTATTGATTGTAGCTGGTATAGCTTAGTGAAATTCGTCGGTAAGGCGTGGGTAGCGGCTGTTAGTGATCTGTAGAGTGTCATAGTGACACTGTCACTGTCATCATACGGCTTCAAGTGAAAACCTTAAAAAGTAAAAATCGCCGATAATATTGATTATAGTGGGTATATCTTAGTGAAAGTCGTTGGTTAGGGGTGGGTAGCGGTTATTAGTCATTTGTAGAGTGTCGTAGTGGCTTATTCACTATCATCATACCTTATCATGAAAACCTTAAAAAGTAAAGATGACCGATATTATTGATTTTAGTAGGTATATCTTAGTGAAACTCGATGGTAAGGGGTGGGCAGCAGTTACTAGTGGTCTGTAGAGGGTCACAGTGGTGTAAACACTATCAGCATATGGGTTACAAATGAAAACCTTAAAAAGTAAAGATGGCCGATATTATTGTCTCGGGTATGTTAGTTAGTTAGTCGACAGATCATCCTCGTTGCACATCGAACCATTCAGTCCATAAGTGCTCGGATCCCCTCCTCAGCAAATCCCGCAGCGTGTAGCGGCTAACGACGCCAGTTCTGTGTTGGTTTATCAATCTTCTTTGGCTTCCTGCGTAGTGTTCTTGTTTGGCCACCCCTCTTTTAATTTGCTGCTCTCGCAGTCTGGCCATTGTTGTAGATTCACAGTCATCACTTGGTTCTCGCAAAAGTCTCACTTCACGTAGAGCATTCAGAATGTCAGCCTGGTCCATGGCGCGTCCGCCCTCCACAGTAGCCTCACCCGCGAGCTTGTCAGCCCGCTCATTTCCTTGTACTCCCGCATGCCCTGGCACGAAGATGAAACTAATCTTTGCCAGCCGAGACCGCTTCAGAGGCAGCAACCATTCTCTTCGGATCTACCCCTCCTCTATCCTCTTGATCATGTTCATTGAGTCGCTAAGGAAACAAGCCCTAGTGAATGTCTGTGTCTCGAGCCATGTTATTGCTTTACTTACTGCCATGACTTCCATGGTCAGGCTACTTGTGGTTTCAGTGAAAGCACCAGAGTCCTCCTTCACAATTCTCCCTCCGGCCCGAGCTGTAAAGGCCCATGAGCTTCTCACATGTCGGACGACCGACCCATCTGTGTAGATGACCGCGTCACCGTCTAGCGAATTCTCGAAAATCAACGCTTGTACTTCAGCCTCAACCGCAGCCGGATTTTCTTGTCTGCATTTTCTATCTAGTTGGATGCAAACTGAAAAGGATGTGCACTTGCACCCACTCCTCGCCAGGTTCTAAGTCCTCAAGTGAACACACCTGTTGAAGAATGTCTTCGGCTTGACCCATCCACGACCGTCCTCTTTTTAACCTGCTGCCCTTCACCTTCCTAATTTCACTATGCAGTGGATGTTGTGTGTTTGCGTTAATTCTGAGGTAGGCGCGTGCCCTGCAAACTTGTATTCTCTCTTCAATGGTTGGAAAATCAAGAAGGTAGCGCATCGCCCTGTATGCTGTATCTCTTGTACATCCAAGAATAATGCGCATAGCTTCATTCTGTATCCTTTCCATCCTTTCTATCTGCTTATGGCTGAGAGTCAAGATTGCCATTGCATACTCCAAAACAGACATGACCAGCCCCTCGTACAGAAGGCATAGATGGCGCTGCTCACAGTTTGCTGCCGCCATCACCCGCATCGCTGCCAAACCCCGCTTGGCCTTTGTTATCACCTGGTCTATGTGCACATTATAAGCAAGGCTTCGATCAAACCGTATCCTCAGGTAATTCATTGCCTGCGTTCTTTCCACCGTCTCTGAACACAGCATTACAGTTGGTGTTGGATTGTTGACAATATGATTATTCAACGAGAACCAAGTCACTGTTGCCTTTGTTGGGTTGACCATTGCCCGAGCTTCATCACACCAAGTACTTATACGATTGAGTTCGGTTTGTAGTTCCCCAGCAACCTCCTCTCTATCCTTACCCTGACGATACACTAAAACATCATCGGCATATGACAATGTCCTGCCAGGTCCAGTGATCTGCTCACTGGTGATTCTCACTGTGTAGGCGTTGAACAGTACCGGAGATAATGGTGATCCCTGTGGTAGGCCAGGATATATTGTTGTTGGTTCCGAGGTCCAACTGCCACATCTAAAAACTACTTTCCGTTGGAAGAGGGCTGCAGCGATCCAACTAAGGAGGAATGGACTTACGTTTAGTTCAAGAAGCTGAAACATTAAAAAATCAAGTGGTACTCTGTTGTATGCGTCCTCAAGATCAATCGCTGCAGCAACGGTTTCAGTGCCTGAGTGGAAACCTTCATAGACATCATGGGCAAAGACTGCTGCATTGGTCCAGGTTTCTCTTTTTGGACGGTACCCACCCAGGTTAGGTGGGAAAACACCTTGCCTCTCTAGTTGGCTTGATATTTTCCTGGCAATTACCTTCTCCAGCAGCTTGCCTATTGTATTCTGCATGGTTATAATTCGATATACCTGAATTTTTTAATGGTCTTTGTCAGGCTTCGGCAAGGGAATCAGATAGCTGTGTAACCATTCCTCCTTGATGCTAGCACTCCCTATACTGTTGTTGTACATGTCTGCTAGTTTCTCTAGCTCATTGTCGGTACACCTATTTATGTCGTCGTATCTTATGCCACCAGGACCTGGAGCACTGTTTTTTGATCGTCGAAGCACAGCCTTGATTTCTTTCACTGTCACTGTGTCTTCATCCGAAGTGCTCTGGGCCTTGCATCTGTCTGAGGTGACCTCCGTGGCCAGATTTCGGCCTCCCATGTCTGTCTGGTTGCTCTGCTCAAGGTAGCGTTCAAAGAGGGCTTTGCCCTTGTCCTCGTCAGTCCTCTGCCAGATGAGGTCAGCACCTTGGAAGTCAGAAATGCTCTTATTCTTGACTACACCACTCATGCTTTTATGTAGTCGCCAGAACAATTTCAGTGACTTGTCTGTGCTTACTCTTTGACACACCTCTGCCCATTTTTCGCTTTTAACCACCGTGACCAGTTTTTTGAAATAGCTTACTTTTGTGTGCATCTCTCTTTCTAAGTGCAAGCAGGGACTAGGATGACCAGCTCTGTTCTTCTTGGCATTTTGCCATCTCCTTACAGCACTACGCTTATCCACCCAAGCCTTCTCCACCTCGAAACTCCACCACGGTGGCTGCTCCCAGCTTTTTTACTGCCCTGAAACGTTCTGCGCTTGTCACGTCTTATTTTACTCACAACATCGTGCCCTGTACTTTCATACTGGAACGTCTTTACCTTTAGCTTGTGCTGCCTGGTTCTGTCTTTCTCCACCAATATGCTGCAAGGGTGGTGGTCGCTGCCATGGTGTCCTAGGACACCCCATCTACACACTGTAGTGAGTAAAGGTGAAACTAGCGCCAGATCAATAGCACTGTCCTGTTCGCCTGGACGGCTTGCTGTCCTGGTGACACAGCCACTGTTGATACAAACCAGGTCGATGGTTTCCAGTGCAGTCTCGAGCTCCTCCCCTTGTGTATTGGAGGAAGTGTTTCCCCATGATCTGCCTTTAGCGTTGAAGTCACCACAGAAAATAACATTTCTCTCGTGGCCTAATATGCCACTTAGGCACTGCCACTTCTGGGCGTCCACACTCGCATTGCGGGCATAAACATTAACCAACACGAATGGTATACTGGAATGAACTCTCAACGCCTGTATTTGTATATCGTCACTGTCCCAACTGGACATGTCTAGCTCTGACGCCACCATGCTGTCGCGAACGAGAATCGCCGTTCCCAGATGTCGTCTGTTGTAGAAACATTTGAAGCCGGCAATTCGGAGTGGCTGATCGCCCAGTCTCGTCTCCTGGAGTGCTACAATGTCGTTCCTGTAAACTAGGGTTTCTAAAATAGAGCCCCGTTGTTTTACACTGGCACAGTTCCAATATAGAATACGGATGTTCCTGAGTCCTAGACGGTGACACTAGAGTCTAAAACGTCTCAAACCACCGCGCTTACCTTGCTTCTTTGTCCCTGCGCGGCTACTACGCCGCTTCGTTATGTTGACTGCTGACCGCTCGGAAAACACACGTTGTTCCGCCATGTTGAAAAAACGTAAACACAGACTGCTGAGAACCACACACGCTGCTGAAAATTCACTCAAGGATGGCTTCGCTCGATGCACGAACTCCGTAGCACTCGCGCAGATCTTGAGTAGAAACTCCTGGTTTTACATCCTGGCACACAAATTACACGCAAGAGATGAATAAATCCATCCCCTACGCGAAAAAGTTAACGAACACAAAACAACACGACCGTCCGTCGCCATCTTGAAACCGGAATCCCATATTAAAAAGATGAAAGAAGGAAAGGCTGCAGGTCTTAGTTACTTTACAGCGAAATCATTAATCAGTAATAATCAGCGAGGTATCCGGGATAAGCATCACATTCACAATCTGTCTCGGGTATGTCTTAGTGAAATTCAGTGGTAAGGGGTGGGTAGTGGTTACTAGTGGTCTGTAGAGTGCCGTAGTGACCTATACACTATCGTCATAGGATTACAAATAAAAACCTTAAAAAGTAAAGATGGCCGATATTATTGATTATCTCGGGTATGGCTTAGTGAAAGTCGTTGGTAAGGGGTGGGTAGCGGTTATTAGTGCTCTGTAGTGTGTCATAGTGATCTATACACTATCATCATTCAGGTGACAAATGACAACCTTAAAAAGTAAAAACGGCCGATATTATTGATTGTAGCGGGTATAGCTTAAAGATGGCCGATATTAATGATTTTAGAGGGTATAGCTTAGTGAAATTCGTTGGTGAGGGGTAGGTAGCGGTTATTAGTGATCTGTAGAGTGTCGTAGTTGCCTATACACTATCACCACACACACTTCAAATGAAAACATTAAAAAGGTAAAGATGGCCGGTATTATCGGACGTAGCGAGTATGGCTTAGTGAAATTCATTGGTAAGGGTTTATGAGTGGAGGAAAGGATAGATAGGTGCTTCTGATCATTGTTAAGGGTGGTCGAGTGGGGTGGTGGTAGATAAATACGTCCGTTCCTTGATAATAGCCCGAGGGTAAGGCTCATATTAAAATCTAAAGCTTGAACTCATAGGTGGCTGATCTGAGGGTGACCGCCTGGGTGACTCATCACGGGGCTATGTCGGTGGGGGTGAGCATAGTGAACGTGTTCAGACATGTCTTTAGGGAGAACCGGAGGACGACTCAGGGCGTACTGACCGCATAACGATACACATGGGTAATGGTCACATCGGAACAAGCATGGGTCTGCTTCCGGTTGCATTGTAATGACTACAACCAGACCACGTGCTCACTGGCTAAAGCCGGTCAACGATGGCGTCGCAGCCGATCACACGTGGTAATGACAAAACCAGACCTCGTGGCTAAACCCGCTCAAAGATGGCACTGTATCCAGTACACATGAGTAATGGTCACATCCGATGAAATATGGCGCTGCTTGCGGTCGCATGTGTAATGACTACAACCAGACCACGTGCTCACTGACTACAAGTGGTCAACGATGGCGCCGCATCCAATCACAAGTGGTAATGGAGAAACCAGACCACGTGGCTAAAACCGATCAAAGATGGCACTGTATCCGGTCACATGTCTATGGGATAAACCGAAACACGGGACTAATGACTCAACCGGTCAAAGATGGAGTCGCACTCGGCCACATGATCAGGCAGTGCATAATATTCTGCTGAGTCATTCTACGTCAGCAGATATCGTGTATATAGCGTCCACCATTCACCGTCTAGAAGTAATGGTCTCATTGAACAGCAACCAGCTTTCTTTCTTCTCTGTGTCTGTGCTGACAAAAAGCTTTCTAGTCACAAGACTCAATGGTCACATTTACACAAACTCTGCGGGCGAAGCGGTCATGTATTCATGTGGCGACGTGACTGAATGGTGGCGACAGAGGTGGAAAACTGATTTGCAAGGAGGTCACCGTGGCTGAATGATCCTACCATACATGGTAATGACAAAACCATACCAAGTGGTTAAAATCCAAGGCATGTCTTTAGCTCTAAAATAAGGTACTATTACAGAATACCACTCATACATTAGATTACAAAGCTTTGACAATAAAACTAGGCGATTCCACAATCCGACACTAATTCTAGAACCATTTACTGACACAACATCTATGACCTGAACGCTCGGTTGACTCATCACAGGGATGTCAGCGTGAGAGAACGTACGTGAACGTTTTCAGACATGTCTTTGGGGAAAACCCGAGGATGATTCAGAGCGTACCGACGGCGGTAAACCTGCTTGAACATGATTAGACATGTTTTCTATTTTGCATGAACTGCACAGTCTGTATAAAAAGGACCGCAAAGGCGGGTTAAATACACTACTTTTGCAACAAGACCTATCGAAAACAGCTCAGCGAAGAGACCACAGTGGTAAGTACGCTGTGTGTAGTATACATTCTCGTTACACGCAGTCAAATCAGTATAGTGTTGTCACTGATGTATATCGCAGGAAATAAGATACATGATGCTACATTCGGGTTTAAACCTCGAGATATATCAGATGCGTATGATATCAAAATACTGTCTGATGTATATATCCCTCCACACTAGGTCAAAACTAGTCTGCGTAAAGGTCATATGGATGGTGTCACATTGTGTAAAATTCAGTATGTGTAAATTTATAATATATATATGATGTCACATGTTATTTCACCACTAATTATTGTTCACCAATACTCAGTAACTGTCCATCAATCCGTGTATTCGCCTGCTTTGCTCACTAATATAGTACATAAAACACCTCTATGTCAGTAACATACTATATAAAATAACACAAAGTAAATAAGCTTTACAGAATTACGAAACATACAGGACGTTGCTAGCCTTCAACACCAATCCCACAACTTATACTCACGTTGAAGACCCTCAGGTGACGTAAGACTGCCGGTATGAGAAGAACAAAAATTAAAGCAATGCAGAGAACAACCATTATTTTACTACATATGACGTCTTGGTGAACCCTCATAATTCGCAAATGTCAAATGGGTACTATTTTCTATTGATATACCATAATTAAAAAGTAAGTATGTTTGATTTGAAAAAAATTTGGTTATTATTTTCTGTAGATGATTTAAAAACACTAGCATCAAAATAATATTGGTTGTCGCATGTTTTGAAATACAAAATAAAATATCGACGATGGACTGTAATGGTTTGTATTTTCTTCACAGCGGTATAACGATATGCGGTCAGTACTTACACCAGAACGTCCCGTGAAAGCGTGGAACTACAGAAATTTATACAAATTATAGTGTTGGATCATTCTACCGGATCAACACTTCACCAGTGCAACTACACAAAAGAGTACTGTGCTAATTATCAACACTCAATTAGCGGTGCCGGAAACTACAAGCGGGGTGGAATACGTGTCTTATCGCCCTTACCCTTTGCAGCGTAATGGCCACTAAACAGAAAAATCTGTGTGTCATATATGTGAGCAATTATTTACAGAAAATCACAAGCTTACACGTCACATTAACACAGTTCACAACACCGAAACTCATACATGCCACCTCTGTGGTGACCTATACAACAGAAAAGACAACCTACAATGACACATAAAAACAAAGCATTAGACACCCATTTCAGCAACAACTATGTGTACTGCAACCTCAACACCTATGAGCACTACACCCTCAGCTTCATCATACAAAACGAAAACACCTTCAGATACACAAAAGCTGAGCCATCAAGTAGACGCACACTATACCGCCAGTATTCAACCCAGATACAGTCAGATGTGTGATGACCCAGGCAACCAGATGTGTGATAAGCCCAATAGCCAGCTGTTTGATGTGCCCGCCACTCAGATGATTGATGCCACATTTGTCTACAATACTCAGATGTCAACCCACCAATCAGGAGCCCAGTCTTATGATTACAAACAAGTGACCTATACATAACAGGCTACCAGCCGGAAAAACCAACCTACTCAGACAGTGGTGTGAAGAAACCCAGAAACAACATACAATTTGTATAGCTCTATATGTGAAAATAAAATATTGTGATGATACTATGTATACCAACTCATATCACATCATCCATTTCGTATAATGACATTATACATTTTAAAATTATTATTCTTGTAAAATGTACTGAAATACTAAATAAACAGGTATATAGA
Organism: Cepaea hortensis; assembly: GCA_963921405.1. Lineage (NCBI taxonomy): Eukaryota > Metazoa > Mollusca > Gastropoda > Stylommatophora > Helicidae > Cepaea > Cepaea hortensis. The sequence goes on along the minus strand of OY992880.1, from coordinate 80,515,069 downwards.
TTATAATTACGTCTTGGTTGTTGAATATTTAGTGTTTACGGTGTATATAGTTGTCATGCGGTGAGAGAATGAAGGGCAAAAATCTCCATCAAGTAATAAAATTTGTTAGCCAAAGGTGAAAAGTTTGGTCAAATTTCAACCAAACTTATAAAAAGTAGGAAACTTTGTTAACCAAATGTGAAAAGTTTGGCCAAATTTCAAACAAATTTATACAAAATTGGAAATTTTGTTAACCAAATGTGAAAAGTTTGGCCAAATTTCAACCAAACTTATAAAAAGCTCAGTCAAACATGTGAAAAGTAGGAAAATGTGTTAACCAAACAGGAAAAGTTTGGTCAACTTTCACCCAAACTTATGAAAAGTGGGAAATTTTGTTATCCAGCTGTGAAAAGTTTGACCAAATTTCACCCAAACTTATGAAAAGTAGGAAACTTTGTTAACCAAAAGGCGAAAAGTTTAGCTAAAGTTCATTGAAACTTATAAAAAGTAGGAAACTTTGTTAACCAAATATGAACATTTTTGGACAAGTGAAGAAAATATTTCATCCAAAACTTATGAAAAAAGTAGGAAATTTTGTTAACAACATATGAAAATTTTTAGCCAAATTTCACCCAAACTTTTAAAAAGTAGGAAAATTCCTTAACCACAGGGAAAAAAATATCTCACGTTGTCATTTTACATCCCCAATCTACTAGAGATATGCGTCTGTCCCCTAGGCAAACAACAGCTGTATTTCAGAAAATTAAATGTATCTTATGTAATAACTAAATATGATTGAAGGAAAAAATAAAAATTCAACAATAAAATTGTACAAAAACTAACAATTAAATCTCTCTTCATTGTTTCCAATTTTGAATATTTTCTTGTAGAAATTTAATTGGTAATAATTGGTTAATAATAATGGGTAATGGTCACATCGGAACAAGCATCGGTCTGCTTCCGGTTGCATTGTAATGACTACAACCAGACCAAGTGCTCATTGGCTAAAGCCGGTCAACGATGGCGTCGCAGCCGATCACACGTGGTAATGACAAAACCAGACCACGTGGCTAAACCCGCTCAAAGATGGCACTGTATCCAGTACACAAGAGTAATGGTCACATCCGATGAAATATGGCGCTGCTTCCTGTGATCTTAGCTCTGTGATCTGGCATGCCAGTCAAGTGACCAGCCCATCGAATCTTATTCTTCATTAGTAAAGTGTGGATACTGGGCATGGACGTTCTTTCTAGGACTTCAGTGTCTGGGATCTTGTCTTGACATTTAATCTTCAGTAACTTCCTAAGGCAGACTGTGTGGAAATGGTTTAATTTCCTAGCGTGTCGCTGATAAAGAGTCCAGGTTTCACAAGCATATAGCAGTGTGGATAATGCAACTGCTTTGTAGACTTTCAGCTTTGTTTGCAGGCTTATTCCATTTCTGTCCCATACATTCTTGTACAGTCTGCCAAAGGCCGCGCTGGCCTTGGAGATTCTTGCATTCACTTCATTATCAATTGTGGCAGCTTGTGACACAGTGCTGCCAAGATAGGTGAATTTGTCCACAGCACTTAGACTATGAACATTCACTTTGATATTAAGCCTAACATGACGACCAGACGACCGACAAGAACACGGCGTGGCAAGAGGGCGGGCACACGCAGAAGGCGGTTAAAATGTGACAGATTGGGCATCGGACACGTTCGAGTACTGTACTGGAACTGTGCATCATTTAGTCAACGCCAACCCATTCTTGAAAAACTACTGTACGGAAACGATATTGTAGTCTTACAAGAAAAACAGCTCGGCGACGGAACAGTTAATGTCGCGGGATTTCAGGGATTCTTTAACAGTCGGCACCTCGGACAGGCCATTCTGGTCCGCGACAACATACTAGTGTCTGAGATCGATATGTCTTCCTGGAACAGTGATGCCCTGCAAGTGCAGGCAGTAAGAATAATGACACCAGTGCAGCTTGTAATCGTCAACGTTTATGCGCGAAATGGGAAGGTCGACGTGCGATAATGGCAGAGTTTGTTCGAGATGGATGGAAGGCGTATCATCTACTGTGGGGACTTCAATGCTAGAGGCAGTCAATGGGGGAATTGCATCACCAATAGACAGGGAGAAGATCTAGAGGACGCCCTGGCATCTGCTGCCCTAATCTGTCTGAATGATGGGAAGGTCACTAGAATAGCCACTCGACCAGGTGACTCTGACAGCGTCATTGACTTGGCTCTGGTGTCGCCCACCATCGCACCAAGGTGCCGGTGGGGCACACTGGGATACCACGATAGTGACCACTACCCTTGTGTCATCCTGATCAAGAAAGACGGGGCCATGAGTCAAAGAAACAAGACAAATGCCTTCCCGTACGACAACACTGGTCAAGACGCCATAAGCAAGATCAGAAGAAGTAAACTAACTTCCTCCCGCAGGAGACAAGAAAGATGGTTGCAGCCACCATGGTGGAATGGAGAGGTCGAGAAGGCATGGCTGGGAAAGAGGCAGGCTGTCAAAGACTGGCAAAAGGCCAGAAAGGCTAACATGCCACAGGTTGAGTTGGCGAACCTGAAGACTGAGGTCGATAGGACGACGACTTTATTTAAATCCTGCGCCAAACATGCCAAGGCCGAGAAATGGGACGAGTTCTGCAGGAAGGTGTGCTCCGAGTGATCTCTTACGACATTCTGGCGCCTCCACAAGAGCATGAACGGTGCTGCACAACGTAGGGGTACTCCAGACTTTCAAGGCACAGACCTGGCATGGAAAAAGTCGGATGCGGATAAAGGTAAGGCCCTTCTTGCACGCTACATAGAACAGACTGACCAGAAAGACAAGCCCGCCAGACAGAGGACCACAACGACACTCTCTCAGTTGTGCGAGGGGGTCGGGACAGACGAAGAATGGACAATCACAGCTGAGATATTGCGTGCGATGCTCAAGAAATCACCTAACACAGACGGCATCCGATATGGTGACCTACTGGTGATATCAGATGATGACATGGAAGAACTGGCCAGAGAATTCAACACCAGTATCCAGAGGGGTCAGGTCAAAGAAGAATGGCTACACAGCTACTTGCTGCCGCTGCCAAAACCGAACAAAGACCATTCCAAGATAATCGGCTACAGAATCATTACGATGCAGAATACTGTTGGCAAGCTACTGGAGAAAATTGTAGCACACAGACTTGCTTGTGACTTGGAACAGCTCGGATGCTTCCCGCCCACACTGGGAGGATACAGACGCAACAAAGAGTCATGGCTGAATGTGGCGGTCTTTGCTCAAGATGTTTACGAAGGATTTCAGGTCAGAGAAGAGACACGTGCGGCCGCCATAGACTTAGAGGACGCATATAACAGAGTATCTTTCGAGCACCTGATGCAAACCCTCCTCAGGCTGAAAGTGCACCCTCACCTTGTACGATGGATAGCTGCAGTTCTGCTCCAAAGGAAGGTGGTGCTAAGATGCGGGAGTTGGTCTTCTGAGCCGATAACGATATGTCCAGGATTGCCGCAGGGTTCACCACTGTCACCAGTACTATTCAACGTGTATACGGTGCCGATCACTGAACAACATTTGGACTGGAGGGGTAGGACTCTGTCATTCGTTGACGACATCCTCGTGTATCGACAGGGTCGAGATAGACAGGCGGTTGCCAATGATATGCAGGGCGAACTAGATCGAATTTCCTCATGGTGTGCTGATGCCGATGTCCTTGTCAACCCTACAAAGGCAACGGTTACATGGTTCTCACTAAACAACCATATTGTGAAAACAGACCTGCCGGCAGTAAGAATGGATGGGAGCAGTTTGAGTAGAACCCAGTCAATGACATATATTGGCGTGAGGCTTGATCGTAGCCTGTCCTTCAGAGATCATGTCGATTATGTCATAACGAAGGCTCGAAAAGGTTTGCCAGCAATGAGAGTCATGGCGACTGCCAATATCGAGCAAAGACTGCTAATACTTCTGTTCCAAGGACTTGTGCTTTCACGCATCGAGTATGCCCTGGCCATCCTCACTGTCAGCCCTACACAGATTGGAAGACTTGAAAAGGTACAAAACGAAGCCATGCGCATCATTTTGGGCTGCACGAGAGACACCAGCTGTGTAGCAATGAGATACCTCCTTAACTTCCCGACAATGGAACACAGGATCAAGATATGGAGAGCTCGTGCATATTTAAAAATAAGTGCAGATGAGCAGCACCCTCTGCATGACGCTATATTCAGAGAAAAGGGTGACAGGCTAAAGAGGGGCAAATCATGGATGGGTCGGGAGGAAGATGTCGTCAGATAGGTCTGCAGTCTTACCAGTATCAACCCCGGCAAGGAATGGGTGCCGGTGCCTCCAGCTTTTAAGTGCACTTTCTCCTGCATTATCACACTCGACAGACGGTGCAGAGAGCAGAACCCTGCCGCTGTCAATGCAGAGGTTAACGCGCTCATCTATGAACACTCAGATAGCCCCGAAGTGCTCATCTATACAGATGGATCTGTTGTAAAGCAGCAGAGAAGTGCGTGGGCATTTACAGCCCGTTCGGCGGGCCGAACCGTTCAAGAATCCAGTGGTGCCCACTCTATGACCACGAGCAGCATGACGATGGAGGTGATGGCAGTTACACAGGCTTTCATATGGCTGGAATCACAGCATTATACCAACGTGTGTGTACTAAGTGATTCAATGAGCATGATTCAGAAGGTCGAAGCTGGATCTGTACGTAGACAGTGGACTGAATCGCTGCGGAAGTCTGTTGTCCGTAAAGTCACCTTCATCTTCGTCCCGGGACATGCGGGAGTCGAGGGAAATGAACGAGCTGACAAACTGGCTGGCTCTGCACCCCCTGTAGATGGCCAGCCCATGGATCGTGCCGATGTTATTAACGTCCTTAAAGATATGGCGAGAACAGAGGACTTTGACGTCAGTGATTCCACATCGCTGTCCAGGATGAAAGACCTGGGAGTAAGAATCGGCACAGCCAGACGCGAGAGGTACATCGGGAAAACAAAGCGCCTCGTCAACCAACACAGAACTGGCACTATTAGCCACCGGACGCTGATGAATATGCTGGGGGGAGGATCTGAGCACCTATGGACATGTCCGGAGTGCAACGAAGATACCCCAACTGATAACTGATAACGGATTCGGCACAGTGTGATTATTCCCTGGAGCTGGATGGTACTACAGTCTTCTCCAAATTGATATTGAGCCCAAAGTTGGCACAGGCATGTGAGAAAGCTGAAACATTATGTTGCATGTCCGCCTCTGAGTTGGCGTATAGAGCGCAATCATCAGCAAACAGGAGCTCTCTGACGGTGTCGCTGTCAATTTTGGTTTTAGCTTTCAGACTTCTGAGATTGAATAACTTTCCATCCATGCAGTAGTTAATGTGTATTCCAATGTCATTGTTCTCGAAGGCATTCGTCAACATAGCTGAAAACATGAGGCTGAACAGTGTTGGTGCCAGGACACATCCTTGCTTTACTCCATTGGTGACAGGAAAGGGCTCAGACAGTTCACCATTTTCCTGTACTCTTGCCTGCATGCCATCATGAAATAGACGCACTATTTGGACAAACTTTCGTGGACAGCCATATTTTGCCATAATCTTCCACAGTCCTTCTCTGCTGACTGTATCAAAAGCCTTGGTAAGGTCAATGAAAGTGGAGAATATTTCGCAGTTCTGTTCCTGACATTTCTCTTGCAGCGAAAATCATGTCAACAATTCCACGTTCTTTTCTTAAGCCACACTGGCTCTCGGGAAGAAGACCTTAATAGAGATGGGCCGTGAGGCGATTGAGAAGAATTCTGGCGAGTATCTTCCCTGCAATTGAAAGCAAGGAGATGCCTCTGTGGTTGTCACAGAATTGGCGGTTTCCTTTTCGTTTGTAAAGGTGGACTATTGACGCGTCCTTGAAATCTTGTGGCATGGTCTCGTTCACCCATATGTTTGTAAAGATTTGGTGAAGCTGCTCTGTTAGGACCGGCCCACCTGCCTTGTATATCTCTGCCGGGATGGAGTCCAGACCAGGTGCCTTGCCGCTGGAGAGTTGCTGGATGGCTTTGTTTACTTCTACTATGGTTGGCAGGTCATCAAGTGTATCATTGATGGGAACTTGAGGAAGGCAGTTGATGGTTTCACCATCGAAGAAGGAAGTTGCATTTAAGATGTTGCTGAAATGTTCTGCCCAGTGCTGAAGGATGTCTTTCTTATCGGTGACCAATGTTCCCCCATCTGCACTGAGGACCATAGACCGCTTTCAGTGAATCGTAGAAGTTTTTCATATCATGTCTGTCAGCAAAGCCTTGAATTTCATCAGCTTTGCTGCTCAGCCAGGAGTCCCGCATGTGCCGAAGTTTCTGCTGCACTACTCTCTGAATGTTCTTGAAGGTATCTTTTTTTGATGTTGACTTCGGGTCATTCAAATGTGCTTTGAGGAGAAGATGTTTCTCGGCCAGCAATTGGTTTATGTCTTCGGAATTTTCATAAAACCAGTCTTTATGCTTTCGGGGGGTTGGACCCAGGATTTCCATAGCAGTGTTGTAAATTATGTCCTTTAGGGCTCTCAACTCTGTTTCTGTATCCTGTTTAGCTGCAGCATTGGGCTTGAGGCGGTCTTCCAGCATATTTTCAAACGACAGCTGCATTTTCTTGCTGTTTAGGCGGGTGACATTTAGTTGTTGTTTTTTTGCATTTTCACCCATTGAGGACGCCATGGTGGTTTGATGTGAATGTTTATTTTCGAGATAATGAGACGATGGTCTGTCCAACATTCGGCACCACACATGGATTTTGTCACCCGAAAGTCTTGTCTGTCACTCCTCCTGACGATGACATAGTCAATGAGGTGCCAGTGTTTCGATCGAGGGTGCATTCACGATGTCCTGTTTCTCATGGGGAGACGGAAAATTGTGTTGATAATCAGGAGAGCGTGTTCGGCACATGTCTGAAGAAGGAGGAGTCCATTGCTGTTACAATTTCAGACTTCGTGCTTTCCAATAATGCCACTCCAAGAGGTGGTGTCCTTGCCTACTCTGGCATTGAAATCCCCAAGGAGTATAAGTTTGTCTCCTTTGGGAACAGATGTTAATACATTGTGCTAGTCCTCATAGAACTTGTTCTTGACATCATCTTCATTGGTCATAGTTGGTGCGTAGACACTCACAATGGTTGCATGCTTACTCCCATTCAGCAGGGGCAATTTAATGGTCATGAGCCTGTCGTTTATAGCCTTTGGAAATCCAGCTAGTTTGCCGACCAGGGCTGATTTAATGGCAAATCCCACACCTGATTGGCGTCTTTCCTCGCTTTTCCTTCCACTCCAGAAAAATGTGTAGCCAGCACCTATTTCACAGATTTGGCTTTCTTCTGCAAGTCGTGTCTCGCTCAAGGCTGCAATGTCGATGTTGTACCTGCCCAGCTCTCCCCCAATCAGTGCTGTTCGTCTCTCTGGACCCGACGCGCCATCTCTGTCAAGTAGGGTGCGTACATTCAAAGTTCCGATTGTTAAGGGAATATGGTTTACTCTTTTAACTTTACCTGTTTTTTCTTTCTTTGTATGTCGACCGCAGTTTAGGGTACCCACCAACCGCGGCTAGCTGGTTAGGTAGTGATGGAGCAGACAATGTTTAGGGCACCTTTTCTAGCCCCTTCCTCATGCTATGGAGGTGAGCAGTGTGTTCCTATAGAGGGCTGCTCAGTCGCTCAGGATGCTGCCGAATCCCACTGCTGCTCCTGTCAGTAGAAGACGACCATATGGCCTGAGCCGCCTGTGTGCAGGTCTGCGACTACGTCTGCCAGCGTACCCACTCCTGTCTCTTCGCCGCTCGCCCATCGCCACAGGGCTTGAAAGTGATATATGACGTTGGATGAAGAATGACTTGCGCGATGAATTGGATTAAAGTGAGGAAGAGTTGCGCAATTCGTCGACCTCACTCTCTTGCCTGAGTCTATCTGAATCCAGTGGCAGGACAAGTCAAGACGACTGGAGACGAATACAGGTGCAGTGGATGACCAGGGCGCTCTACGTGCCTTGCGGTGCTCATTACGTTCCACAACGCTTTACAGGTGAACGCCGTCTTGCCCGTTGAATCAGGAATGATTTCTTCCGCGCAGTCAGCCGGATCCTGTCTTCACATGTTGGGTAGGCATACCCTACTTCACCGCTTGGTTTGACACCAAATCGGCTACCCGAGTTGGCATATAGAGCGCAATCATCAGCAAACAGGAACTCTCTGGCGGTGTCGCTATTAGTTTGTTTTAGCTTTCAGCCTTCTTAGATTGAACAACTTTCCATCCATACGGTAGTTGATGTATTCCAATGTCATCGTTCTCGAAGGCATTCATCAACATAGCTGAAAACATGAGGGTGAACAGTGTTGGTGCCAGGATACACCCTTACTTCACCCCATTGGTGACAGGAAAGGGCTCAGACAGTTCACCATTTTCCTGTACTTTTGCCTCATGAAATAGCCGCACATTTTGGACAAACAATCTTTTTATATAATAGATAAGCAACACAGCTGAATAATGGCAATGCGAAAGAGTCGAAGAAATAAAATCAGAAATAAAGAAGACAGAGAAGACGACATAGATGACACAGGAAATTCCCCAACTGATGGACATAAGAATAAGAAGAAAAAGTAAACAAAACAAATAAGTTATAGAAGTTATAACAAAAATGTAGAATTACAACTACAACAGTATATATATATATATATATATATATATATATATATATATATATATATATATATATATATATATATATATATATATATATATATATATATATATATACCTGATGATCTCTCAAAATATATTTTCATAGTATAGTTCTACCAAAGAAATCAGATGCTATGGATTGTGGACAAATCGCACATTTAGTTTAATGAGCCATGAGACTGAAATATTGACAAGAATTATAATCAGAATATTAAGAAGTAAAATAAAACTAGACATCGGGTTTTGGCAGCGGGGATTTGTTGAATGTATGAACAAAAAGAACGAATGAAATGAACAGAGATTTATTGTTGTTCTTTATAGACTACACTAAAGATGAACCACGAAGAAATAATTAGAATAAAAATAAAAATCCTATTGACCACACAAAGCAGCCATAAGAATTGACAACCATTTGATAGTTGTAGACACGCACGCACACACACACGCACGCACGCACGCACGCACGCACGCACGCACACACGTACATACACACAGCACACACACCCAGACACAGACGTACACAAATGCAGAGAGACAGGCAGACAGATGGACAGAGAGCATAATAATGAGTTGTTGTTGCACCTATAAGGTGGCTGATCTTCCAGCTGGCGCTGTCTAATCGCTGTGTGTTCATAGGGGAGACTGGGGAGAAATGGACATAGGGGAGAAATGGACCACCCCCTCTCTGGCCCCTGGCTGTGATGCAATGAAAGTGAAACCATAATAAGTTTGTTTTCCACATCAAACATAGTCCGAATTTGTCATTTGCCATCGACTTCCCGCACAGGTCGTTCCCACGCAAAGTTTGAAAATTTTTCTGCACTAAAGTTTCTTTTTCCAGTTCCAGACACCATCGTAAAGCAGACGCATAGTCAGGAATCAGGACAAGGTAATTACGTTAATATCTTTATTTACTTGTTATTTAAGAGTTCATATAAAAAATATAGCATATAATATTAGATTTAAGAGACTTTATGGCTGAATAGTTTAATACATTGATGGGGGAGAAATGGACCGGTTCATTACTCCCCATGGTTAATTTCTCCCCATAGAAGAAATTGACAAGACAGTCTGTTGTTATTAAAAGTGTTGAAGATTGAATTCGAATATCAGCATTATTGATTCTTTTTAATACTGGGGTCTAAATCTAGACCAATAAAATTGTTAACAAATTTGATTTCAGTGATTTATTAAAGATGCACGCCATTCGTGCTATGATCAGTATTTCTTTGCAAATGATAGGCCTACCATTCTAAATGTTTTATAATTATGTCACTCTTTTGTTTCAGATGCCAAGATTGTACATCAGAAACACCAACAAGGGTCTCGTTACGGAGGAACGTATGAGAGAAGCTGTTAATGCTGTGAAAAATGGAATGAAAGTGAGGAAAGCTGCAAGGGAGTACGGCATTGCTCGCTCTACCCTCAATAACAATCTTACAAAAGACAGAGAAGGAAATGGTCTGCCTACTAGACTCGTACCAAATTATAGGCATAGCCTTGTTTTCACAGCTAAGCAAGAAGCTGATTTTGCTAGTTACTTGAAAGATTGTGCAAGAATGTTCCATGGACTCACAACTAAAAACGTTCGTATTTTGGCGTACGAGATGGCGAAAGTCAATAACATTGCACATCCTTTAACCTGGGATGAGCAAATGATGGCAGGGAATGACTGGCTTTGTGGATTTTTGCGACGGAATCCCGAGCTGACCATAAGGCAACCTGAGGCAACATCTCTGGCTAGAGCTACAGCTTTCAACAAACATAATATTTGCACCTTCTTCAACATTGTGAAGGAAACCATTAAAAAACTAAATGTGAGTGGAGCTCAAATCTACAATTTGGATGAGTCAGGTCTGACCACTGTACAGAAAGTGCCAAAAGTAATTGCCCCACGAGGAGTGAAGCAAATAGGCCAGGTGACATCCAGAGAAAGAGGAGAACTGGTCACAATCTGTTGCATTGTGTCAGCTGCGGGTCACATTATCCCTCCAGTTTTTGTGTTTCCCAGAAAAAATTTTAAGAATTTTATGCTTGCTGGAGCACCTGAAGGTTCCCTTGGCCTTGTGAATGAATCAGGTTGAATGACCCGTGATAATTTCGTCAAAGTTATAAATCACTTCATTAAGCACTCAAGACCTTCCAAAGACTTCCCTTTGATTTTGATCTTGGACAATCACGATTCCCACATTTCATTTGAATCACTTGAACTGTGCAAGAAAAACAACATTCATGTGATCACGTTGCCACCACACACCTCATCTAAAACTCAGCCCTTGGACCGTTCAGTTTTTGGACCCATGAAGTCGGTCTACAACAATGCGTGTGATTCATGGATGATGAAAAATGTAGGGACACCACTGACAATCTATCAAGTTGCAAATCTAGGAGGCCACGCTTTTCTTAAAGCGGCAACTCCCATTAACTTTCAATCAGGCTTTGCAGTGTCAGGTATTTGGCCCTTTAACGAAGATGTTTTTACAGAAGATGATTTTATGCCTTCAGAAATAACGAACAGGCCCATCAGCAAGGACAGTGAAAATGCCACTTTAGAAAGCAATGAACAGACAGGATCAGGATCTCCACATTGTGGTACCAGCACAGATCAAACTGCACAAGAATTTCATGAAAATCAGAAAGAGTGTAATGTTAAGAACCTTGTAGATGACTTGCAGGAAATATCAGGGAGTCTTCAACATAAAGCTACTTCTTCCTTTACTTCGCCTCATGTTTTCAGAGGACTACCAAAAGCTGGTCCGCGAAAAGATTCAAATAATATGAGGAAAAGAGGAAAAACTATGCTGGCTACTTCTACGCCAGAAATGGATCGAATTAGGGAAAGAGCGGTGATGAAAGAAAAGGCAGCAAAAGTTCCACCCAAAAAGGTAAAGAGACAGCTGCTGAAAGAACTTGATGTTGATCCAGAAACTGACATTTCGTTTTGTGGTGACACAGATTCTGATGTTTCATTTGGTGAAAATGAGGAGTGTACGGTTAGCTTGACTGGTGTGCGTGAGGTTTTTGAAGGCCAGTGTGTGCTATGTGAATATGGAACAAAGAAGACTTGTGTTTACTATGTAGGAATTGTAAGGGGAGACATTGATGATGATGGTGATGTTGAGGTAGAGTTCTTGCGCAAGAGTGAGAAGGTTGCTGGTAAATTTGTTAAGCCTAAGGTAGAAGATGTCGCCAGTGTCTCAATTACATGTATTAAAGCACAGCTTACTAGATCTACAATCACTGGAACCACTTCTAGGACCAAAGATGGCTATGTCTTCAAAGAAAGTCTTGCAGGCATAAATGTTCGATAAAACTTTATATTAGATTAATATATCATATTAAACTTTTTTACTGTCGCTTAAAATAATAAGAAAAAACTGCAAATATCCTTTTAATGATTATTTATTTCTTATAGCAATATGGATGAGTTGTTGCTGCTTCTTTTTAAAAAAGGTCCATTTCTCCCCACTATGGTCCATTGCTCCCCACGTGCTGGTCCATTTCACCCCAATGGTGGTCCATTTCTCCCCATGTTCATATACATTTTTTAAATGCATTTTGTAAAGAAACATATAGAAATAGATTGCTAAATGTTTTCCCCTTTTAAAATAAATGAATGTACAACATTTTAGTCATGGTTTTGTTATGTTTCGATAAAATCTGTTCCGGTGATGAGCAAAAATTGAAAACTACAAAATTGCTGGTCCATTTCTCCCCAGTCTCCCCTACCTGTCCATGTCATGGTGCACAACTGTTGAGCGCATTTCTCTCTGCCGTACTCTTTCTCTTTTGCCACAAATATTAAAGTACATACTTACATTCTTCTGTTGCTATTAAACTTACAATATATACATACACCCATATCACTTTTGCTATTCATCTGTCAATATATATATATATACATGTTTCTGTTTGAAATTAAACTTGCAATTGGTGAGGGCAGGCCATGACTGTGATGCTATTTTCCACGAGAAATCTATACATTCATCTGCAGTCTTACCCTGTCAGCCTACAAAACAATGTCATTATTTATCGACGATGCTTTCTCATCGGTAACTACTGTGTAACAATAGCTGAAGAGAATCCTCTAAATGTATTCACCAGCCACTTTCTGTGGTTAAGTATGTCAAATATCAATTTCCCATTTCCCGCTGGAATTACCCAGTGATTTACGTCTGTATTTGTGAGCTCAGCCCTATTTAGTCTGCGAGGCCAGCTATTTTCGGAAAGGCCATGGTTTATTCCCGACAACAGGAAGAGGAATTCTCCTGTCGATGAAGTCCATCGATAGCATTAGAATATATTCATTCTGTTACACCATTTCACCAGCCCAGACACTTATCTCCATTTGTGCTGCCTGATGACGTCAAAGCCGCTCCAGTAATCATCATTCCTTTCAAACCGACGATCGAAAAGAACTGTTTACTTCTGGCCTAGTTGACTGTTTCTGACTTTCCAGTTCAGTGTTTGCCTACAATATTTGGTTTGTCTAGCAGTGTAGATTAGTGTGCCGAATGGTTATATTGTGAAACAATTGATATGTCCAGTACCGGGTTTAACTTGGCGAGGCTCCAAGCTTTATAAATAGAAACTCCGCAGTTGTCCATGTCAACATTTTGTCTCTCGTCTTCTTCAACGTCCTGTGTCTTTCGTCCCCTACAGGAAAACAGGACCTCAACCAACTAAAGAAAAGCTGACTTATCTTTTGCCACCTACTGCAGATCGCAACCAACTCCGATTTCTCTCTCTCTCTCTCTCTCTCTCTCTCTCTCTCTCTCTCTCTCTCTCTCTCTCTCTCACACACACACACACACACACACACACACACACGCACTCACGCTCGCACGCACGCACACCACGCACGCCAACCCACGCACGAACCCACCAATCCACACACACACACACACGTACACACACACTAACACACACGTATACACATACACACACACACTCACTCACGCTGACACACACGTACACACACACACACTTCCCTACCATTTTCCCCATAGATCTCTGTGTCTGCTCCTATTCTCTGTGAGTTTCTAAGTAACTATATATTTCTGTTGCCGTGTGGTTCGAGAGAAATAAAGAACTGTTGTAGTTATACTATTATGAAAGCTTCTCAATGGGTGTGCTAGCTAGCTCTGGGTCTTGGTTGGCTGCCTCTGTCTAGTTCACTCCCTAAACCCTTTAGTCATTCTGTCATATCGCCGTAGTCCTGTCCTTTGCAGGGATTTGGTGCCTTAAATTTTATAGTAGTTCTTAGGTAATTTTGTGTTGCTGATTCCAAAATTGTAATCATTTTTTTCTATCAGCTCTAGTTTTTGAGATAACTAAGAATGACCTACTTAGTAGGGTAATTGTTATGTAAAAGCCTAGAGTTAGATGCCATCTGTGGTGTTTTGATTGTAATCTGCATTAATATTATATGTAATTACTGTGCATTTATTACCTTCATATAAAACACCACACATAAAAAGCTTGTTTTCGAGGACTTCTTGGATTGTGGTATGCCCAGGCAGTCACGGTACAAGCCCAACAGTAATCTGCCATCATATGGGTACCCCAGAGTCCTTGGTATCTCTCTTCCATTGTTTGTATATCTCGGTGAAATAATTCACCCTGCCCCTCCTGAAAGTCGCCAAGATTCTCGAGAAATGTCGATGCACTTTGATAACATTGTTTCTGATTTTGGGTATTTATCCTTGTGGCTGCGGTTTGCATTCCATTGTCCTCATGTTGGACTGGTAGTATATGGTTCCGCCGCCCTGCTACTGAGTGAGTGCTTGTCGCGACTCTGTGCGCTGTGAAATTCATGTGGAGTGCTTTTACATCTGTCTGCTTTTGTTTGTACAGTGAACTGCATGTTCGGAACAATAGCTACCGGCTGTTGCTGAATTGACTGATTTGCCTTTTCGGTTTACGAGTGCATTTTTCAGGAGACTCCTGGGAGTCGACGCTGGAGCTACGGAGTTCGTGCTTTGTGCGGCGCTTCCGGCGAGTCGCCTTGCGGAGAAAGACCGAGCCATGTGAGAAAACCCGAGTCAATGAAGCCTTTCTGGTGACTGGCGATTCCATCGACGATGGACTGTAAATTTCGTGGATGACTTTTGTGTTGGCATTCTGGCGGTGGTATTATGTACAGTGTACCTGTGTGGGCTGTTGGATTGCCAAGACTCCTGTTTGTTCCACTTTTCCACATTGGACAATGAGGTGCATTTTGTGATATTCAATGGCACAGGAACGGAGCATAATGGAGCTGACCCGTTGGAAACTCGACTAACTAAACTAACTGCTTTTTGGGTGGCTAGTTGTAGGTTTTTGGTTAGGAACTGATCCGTCATCGCCATCAGCTTGTTCTTCAATGGTAGTCAGACCTAAAACAATTTCACCATCGTTCAAAATTTCAAAGCCTCCATCCATTTTGTCCCATACCAACCAATCTGGTGGGGGTTGAGTGGTCTCGAGGTATGGTGTCCGCCTCGAGTGCTGGAGGCCCCAGGTTCAAGCCCCGGTGAGGGCCGGGATTTTTTCACGTGGACTTCTAGTAACAACATTTATCCTGGTCTCTGGGTAGTGAGATCGGACGCCTGTGTGTATTGTTGCGCACGTAAAAATTCCCTTGGCATTTGGAAATCGAAAAAGCGTAGCCTAACGGCGTTGGGCGGGCAAAATTTCGAGTTAAAAGTCTACCCAAAGTATTTTAGATCCCTCGCCGGTGCTACGGAGTTTATGCACTGAGCTGAGATTCTCCGGACTCAGGCTTGAGTTAGGAGTAGAACGGAGCACTTATGGGTTACACCCGTGTGCCGTGATGTTGATCCATCGACTAAACTAAACTAAACTAAACTAAACTAAACTAACACCAATCTCGTACTTCTTCTGGCGTATGTTTTCACCATGTTGTCCTACATTGTTGCACGGTTGCACAATTCGTCAACACTAACATTCTCAGTTTCGACGATTAGTCACTTCCGCCTTCATACAATACAGTCACTTCCAGCTATTTTTGTTTTTACAGTAGGGTGTACCCGTAATCCGTGGACAATGTTACAGATGTTTGTTTGTTTGTTGATACTCACGCTAGAAACGGAACAACAATATCTAGAGACATCGAGATTTTGTAGGTGAACATCTGGTTGGGAAAGTGACTGCCAATTCCATTAGGAGTTAATAGTACTGTTCGTAGAGGACTTTTGTGATGACATTCTGGCGGTGGCGTTTTGCAGTGTGCCTGGGCGGGCCGTTGTTTGTCGAGACTCCTGTCTTTTCCACTTTTCACATGGGGCAGTGAGGAACATTTTATATGATATTCACTGGCACGGGAACGGAGCATAATGGGGACGACCCTTTGCTGTGATGTTGGAACCGAGACTAATGACCAATGACTAATGATACACACGCATGTTTTAAAGTAGGGTGTACCCGTAATCCGTGGACAATGTTAAAGATGTCTGTTTGGTTGTTGATACTCACGCATTTTTTTAAAGACCATGATGGATAACAGAAATTGACGCTTAAACGATTTACCAGGTCTTATTTATGCTTGCTTGCTTGTGTTCGTTGCCTTGAGCTCCACCGCGAAGTCCTGTATGTCGGATGAAGGCATCCCGTTGTCCAACATCAGTGTGATGTCATACAGGACCTGAGATTTGCGTGAGTATCCGTTGTCCCATGTCTGGCTTATTGGTGTGCAGACTGGTGGTTCCTCGCCGTACAGGCAGACACTCTCCGACTTCGGAGGATCTCATTTATGCAAAATCAGGTGTAAAATGTTTGGCACCCAAAATCTTTTATTTTGGGTATGGCTGTGTTATTAGTTATTGTTTTACTGGTTCTCCAGTTATTAGTTATTGTTTTACTGGTTCTCCAGTTATTAGTTATTGTTTTACTGGTTCTCCATATTTGTGGCACGAGTATTGATGTTGAATTCAGAGTGAAATATTCCAGGTGTCATCTGATGTGTTCTGTCATCTCTCAATGGGAAACAAGAAGATCCCCCAGCAACTCATTTCCGGCGTGTTCTAGATGTATTGATGATGTGTTGCATTGGGCAGTTACGGTTTTCCAATGGACGAGGCAGTCGGTTCCAGGCCGAACTCCTTGGCCACCTCCCTCCACACGTGTGGCTGGCTGGTTGCCACGTGGCAGTTCTGTGCTTGCCACACAGAGCCCGGCCATACAAGGCCTGTTCTAAGTTTGCTACTAATGTTAATTTCTGTTCACTTCCAGTAATTTCTTAGTGCTCACCTTGCCTTTTGTATTCTGATTTGAATACCTTTATCTGGTCTCCGCCCCCTGTGTGTGTGTGTGTGTGTGCGTGCGTGCGTGCGTGCGTGCGTGCGTGCGAGATGGCGTACGTGCGTACGTACGTACGTACATTGCTGCATAAATAGGTATATAATTTCACCTGTCGCAGTGAGATCGGGGTTTAATTTGCTTGATCTTGTTTTCCCCTCGTTGTATTTATTCTATGAATGTTTAGACATAGTTGTCCCACAATTGCGTTTAGTTTATTTTGCATCTGATTTCATGTGTGAAAAGGAGGGCAATGGCGTCGGTGAAGTCAACATCATCAAGCTGCCCTGTCAGAGTCCAATAATGAATTCTATCTCTGTTGCTAGTTATTGTTGTCATTATAATCAAGGCTATAGTCAGTATAGACACTAAAGGTGACAAATGCATGCATATAACACCTCTGTTCATAATTCAAATGTATCTGTCAGTTGTTCCTCATGAAGAAATCGGTATTTCTTGTCTTTACATGCTGCCCTTATTTCGTTATTGATTTTCTGGTGGCCTCCCGTGCCTCGTTAACGTTCAAAAGGTTTCCCTGTAATTTCTCCCAAAGGCTTTTCAAAACCCACAAACCAAGTATAGAGTGGTGAGGTTTGTTTAATGCTTTATTCTACCATTAAGGGCAATGTGGCTATCTGGTCAGAGCACTATCTGTTCGGTCGGAAGCCTCCCTTGGTTGTTTGTCTATGGAATATCTTAATCTCTCCAGAATGCTCCTGCTTAATATTTCCACAGGAACTGAAAATAACATTATTCTTCTATAATGTTCGCACTCCTGGCATTTTCACCAGACATCCTTCTCTACAGTTTGCTGGTATTTCTTCGGTTCCCCCCGTAAAAGTACCAGAAGACATGTCGGACTGGCATAAGGTAATAGTAACACTGGGCCGTGAGTGCAGAGAATGATCAGCGGGCCGCACAGAGTTTGAGGTACAGCAAGTGATCCAGAGTAACACACATCAAGGTGACATATTGATCTACACCGATGGGTCAGTGGTGAAAAACAGACGTTGAGGTTAGGGTTTTATAGCGAAAGCTAATGGACGATGCTTGAAAAAGGAGAGTATGGCATATGAGACTGCAACCTCCAGCATAAGAATGGAGGTGGAAGCAGTAACAGCAGCCTTCAGATGATTGGAGGAGACCGCTGCAACACACATTGTATTCACTACGGACTCACAGAGTATGCTTAGTAAGGTGTAGAAAAGAATGTTTCGTGTAGAATGGCTTGCCTCGCTTCAGAGGTTAAAGATTGTGAGAATTGTATGGATTCTCCGCCCTGGTAATGCTGGAGTGCGGGGGAATCAACAGACTGATAGGCTGGCAGGGAATGTAACTCTTTGTGGTACACTGCCTATGGACAAGAGGGAGGTGGTCTGGTGCATGAGGGAACAGGTGGAGAAAGCGGTGGAACAGACTGAGAACCCGTATGTGGAGAGAGAATGATATGGCGGGGGATCAGCAGGGTTTCTATACACATCTTAAAACCGAGAGGGGAGACCAGGAGAACTTTCAGTTAGGTAGCAGTTGGAACGATTAGCAGAATGACTCTTCGCTGGCTGTTGAACGAAGGGACAGAGCGCGTGTGGGAATGTCCTGAGTGCAGTGATGTCGGTTCTTAACTCAACTGAACTCAACTCAACTCAACGAGATGATCTAATAATACATTGAGAATTTCCCTTGGGGCGTCTTCCTGGAAGAGGAAGACGCGAAACATGGTTCATAGGTAAGTATACAGGGGTTGACAGAGAAGACGAACAGGAAACGAATTTATCAAGAGCGCAGATGATAGATGTTTGTGGAGTGCTGTAGCCACACATGTATAGACTAGTCGGCACTGGATGGTTGCCGTGGTCAGGATCACGTCTAGACTTGGCACACGATGACCACTAAATGTATAACTGTAGCTGACATAATTATTGAGTTGACTGGAACAATGACGATATTTGTGCTACTTGGTTGTGGGTTTATCCTCCTCCCGCATTCGATATACGAGGCACGGGCGCGGCAGAGATGACGATCGGCAAGTCAATAAGAAAATGGCCTGGGCGCCACCAGGTCTGTCGAAGGTAGCACTGTACTGCAAAAAAAGTAAAGTTTTCCCCCCTGTTCAAGTCCGTCTTGGAGGAATACAAAGTCGGAAAGCCAGACTCGCGATGATGCCGCTCGAGTGTCCGGATGAAACAGTCAGCAGCTCACAACTCGCGCTGAACACATGAAGGAAGTGGGAGGTCGGCCGCACAGTCGAAGCTGCCCCAAACATCACTAAAAGTGAAGGAAGTCATGGTATACACCCAGTCCAGATAGGCAGGGGTTCGGTCACCATAACATAGCTCAACTGTGGTCAAAGATGACGGCCAGGGAACACAGAGATATGGTGGTTCTGGAGATCCATGAAGGAACAGACGAAAAGAGAGTGCAAATGGCTGTCCAACAGTCGCCGCTGGGCAGTGGATATCGTTGGAAGGGGCAAAGCACAAGTCTGAGACATAGAATTATATCTGGCGCATGGCACCACTGAGTCTAAGTTTCATAGTCAGAACACCTTACGATGTTCTACCATCAGCTGCCAACTTTGTCAAGAGGAGCAAATCCACCGAACCCGCAAGGCCCTTCTGTTAAGTAAAGAACCATAATGTGCTGTCTACTTGCAAAGTATCCCTTTGCCAGGGCCGATTCACATGGCGCCACAATAATGTAATCACTATGAAGGTGGCCATAGTTGATGATGTAAGTATGCGGGCTAACAAATGAGCCACTGCCGG
The DNA here is from genome assembly GCA_963921405.1 of Cepaea hortensis. Lineage (NCBI taxonomy): Eukaryota > Metazoa > Mollusca > Gastropoda > Stylommatophora > Helicidae > Cepaea > Cepaea hortensis. The sequence continues at coordinate 80,495,297 of OY992880.1, read as the reverse complement.
GCCGATGCAGATCTACTTCGTCAGAGTTGGGCAGAAACGTGGAGATAACGAAGACTGAGCTGAAGATTTACAGTCCATCCTCAAATGGCGTGGACGACAGAGAGTTGGCTGTTTACCTGAAAGATCGTGGCTGTTAACCGGCAGTGTTCCAACAGTTTCTATTGCGACCGGACATTTTACTGTACTCCTCGTCGCTCAACAGCTAACGCTGATCGAGTTAACTGTCTCATAAGAGTCGAGAATCGAGGAGCAGCACACGTACAAGACGGAGAGGAATAGTGACATGGTCGCAAGTCTGAGACAGGAAGGGTGCACTGTCAGGCTATTAGCCGTAGAGATATTACGTGCTTAAGCAGTTGGACATTAAAGGACAAGCGAAAACTCGGGCACAGAAACAACTCGTCGAAGTAGTCGAAAGGGCCTTGTGCTGGCTTTGGAACAATCGGAACTTTGAGTAAGACAAATCATTGCAGTAATATGGTCCACGTCCGTGTATAAAAATAGCATTATAGCCAGTCTAACATGGAAACCACACAATCTCTCAACTAAGATCTATAACTTGTTCTATCTTGTGTTGACCATAGCCATCCCTCAAAATGAATGCAGAGCACTTGACAATGGGACTCTGCAATGTAGTCGAAACGCCGCGTTGTAGCAGTTGCCGAAATCAGTGAAATGTCGGCCGAAATCCAACCTCCAGCCAAAGGCGGTGTTAATCGTCTTGCGAGGACCACACTCCGCAGCAGAGAAGGGGTGAAGGTCGAGAAGACCTAACCCACAACCCAGTATTCCAGAGGAAGAGCAGGCTTCCGAGTAACGAGCAGGAGTAAGGCTCCGTGAGCCATGAACGGGGTACGAAGAAGGCAACCTGGCAGCAAAGACGTATACCGGTGCGTAGCGAACCATCGGCGTGGAGGCGACGACAGAGACGAACGTCCAGGGAAGAACCTGGCATCCCACGGCCAAAGGTGCTAGGGTATGCGTGAGGACACGAAGTACCTGATGCACGATGCTCTCCTCCCCGAAAGAAGAGTGGCTTGGGAGTAGGCACATTTCGCAGTTGTGGGACAAGCACGAAGACAATACAACATCTCGATACGGTGTGTGAACTTACAGCAGGAGAAAGACACCCGGAATCGTGACCAGGTGGGCCCTCCCACAGAGTGTCAGGAGGATACACAGCAGAAACATTACTGGAGGAAGGACAGATTCTGGAGGTCAGAAGCGTCCTGTCTTGCTTACCCCGTGGCGAAGCTTTTAATCACAAGGATCAACTCTTTTCGAGAAGAAGACGCAAATTACATTCAAACCTCGGTTTTCGTTGCCTTCGGTTTTCATCGGCTTCTGTTTTCGTAGATTTTTTTCCCGCAGAAAAATTGTCTCGGTTTTCGTCGATTCTTCGGTTTTCTTCGATGTGACGACATGACCTCGCTGCTAATTTTGTGAAAACAAAGGGACTTACGAGTTTTTCTGCTCAGTTTGGCGTTGCTTTTCGTTGTGTGAGCATCACTTTCTATTAATAAAATACGAGAGCGGCGTTTAGATTGCTGAAATGTACGGGAAGTCGCCATCCACGATAAGTTTCCTTGTGGCGAAAAAGGAAGCAATAAAAGAGGCTAATGAAGCAAAAGACATGAAAACAGAGTACACAAATAATTGAACATGTCGAAGAGTTATTATTACTTTGGATAAATCAAAAACAGTTAGATGGCGATTCTGTTACAGAGGCAATCATATGTGAAAAGGTCAGTCTGTCGTATGCCGATCTCATTAAGAAAATGTCTGGGACGAATGCTAGCGTACTTAGTGATTTAAAGGCGAACAGATTATGGTTTGAAAAATTCAAGAGGCGCACTGGCATACATTGTGTTACGAGGCACGGCGAAGGTACGAGTTCGGACACTTCTGGGGCCGAGAAATAGTATTAAAAACTATATTTATTCTCCATAAAATGTGTATTTGGTATTATTTTGGAGTGTCTAGAACTAATTAATTGGATTTACATTGATTAATATGGAAATAAGTACCTCGGTTTTCGTCGGTTTCGGGTTTCGTCGATTGTTTTTGAACGGATTATCGACGAAAACCGAGGTTTGACTGTATATCAAAATGTAAGTAGTCACTGCCCATGCGTACCCGTCTTCTGGGATACATGCATTTTATTCCTTTTCTAGGCAAGTGCTAAATTGTAGTTAATTATACTTTCTGTCTGTTCTGCATTTGCTGTTATGGCAGTACTTGCGTGTTGCAGGCACGTGCCCGTGGTTCCCCGTGTATCTTTGTCTATGCCTGACCAGGTTAATAATAAACCAGGACATCATAAACACGGCACTAGTTATTTGGATTTAGTTTCAACCATCAGTGCAATAGTAGTCGTAATAGTAGTAGTAGTAGTAGTAGTAGTAGTAGTAGTAGTAGTAGTAGTAATAGTAGTAGTAGTAGTAGTAGTAGTAGTAGTAGTAGTAGTAGTAGTAGTAGTAGTAGTAGTAGTAGTAGTAGTAGTAGTAGTAGTAGTAGTAGTAGTAGTAGTAGTAGTAGAAGAAGAAGGAAGAGGAGAACACGGAGACAACGATTAGGAGGAAGAAGAAGAATTAGAAGAAAAAGAAGACGTGAGAAGATTATTGGGAGGCAGAGAGAGAAGAAGAATCTGTTATAAAGATTGTCATGTGCATTGTCAGAAACAAGCAGTGGTGGGAATGTTAGGAACCATTCCCTGTACTGGTATATCTCAAACAAACCATAATTTTACTTCAATCTATAGACATGACTAAATATTTCATTATCTTTGAATAATGATTCAACAGTCCACTGACCGACCTGAAGTAATCTACAGCATTTTGAACCGTAAATGTATGCGCACGCGGTTAAGACAAAGGAAAACGAATTGCTTTTGGAAGAAGTACGAGATTCCACACATTAACACCATCAGAGAGAACAACAAAGATATTACCCTAAAACCAGCCACATTTGAGTATATCAAGACGAGCGGGAGACATGATCACGTAAGTCACGAAATGTGTGCCACAAATAGCAACAGTTTGTCCATCCAGCTTGTGTTTATATCATGCTGATTGATGGCTTCCTTTTTGCCGTGCCGCCTTGTAATCAATACGTTGTAATGTCAATGTTGGGACTTGCCTTGCTATTCTCGTTGGTGCTGCAGAGTTGGTGTACAGTGTTGTAAGACTCACCTAATTTGATCTGAAGTAGGAGGTCAGAGTAATATTGAAGTGTCACATTGTGGTGAAGATAACCCTTGAATGCAAGCAGTCAGTCACGACACACGTACATTTTCAATGATTATATCCGACTGATTACATACCATTTATAATGTATCTCATCTGATCACATGATCTCATCTGCGCTTTGGCGAAGGTCGTGGGTTCGTTTTCCGACTCCATCATTCGGTTCACGAGGGTAATATTTTCGGAGACCCTAGGGAGGTCGTCGCTGGAGCTAAGGGTTTGTGCTCTGGTGCAACACTTTTGGCGATCGCTCTGCGTAAAGAGACCGATATTGACGGGATAACACAAGGCGCAACGACGTCCCACTTGTTTGCCTTTAAACTCTACTGAAGTGGTTCGGGTGAGAGCTTGAGCAGACGAGTTAACGACACAATGTACTCCACAGACTAATGTAGGCCCGCTGACAACTGTCATGGTGGTAGATCATCATCATCATCATCATCATCATCATCATCATCATCATCATCATCATCATCATCATCTTGATCTAGCGGGACCTATGCATAATGTCTTTCATCACGGCCCGCCGAAACATATATCCCTCTCTGGCTATGTCTCCTGCCTCACTCATACACCCTCATAACCAAAGTGACTGCAATGTGCTGTATCCATCTTGATGCTGGTCGACCCCTGTTTCTCCTTCCATCCCTGTTCTCTTCAAGTCACTGTGACATGTCATGTAGTCAGGGTATTTCAGTTTCCCAAACTTGATGTTGATTGTCAGCCAGTTTTCTTCGCTGTTCACATCTTGTAGAATGTCAATATCTTTCTTCTTCTTTACCCACGAGACTAAGACATTTTCTTCAACATATCAGCTCTAAAGCCCAATTTTTCTCCTTTAGTGATGGCAAAATCGTCCATTGCTAACATCCATGCAGTGGATCACGAAAATATGGACTCAGAAATCCACAAATTAGAGGAAGCATTACCCATGATCCCAATAGTAGAAGATGGTGTCCCTGGCGTGATGAAAGTATGAATACTGAGGGATCTCCATTGTTTGTTCCCTCTCCTCAGCCTTATGTATAACTCAGGCCACCAGGTCCCTGACCTTCGTCTATCCCGTGTGCCCTCACGTGTTCACTGGAGGATCGTGTAACACAGTGGTTCTCTGTGGGGGGGGGGAATTTTAGGGTTTCCAGGGGGGGGGGGGGATGAAGACCATTTCAAGATCGCGTTAATACAAGAACCGATTACTTGATATTGTTTTTCCCTTCATACTCTACAGTTATGTACGTCTCATCCTTCTAAAATTCATGTTATAAAGTAAGTAGACCCACAAATCACGGTTTATGTGGATGTCTAGACTTGTTTTAGTATAAGCTATTAAATTTACCTTCCATTTTTACGTATGGTAGTAGTTGTTTGTCCATCAAGAATGATGATGACCATTCATTTAATCCAGTGGGGTTGAAGGTGTGGAGCCGTGGGTTCTAAGATGGCTGATAAGGCCTATTTTGGCTCGAAATGTTCTTTGACAATGTGGGCAAAGAATGCTTGACGTCTCTGGAGGAGGATTTCCTGCAGTGGTTTTTCTGTCCTGCCTTTTCTTCACAGCTCTTGCAGTCCTGGTTGCCTCACATATGACTGCACCTTTGCGTAATGATGCACGCAACGAATTTCGGTCTCTGGCTGCAGCCTCCCAGGTGTCATGATGAATTCCAAAAGCATTCAGTGAAATTTTCAGAGTGTCTTTAAAGCGTTTCCTCTGGCCACCTTGGGAGCGTTTACCACAACGCAGTTCGCTGTAAAAAATTCGTTTAGGGAGCCTGTGATCTGGCATGCGAGTCAAGTGACCAGCCCAACGAATCTGATTCTTCATCTGTATAGTGTGGATACTGGGCATGGATGCTCTTTCTAGGACTTCAGTGTCTGGAATCTTGTCTTGCCATTTAATCTTCAGTAGCTTCCTTAGGCAGACTGTGTGGAAGTGGTTTAATTTCCTAGCGTGTCGCTGATAAACAGTCCAGGTTTCACAAGCATATAGCAGTGTGGATAATACAACTGCTTTGTAGACTTTTAGCTTTGTTTGCAGGCTTATTCCAGTTCTGTCCCATACATTCTTGTACAGTCTGCCAAAGGCCGCACTGGCCTTGGAGATTCTTGCATTCACTTCGTCATCAATTGTGGCAGCTTGTGACACAGTGCTGCCAAGATAGGTGAATTTGTCCACAACACTTAGTCTATGATCATTCACTTTGATATTCGGCACAGTGTGATTATTCCCTGGAGCTGGCTGGTACATAACTACAGTCTTCTCCAAGTTGATATTGAGCCCAAAGTTGGCACAGGCATGTGAGAAAGCTGAAACATTATGTTGCATGTCCGCCTCTGAGTTGGCGTATAGAGCGCAATCACCAGCAAACAGGAGCTCTCTGACGGTGTCGCTGTTAATTTTGGTTTTAGCTTTCAGCCTTCTGAGATTGAATAACTTTCCATCCATATGGTAGTTGATGTCTATTCCAATGTCATCGTTCTCGAAGGCATTCATCAACATGGCTGAAAACATGAGGCTGAACAGTGTTGGTGCCAGGACACATCCTTGCTTCACTCCATTGGTGACAGGAAAGGGTTCAGACAGTTCCCCATTTTCCTGTACTCTTGCCTGCATGCCGTCATGAAATAGACGCACTATTTGGACAAACTTTCGTGGACAGCCATATTTTGCCATAATCTTCCACAGTCCTTCTCTGCTGACTGTATCAAAAGCCTTGGTAAGGTCAATGAAAGTGGGGAACATTTCGCAGTTCTGATCCTGACATTTCTCTTGCAGCTGCCTTGCAGCGAAAATCATGTCAACAGTTCCACGTTCTTTTCTGAAGCCACATTGACTCTCAGGAAGAAGATCGTGATCGAGATGGGCTATGAGGCGATTGAGAAGCACTCTGGCGAGTATCTTCCCTGCAATTGAAAGCAAGGAGATGCCTCGGTGGTTGTCACAGGATTGGCGGTTTCCTTTACGTTTGTAAAGGTGGACTATTGACGCGTCCTTGAAATCTTGTGGCATGGTCTCGTTCACCCATATGTTTGTAAAGACTTTGTGAAGCTGCTCTGTTAGGACCGGCCCACCTGCCTTGTATATTTTTACGTATACTGTGTAGGGGTGGGGAATATTTAGGTAGGAAATATGAAAGGGGGGGGGGATGATGTACTGAAAATATGGTGAAGGGGGGCACGGGCTAAATATTTGATAGGGAAAAAGGGGGGGGGGGGGAGAATGACGTTCTGAAAATGTGGTGAAGGGGGACACGGGCCAAAAAATGTTGAGAACCACTGGTGTAACAGATGACGGGAGGCGTGCTGGGTGGGACCAGCAAGCTTCCGATGCCTGTCTTCTTTCTGACAGAAGTGCTTCTTCTGCGCTTCTGTGTCTGATTCACCCAGTCTAATTAGTAAGTCACATTTCTCCAATGATACAAGCCCACCATGTCAGCACCCATAGACTCTCAAATTCTGTCGAAAGTAAATTATATTCTATTACTACCATAGCAAAGTGTTTTGTAAATTATGTTTGTGAATTATAGATACGTATGGCAGAACCGGTCTACCATTGATATGATATTCTCATTGCGGCAAATGCAAGAAAAATGCCGGGAGCAAAATCAGCCACTGTTTATTGCCTTCATCGACCTCACAAAGGCATTTGATTTGGTCAGTCGTGAGGGTCTGTTCAAAGCACTAAAGAAGATTGGCTGCTCACCAACTCTTCTGTCCATTGTGGAATCGTTCCACACAGGCATGAAGGGTATAATCAAGTTTGATGGTGCAACTTCAGAAGAGTTTGAAGTCAAGAGTGGAGTTAAGCAAAGTTGTGTACTATCCCCCACCCTCTTTGGGATATACTTTTCACTTCTACTCAAATATGCCTTTCGTGATCAGGATGACGGTCTATACATTCACTCACGCTCAGATGGTGGCCTCTATAATGCTCAGAGATTGAAGGCCAAGACCAAAATTAGCAGGGTACTAATCAGAGAGTTGCTTTTTCGGATGATGCTGCGATTACGACCCACTCTGAGGAAGAATTACAACAGCTACTATCTGCATTCTCCAATGCTTGTTCTGAATTTGGTTTAACAATTAACAAAAAGAAGACACAGATTATGTCACAAGGTGCACATGGTGTACCATCAATCTTTATTGACGACGCCGAACTGGAGATAGTAGACCATTTTACATATCTAGGATCAGAGGTAAATAGCAAATTATCCCTCGATCAGGAAATCAACATCAGGATTGGCAAGGCAGCAACAACAATGAACATGTTAGCAAAAAGAGTCTGGGAGAACAGGAAGTTTACTGCCAAAACAAAAGTCCTCGTCTACCAAGCCTGTGTCTTTAGTACTCTTCTTTATGGCAGTGAAACCTGGACAACTTACTCACGCCAAGAGAAACGTTTAAACATCTTTCATATGCGGTGTCTGCGAAGAATATTAAGTGGCAAGACAAAATCACAAATACTGAAGTATTGGAAAGATCAGGTTGTGTGACGGTGTATTCCATGCTCAGTCTTCGTAGACTTAGATGGATAGGACACGTTAGGAGGATGGGTGATGGTAGAATACCAAAGGACATCTTTTTTGGCGAATTACAGACGGGTAGGAGATCTCAGGGTCGGCCTCTACTACGATACAAAGATGTGTGTAAGCGGGACATGATTGATACAGGCATTGATAATGCACATTGGGAGCACGTCGCCGCTGAACGTGTTGCATGGAGGCCAACTATCAGAAATGGAATAAAGACAAAGGAGAAAATGATTGCAGATAAAGCACACACAGAGCGTGAGAGACGTAAGATGGTGCAAAATGGTGGAAACGACCATGTTTTCACATGCACCTACTGTGGGCAAACATTTGCAGCAAGAATTGGCCTTACCAGCCACACTCGCCACCGCCATTGATCGTAGTTATTAAGCCTTTTTGAAGCACAATGTACCAAACTATCGTCTGTCAAGACGGAAAGGTGCCAATGAATGACGTACTGACAAAACTCTTCATGCTCGAAATAACAAAGATTTCGGATACATTATATGCTACTGAAGAAATCCAAGCACATGCTGACTACTCTTGATGAAAATACGCGTAACACAAGGCACAAGGAATGCCAATCACACAGAACAATCAGTATAGTGAGTTATGTTAGCAAAAGCAAACCACTATTTCGCATTATAATGGAGAAGATGAGAAATAAAATACGACCGAAGATTTCAGCAACTCAAGTTTGGGTGTTTTGCAGATCAAGGAACCCGTATGTAATTTGTCATGTTTCGATGCTCCAGGAGATAGATGCAAAGGGGCTGATATTTATGTTTAAGTGACTTTTTAAATGTTCATGACAAAGTGAAACACTGAGACTATTTTGACATTTAGCTGGAACAGATCTCAGGATAAGAAGGAATACATATGGTAGAAAGATCTCAGAATAAGAAACAATACACATTTAGAAAGAATCTGGCATCAGATATGAAGGAGGACTTCATGAATGAATGATTGATTGATTGATCTAGGAACCGACATCACAGCATTTGGGGCATTCCCATAAGCGCTCTGTCCCGATCCTCAGCAGCCAGCGAAGAGTTCCAACACCAACAGTACCAGTAGCAATCTGATTATATGTCCGTCTCGCCTTTCCTCTGAGCATCGAGCGTCGGCCAGATCCCCTCGTCACTCCTCGCTGCCTCATTCTTGCCAGACCATGATGATTCATTTGCTCCTCCGAGGTGTACACGCTCCCCCACAAGGCCGCAACCACGTCTGCCTTATCATGCATCAATACTCCACCAAGTTTTGCAGAGCGAGCCAATCTGTCTGCCTGTTCATTCCCAAGCACACTGGCATGCCCCGGAGAAAAGACCCAGGCGATGCTTGCCACCCGTGACCTCCGAAGCGAAGCAAGCACTCTGCACGAAGCATGCCTGTCCTCACCTTCCTCAGCATGCTTTCTGAGTCAGTTACAATCACGATGAGTGTGTGTGTATCGTATTCTCCATCCAGCGGAAAGCTGCAGTGACCGCCTCCACATCCATTCTTAAGCCAGATGTTGTGATATATGCCTCTCATGAATAAGAGCAACTAAAAAAAATGAAGACAGTAGTGTTTGTTATCACGTGATCGTTTATTTTTTTCATTATTTACTGCAGGACAATACTTAGAAACATCGAACATCTTAAACGGGGTAAAGCTGAGGGTAAAAATAACATATTTTAACATATGCTGTTGACAGTTTTAATAGCAGAGTTTGAAACTAGCCTGTATATCATTTTAAACAAGGTCGTGGAGGAGAATGAAAAGAAGGGATTATCATTCAGCCTCAGAAATACTCAGTTCATGGCAGTTTCCAAGAAAAGACACATTCCAATTTGCTCTGTATATACTCGAGGTGTACAAATTAAACAGACCAATGGTTGCCACTACACAGCGACATTTCACTAAGCTGTGACACAGAGATAAGGAAAAGCATTACCATTTCCAAAGAGTCGTGTACAAAAATGAACGTAATGAAAAAAATATAAAGATTAGTACAAAATCCACTTCTTAAAAAGTGTTGCGGTCTGTTCTTTCGGGTGGACGCGAATGCCGGACAATGAGTAATGAACTGGTGATGAAACTGGAGGCAGAGGAGGTGTGGGGTATGATAAGAATGTTGAGAACATCACAGACAGAGAAAAAATAAACTCCAGATTAACGAGAGTTGCAGGTATCACTAGATCACTAGTCAAAACTACAAAAGAACGACAGATTCAATGTTTGGGACACACGAGGTAAAATAGAGCAATTGGCGTTATTCGAGAAAAATACTATACAAGAGAAGAGTTCATTTGAATGAAGAACTCACACCACATCCTTGGGACATTTCCATACGCCCTTTGTCCTCATCTTCAACAACCAGCGAAGAGTCCCAACATTAATGTTATCAGTTGCAGTCTAATTATACGTCCGTCTGCCTTTCCTCGGAGATCTGAGTACCGGCCAGCAGATCCTCTGGTCACTCCATGCCATACCACCCACTACACGCCAATTTGTTTTATCTGTTCTTTCGCACTGTTCATATGATCCCCAAAAGGTCATGACTACATATGCCTTATTGTTCACAGCACCCCACCAACGATGCAGATCCGGCCAATATTTCCTTCTGTTAGTTTCCTAACAAATAAGCATGCATGGACAACAGATCAAACGGATGCTCCCTATCTTTGATGTTTAAATTGATGCTTGTGACTCTTCACGATGCATGTCTATCTTCATCCTTCTCAGCATCCTGTGCGAGTCCTTCACAATCACGGCACTGTGTTGTGTGTGCTGTTTGTTCTCCAGACAGCGGGACGCCGCAGTGACTGCCTCTACTTCCAGTCTCAGACTAAATATGCCACACTTTCCTGCACAAAACACCACCCACTAACATTCACTATGAACCCACAGACACTTCTTTTGACTCTTCGTCCATAGCTAGCCACCTGTATATATGATTCCATCGCCTTGACTCAAATAGTCGTAAATCAATTGTTGCATTTCCCCTTCTGTGTAACCTACTGGTCAGTCTCTTTACTCCCGGTCCAGTGATTCACTCTACACATGAGCGAGTAGACAGATACCTGGGAATCTCACTCTACACATGAGAGAGTAGACAGATACCTGGGAATCTCAGTCTACACATGAGCAAGTAGACGGATACCTGGGAATCTCAGTCTACACATGAGCGAGTAGACGGATACTTGGGAATGTCAGTCTACACATGAGAGAGTAGACAGATACTTGGGAATCTCAGTCTACACATGAGCGAGTAGACAGATACCTGGGAATCTCAGTCTACACATGAGCGAGTAGACGGATACTTGGGAATCTCAGTCTACACATGAGAGAGTAGACGGATACCTGGGAATCTCAGTCTACACATAAGCGAGTAGACGGATACCTGGGAATCTCAGTCTACACATAAGCGAGTAGACGGATACCTGGGAATCTCAGTCTACACATGAGAGAGTAGACAGATACCTGGGAATCTCAGTCTACACATGAGCGAGTAGACGGATACCTGGGAATCTCAGTCTACACATGAGCGAGTAGACGTATACCTGGGAATCTCAGTCTACACATGAGCGAGTAGACAGATACTTGGGAATCTCAGTCTACACATGAGAGAGTAGACGGATACCTGGGAATCTCAGTCTACACATGAGAGAGTAGACAGATACCTGGGAATCTCAGTCTACACATGAGCGAGTAGACGGATACTTGGGAATCTCAGTCTACATATGAGCGAGTAGACGGATACCTGGGAATCTCAGTCTACACATGAGCAAGTAGACAGATACCTGGGAATCTCAGTCTACACATGAGAGAGTAGACAGATACCTGGGAATCTCAGTCTACACATGAGAGAGTAGACAGATACCTGGGAATCTCAGTCTACACATGAGAGAGTAGACAGATACCTGGGAATCTCAGTCTACACATGAGCGAGTAGACAGATACCTGGGAATCTCAGTCTACACATGAGCGAGTAGACGGATACTTGGGAATCCCAGTCTACACATGAGCGAGTAGACGGATACTTGGGAATCTCAGTCTACACATGAGAGAGTAGACAGATACCTGGGAATCTCAGTCTACACATGAGCGAGTAGACGGATACTTGGGAATCTCAGTCTACACATGAGCGAGTAGACGGATACCTGGGAATCTCAGTCTACACATGAGAGAGTAGACAGATACCTGGGAATCTCAGTCTACACATGAGCGAGTAGACGGATACCTGGGAATCTCAGTCTACACATGAGCGAGTAGACGGATACCTGGGAATCTCAGTCTACACATGAGAGAGTAGACAGATACTTGGGAATCTCAGTCTACACATGAGAGAGTAGACGGATACCTGGGAATCCCAGTCTACACATGAGAGAGTAGACAGATACCTGGGAATCTCAGTCTACACATGAGCGAGTAGACGGATACTTGGGAATCTCAGTCTACATATGAGCGAGTAGACGGATACCTGGGAATCTCAGTCTACACATGAGCAAGTAGACAGATACCTGGGAATCTCAGTCTACACATGAGAGAGTAGACAGATACCTGGGAATCTCAGTCTACACATGAGAGAGTAGACAGATACCTGGGAATCTCAGTCTACACATGAGAGAGTAGACAGATACCTGGGAATCTCAGTCTACACATGAGCGAGTAGACAGATACCTGGGAATCTCAGTCTACACATGAGCGAGTAGACGGATACTTGGGAATCTCAGTCTACACATGAGCGAGTAGACGGATACTTGGGAATCTCAGTCTACACATGAGAGAGTAGACAGATACCTGGGAATCTCAGTCTACACATGAGCGAGTAGACGGATACTTGGGAATCTCAGTCTACACATGAGCGAGTAGACAGATACCTGGGAATCTCAGTCTACACATGAGCGAGTAGACGGATACCTGGGAATCTCAGTCTACACATGAGCGAGTAGACAGATACCTGGGAATCTCAGTCTACACATGAGCGAGAAGACGGATACCTGGGAATCTCAGTCTACACATGAGCGAGAAGACGGATACCTGGGAATCTCAGTCTACACATGAGCGAGTAGACGGATACCTGGGAATCTCAGTCTACACATGAGCGAGAAGACGGATACCTGGGAATCTCAGTCTACACATGAGCGAGTAGACAGATACCTGGGAATCTCAGTCTACACATGAGCGAGTAGACGGATACTTGGGAATCTCAGTCTACACATGAGAGAGTAGTCAGATACCTGGGAATCTCAGTCTACACATGAGAGAGTAGACAGATACCTGGGAATCTCAGTCTACACATGAGCGAGTAGACAGATACCTTGGAATCTCAGTCTACACATGAGCGAGTAGACAGATACCTGGGAATCTCAGTCTACACATGAGCGAGTAGACGGATACTTGGGAATCTCAGTCTACACATGAGCGAGTAGACGGATACTTGGGAATCTCAGTCTACATATGAGAGAGTAGACAGATACCTGGGAATCTCAGTCTACACATGAGAGAGTAGACAGATACCTGGGAATCTCAGTCTACGCATGAGCGAGTAGACAGATACCTGGGAATCTCAGTCTACACATGAGCGAGTAGACGGATACCTGGGAATCTCAGTCTACACATGAGAGAGTAGACAGATACTTGGGAATCTCAGTCTACACATGAGCGAGTAGACAGATACCTGGGAATCTCACTCTACACATGAGAGAGTAGACAGATACCTGGGAATCTCAGTCTACACATGAGCGAGTAGACAGATACCTGGGAATCTCAGTCTACACATGAGCCAGTAGACAGATACCTGGGAATCTCAGTCTACACATGAGCGAGTAGACAGATACTTGGGAATCTCAGTCTACACATGAGAGAGTAGACAGATACTTGGGAATCTCAGTCTACACATGAGAGAGTAGACAGATACTTGGGAATCTCAGTCTACACATGAGAGAGTAGACAGATACTTGGGAATCTCAGTCTACACATGAGAGAGTAGACAGATACTTGGGAATCTCAGTCTACACATGAGAGAGTAGACAGATACTTGGGAATCTCAGTCTACACATGAGCGAGTAGACAGATACTTGGGAATCTCAGTCTACACATGAGAGAGTAGACATATACTTGGGAATCTCAGTCTACACATGAGAGAGTAGACAGATACTTGGGAATCTCAGTCTACACATGAGAGAGTAGACAGATACTTGGGAATCTCAGTCTACACATGAGCGAGTAGACAGATACTTGCGAATCTCAGTCTACACATGAGAGAGTAGACAGATACTTGGGAATCTCAGTCTACACATGAGAGAGTAGACAGATACTTGGGAATTTCAGTCTACACATGAGAGAGTAGACAGATACTTGGGAATCTCAGTCTACACATGAGAGAGTAGACAGATACTTGGGAATCTCAGTCTACACATGAGAGAGTAGACAGATACTTGGGAATCTCAGTCTACACATGAGAGAGTAGACAGATACTTGGGAATCTCAGTCTACACATGAGTGAGTAGACAGATACTTGGGGATCTCAGTCTACAGATGAGAGAGTAGACAGATACGTGGGAATCTCAGTCTACACATGAGAGAGTAGACAGATACTTGGGAATCTCAGTCTACACATGAGCGAGTAGACGGATACTTGGGAATCTCAGTCTACACATGAGAGAGTAGACAGATACTTGGGAATCTCAGTCTACACATGAGCGAGTAGACAGATACCTGGGAATCTCAGTCTACACATGAGCGAGTAGACAGATACTTGGGAATCTCAGTCTTCACATGAGCGAGAAGACGGATACCTGGGAATCTCAGTCTACACATGAGCGAGTAGACGGATACCTGGGAATCTCAGTCTACACATGAGAGAGTAGACAGATACCTGGGAATCTCAGTCTACACATGACCGAGTAGACAGATACCTGGGAATCTCAGTCTACACATGAGCGAGAAGACGGATACCTGGGAATCTCAGTCTACACATGAGAGAGTAGACGGATACCTGGGAATCTCAGTCTACACATGAGCGAGTAGACGGATACTTGGGAATCTCAGTCTACACATGAGAGAGTAGACAGATACCTGGGAATCTCAGTCTACACATGAGCTAGTAGACAGATACCTGGGAATCTCAGTCTACACACGAGAGAGTAGACGGATACCTGGGAATCTCAGTCTACACATGAGCGAGTAGACGGATACTTGGGAATCTCAGTCTACACATGAGCGAGTAGACGGATACTTGGGAATCTCAGTCTACACATGAGAGAGTAGACAGATACTTGGGAATCTCAGTCTACACATGAGCGAGTAGACAGATACCTGGGAATCTCAGTCTACACATGAGCGAGTAGACGGATACCTGGGAATCTCAGTCTACACATGAGAGAGTAGACAGATACCTGGGAATCAGCTTCCCCAGAAACCGTTCTTTAGGGGATCACGTAGAAAGTGTTGCTATGAGATCAAAGGAGGGACCTGGTGCACTGAACATTAAAACAGCAATGAACACAGAGCAAACAATGCTGTTTATATTCTATCATTGTCTGGTCATCTCAGTATCTCAATAACTGAGTATAGATTGGGATTGCTCAGTTTCAAAGAGTCAGCTGGGTGGGACCAGCAAGCTTCCGATGCCTGTCTTCTTTCTGACAGAAGTGCTTCTTCTGTGCTTCTGTGTCTGATTCACCCAGTCTAATTAGTAAGTCACATTTCTCCAATGATACAAGCCCACCATGTCAGCACCCATAGACTCTCAAATTCTGTCGAAAGTAAATTATATTCTATTACTACCATAGCAAAGTGTTTTGTAAATTATGTTTGTGAATTATAGATACGTATGGCAGAACCGGTCTACCATTGATATGATATTCTCATTGCGGCAAATGCAAGAAAAATGCCGGGAGCAAAATCAGCCACTGTTTATTGCCTTCATCGACCTCACAAAGGCATTTGATTTGGTCAGTCGTGAGGGTCTGTTCAAAGCACTAAAGAAGATTGGCTGCTCACCAACTCTTCTGTCCATTGTGGAATCGTTCCACACAGGCATGAAGGGTATAATCAAGTTTGATGGTGCAACTTCAGAAGAGTTTGAAGTCAAGAGTGGAGTTAAGCAAAGTTGTGTACTATCCCCCACCCTCTTTGGGATATACTTTTCACTTCTACTCAAATATGCCTTTCGTGATCAGGATGACGGTCTATACATTCACTCACGCTCAGATGGTGGCCTCTATAATGCTCAGAGATTGAAGGCCAAGACCAAAATTAGCAGGGTACTAATCAGAGAGTTGCTTTTTCGGATGATGCTGCGATTACGACCCACTCTGAGGAAGAATTACAACAGCTACTATCTGCATTCTCCAATGCTTGTTCTGAATTTGGTTTAACAATTAACAAAAAGAAGACACAGATTATGTCACAAGGTGCACATGGTGTACCATCAATCTTTATTGACGACGCCGAACTGGAGATAGTAGACCATTTTACATATCTAGGATCAGAGGTAAATAGCAAATTATCCCTCGATCAGGAAATCAACATCAGGATTGGCAAGGCAGCAACAACAATGAACATGTTAGCAAAAAGAGTCTGGGAGAACAGGAAGTTTACTGCCAAAACAAAAGTCCTCGTCTACCAAGCCTGTGTCTTTAGTACTCTTCTTTATGGCAGTGAAACCTGGACAACTTACTCACGCCAAGAGAAACGTTTAAACATCTTTCATATGCGGTGTCTGCGAAGAATATTAAGTGGCAAGACAAAATCACAAATACTGAAGTATTGGAAAGATCAGGTTGTGTGACGGTGTATTCCATGCTCAGTCTTCGTAGACTTAGATGGATAGGACACGTTAGGAGGATGGGTGATGGTAGAATACCAAAGGACATCTTTTTTGGCGAATTACAGACGGGTAGGAGATCTCAGGGTCGGCCTCTACTACGATACAAAGATGTGTGTAAGCGGGACATGATTGATACAGGCATTGATAATGCACATTGGGAGCACGTCGCCGCTGAACGTGTTGCATGGAGGCCAACTATCAGAAATGGAATAAAGACAAAGGAGAAAATGATTGCAGATAAAGCACACACAGAGCGTGAGAGACGTAAGATGGTGCAAAATGGTGGAAACGACCATGTTTTCACATGCACCTACTGTGGGCAAACATTTGCAGCAAGAATTGGCCTTACCAGCCACACTCGCCACCGCCATTGATCGTAGTTATTAAGCCTTTTTGAAGCACAATGTACCAAACTATCGTCTGTCAAGACGGAAAGGTGCCAATGAATGACGTACTGACAAAACTCTTCATGCTCGAAATAACAAAGATTTCGGATACATTATATGCTACTGAAGAAATCCAAGCACATGCTGACTACTCTTGATGAAAATACGCGTAACACAAGGCACAAGGAATGCCAATCACACAGAACAATCAGTATAGTGAGTTATGTTAGCAAAAGCAAACCACTATTTCGCATTATAATGGAGAAGATGAGAAATAAAATACGACCGAAGATTTCAGCAACTCAAGTTTGGGTGTTTTGCAGATCAAGGAACCCGTATGTAATTTGTCATGTTTCGATGCTCCAGGAGATAGATGCAAAGGGGCTGATATTTATGTTTAAGTGACTTTTTAAATGTTCATGACAAAGTGAAACACTGAGACTATTTTGACATTTAGCTGGAACAGATCTCAGGATAAGAAGGAATACATATGGTAGAAAGATCTCAGAATAAGAAACAATACACATTTAGAAAGAATCTGGCATCAGATATGAAGGAGGACTTCATGAATGAATGATTGATTGATTGATCTAGGAACCGACATCACAGCATTTGGGGCATTCCCATAAGCGCTCTGTCCCGATCCTCAGCAGCCAGCGAAGAGTTCCAACACCAACAGTACCAGTAGCAATCTGATTATATGTCCGTCTCGCCTTTCCTCTGAGCATCGAGCGTCGGCCAGATCCCCTCGTCACTCCTCGCTGCCTCATTCTTGCCAGACCATGATGATTCATTTGCTCCTCCGAGGTGTACACGCTCCCCCACAAGGCCGCAACCACGTCTGCCTTATCATGCATCAATACTCCACCAAGTTTTGCAGAGCGAGCCAATCTGTCTGCCTGTTCATTCCCAAGCACACTGGCATGCCCCGGAGAAAAGACCCAGGCGATGCTTGCCACCCGTGACCTCCGAAGCGAAGCAAGCACTCTGCACGAAGCATGCCTGTCCTCACCTTCCTCAGCATGCTTTCTGAGTCAGTTACAATCACGATGAGTGTGTGTGTATCGTATTCTCCATCCAGCGGAAAGCTGCAGTGACCGCCTCCACATCCATTCTTAAGCCAGATGTTGTGATATATGCCTCTCATGAATAAGAGCAACTAAAAAAAATGAAGACAGTAGTGTTTGTTATCACGTGATCGTTTATTTTTTTCATCATTTACTGCAGGACAATACTTAGAAACATCGAACATCTTAAACGGGGTAAAGCTGAGGGTAAAAATAACATATTTTAACATATGCTGTTGACAGTTTTAATAGCAGAGTTTGAAACTAGCCTGTATATCATTTTAAACAAGGTCGTGGAGGAGAATGAAAAGAAGGGATTATCATTCAGCCTCAGAAATACTCAGTTCATGGCAGTTTCCAAGAAAAGACACATTCCAATTTGCTCTGTATATACTCGAGGTGTACAAATTAAACAGACCAATGGTTGCCACTACACAGCGACATTTCACTAAGCTGTGACACAGAGATAAGGAAAAGCATTACCATTTCCAAAGAGTCGTGTACAAAAATGAACGTAATGAAAAAAATATAAAGATTAGTACAAAATCCACTTCTTAAAAAGTGTTGCGGTCTGTTCTTTCGGGTGGACGCGAATGCCGGACAATGAGTAATGAACTGGTGATGAAACTGGAGGCAGAGGAGGTGTGGGGTATGATAAGAATGTTGAGAACATCACAGACAGAGAAAAAATAAACTCCAGATTAACGAGAGTTGCAGGTATCACTAGATCACTAGTCAAAACTACAAAAGAACGACAGATTCAATGTTTGGGACACACGAGGTAAAATAGAGCAATTGGCGTTATTCGAGAAAAATACTATACAAGAGAAGAGTTCATTTGAATGAAGAACTCACACCACATCCTTGGGACATTTCCATACGCCCTTTGTCCTCATCTTCAACAACCAGCGAAGAGTCCCAACATTAATGTTATCAGTTGCAGTCTAATTATACGTCCGTCTGCCTTTCCTCGGAGATCTGAGTACCGGCCAGCAGATCCTCTGGTCACTCCATGCCATACCACCCACTACACGCCAATTTGTTTTATCTGTTCTTTCGCACTGTTCATATGATCCCCAAAAGGTCATGACTACATATGCCTTATTGTTCACAGCACCCCACCAACGATGCAGATCCGGCCAATATTTCCTTCTGTTAGTTTCCTAACAAATAAGCATGCATGGACAACAGATCAAACGGATGCTCCCTATCTTTGATGTTTAAATTGATGCTTGTGACTCTTCACGATGCATGTCTATCTTCATCCTTCTCAGCATCCTGTGCGAGTCCTTCACAATCACGGCACTGTGTTGTGTGTGCTGTTTGTTCTCCAGACAGCGGGACGCCGCAGTGACTGCCTCTACTTCCAGTCTCAGACTAAATATGCCACACTTTCCTGCACAAAACACCACCCACTAACATTCACTATGAACCCACAGACACTTCTTTTGACTCTTCGTCCATAGCTAGCCACCTGTATATATGATTCCATCGCCTTGACTCAAATAGTCGTAAATCAATTGTTGCATTTCCCCTTCTGTGTAACCTACTGGTCAGTCTCTTTACTCCCGGTCCAGTGATTCACTCTACACATGAGCGAGTAGACAGATACCTGGGAATCTCACTCTACACATGAGAGAGTAGACAGATACCTGGGAATCTCAGTCTACACATGAGCAAGTAGACGGATACCTGGGAATCTCAGTCTACACATGAGCGAGTAGACGGATACTTGGGAATGTCAGTCTACACATGAGAGAGTAGACAGATACTTGGGAATCTCAGTCTACACATGAGCGAGTAGACAGATACCTGGGAATCTCAGTCTACACATGAGCGAGTAGACGGATACTTGGGAATCTCAGTCTACACATGAGAGAGTAGACGGATACCTGGGAATCTCAGTCTACACATAAGCGAGTAGACGGATACCTGGGAATCTCAGTCTACACATAAGCGAGTAGACGGATACCTGGGAATCTCAGTCTACACATGAGAGAGTAGACAGATACCTGGGAATCTCAGTCTACACATGAGAGAAAAGACAGATACCTGGGAATCTCAGTCTACACATGAGAGAGTAGACAGATACCTGGGAATCTCAGTCTACACATGAGCGAGTAGACGGATACCTGGGAATCTCAGTCTACACATGAGCGAGTAGACGGATACTTGGGAATCTCAGTCTACACATGAGCGAGTAGACAGATACCTGGGAATCTCAGTCTACACATGAGCGAGTAGACGAATACTTGGGAATCTCAGTCTACACATGAGAGAGTAGACAGATACCTGGGAATCTCAGTCTACACATGAGCGAGTAGACAGATACCTGGGAATCTCAGTCTACACATGAGAGAGTAGACAGATACTTGGGAATCTCAGTCTACACATGAGCGAGTAGACAGATACCTGGGAATCTCAGTGTACACATGAGCGAGTAGACGGTTACTTGGGAATCTCAGTCTACACATGAGAGAGTAGACGGATACTTGGGAATCTCAGTCTATACATGAGCGAGTAGACAGATACCTGGGAATCTCAGTCTACACATGAGAGAGTAGACAGATACCTGGGAATCTCAGTCTACACATGAGAGAGTAGACGGATACTTGGGAATCTCAGTCTAAACATGAGAGAGTAGACAGATACCTGGGAATCTCAGTCTACACATGAGCGAGTAGACGGATACTTGGGAATCTCAGTCTACACATGAGCGAGTAGACGGATACTTGGGAATCTCAGTCTACACATGAGATAGTAGACAGATATCTGGGAATCTCAGTCTACACATGAGAGAGTAGACGGATACTTGGGAATCTCAGTCTACACATGAGAGAGTAGACAGATACCTGGGAATCTCAGTCTACACATGAGCGAGTAGACGGATACCTGGGAATCTCAGTCTACACATGAGCGAGTAGACGGATACCTGGGAATCTCAGTCTACACATGAGCGAGTAGACAGATACCTGGGAATCTCAATCTACACATGAGAGAGTAGACAGATACCTGGGAATCTCAGTCTACACATGAGAGAGTAGACAGATACCTGGCAATCTCAGTCTACACATGAGAGAGTAGACAGATACCTGGGAATCTCAGTCTACACATGAGCGAGTAGACAGATACCTGGGAATCTCAGTCTACACATGAGCGAGTAGACGGATACTTGGGAATCCCAGTCTACACATGAGCGAGTAGACGGATACTTGGGAATCTCAGTCTACACATGAGAGAGTAGACAGATACCTGGGAATCTCAGTCTACACATGAGCGAGTAGACGGATACTTGGGAATCTCAGTCTACACATGAGCGAGTAGACGGATACCTGGGAATCTCAGTCTACACATGAGAGAGTAGACAGATACCTGGGAATCTCAGTCTACACATGAGCGAGTAGACGGATACCTGGGAATCTCAGTCTACACATGAGCGAGTAGACGTATACCTGGGAATCTCAGTCTACACATGAGCGAGTAGACAGATACTTGGGAATCTCAGTCTACACATGAGAGAGTAGACGGATACCTGGGAATCTCAGTCTACACATGAGAGAGTAGACAGATACCTGGGAATCTCAGTCTACACATGAGCGAGTAGACGGATACTTGGGAATCTCAGTCTACATATGAGCGAGTAGACGGATACCTGGGAATCTCAGTCTACACATGAGCAAGTAGACAGATACCTGGGAATCTCAGTCTACACATGAGAGAGTAGACAGATACCTGGGAATCTCAGTCTACACATGAGAGAGTAGACAGATACCTGGGAATCTCAGTCTACACATGAGAGAGTAGACAGATACCTGGGAATCTCAGTCTACACATGAGCGAGTAGACAGATACCTGGGAATCTCAGTCTACACATGAGCGAGTAGACGGATACTTGGGAATCCCAGTCTACACATGAGCGAGTAGACGGATACTTGGGAATCTCAGTCTACACATGAGAGAGTAGACAGATACCTGGGAATCTCAGTCTACACATGAGCGAGTAGACGGATACTTGGGAATCTCAGTCTACACATGAGCGAGTAGACGGATACCTGGGAATCTCAGTCTACACATGAGAGAGTAGACAGATACCTGGGAATCTCAGTCTACACATGAGCGAGTAGACGGATACCTGGGAATCTCAGTCTACACATGAGCGAGTAGACGGATACCTGGGAATCTCAGTCTACACATGAGAGAGTAGACAGATACTTGGGAATCTCAGTCTACACATGAGAGAGTAGACGGATACCTGGGAATCCCAGTCTACACATGAGAGAGTAGACAGATACCTGGGAATCTCAGTCTACACATGAGCGAGTAGACGGATACTTGGGAATCTCAGTCTACATATGAGCGAGTAGACGGATACCTGGGAATCTCAGTCTACACATGAGCAAGTAGACAGATACCTGGGAATCTCAGTCTACACATGAGAGAGTAGACAGATACCTGGGAATCTCAGTCTACACATGAGAGAGTAGACAGATACCTGGGAATCTCAGTCTACACATGAGAGAGTAGACAGATACCTGGGAATCTCAGTCTACACATGAGCGAGTAGACAGATACCTGGGAATCTCAGTCTACACATGAGCGAGTAGACGGATACTTGGGAATCTCAGTCTACACATGAGCGAGTAGACGGATACTTGGGAATCTCAGTCTACACATGAGAGAGTAGACAGATACCTGGGAATCTCAGTCTACACATGAGCGAGTAGACGGATACTTGGGAATCTCAGTCTACACATGAGCGAGTAGACAGATACCTGGGAATCTCAGTCTACACATGAGCGAGTAGACGGATACCTGGGAATCTCAGTCTACACATGAGCGAGTAGACAGATACCTGGGAATCTCAGTCTACACATGAGCGAGAAGACGGATACCTGGGAATCTCAGTCTACACATGAGCGAGAAGACGGATACCTGGGAATCTCAGTCTACACATGAGCGAGTAGACGGATACCTGGGAATCTCAGTCTACACATGAGCGAGAAGACGGATACCTGGGAATCTCAGTCTACACATGAGCGAGTAGACAGATACCTGGGAATCTCAGTCTACACATGAGCGAGTAGACGGATACTTGGGAATCTCAGTCTACACATGAGAGAGTAGTCAGATACCTGGGAATCTCAGTCTACACATGAGAGAGTAGACAGATACCTGGGAATCTCAGTCTACACATGAGCGAGTAGACAGATACCTTGGAATCTCAGTCTACACATGAGCGAGTAGACAGATACCTGGGAATCTCAGTCTACACATGAGCGAGTAGACGGATACTTGGGAATCTCAGTCTACACATGAGCGAGTAGACGGATACTTGGGAATCTCAGTCTACATATGAGAGAGTAGACAGATACCTGGGAATCTCAGTCTACACATGAGAGAGTAGACAGATACCTGGGAATCTCAGTCTACGCATGAGCGAGTAGACAGATACCTGGGAATCTCAGTCTACACATGAGCGAGTAGACGGATACCTGGGAATCTCAGTCTACACATGAGAGAGTAGACAGATACTTGGGAATCTCAGTCTACACATGAGCGAGTAGACAGATACCTGGGAATCTCACTCTACACATGAGAGAGTAGACAGATACCTGGGAATCTCAGTCTACACATGAGCGAGTAGACAGATACCTGGGAATCTCAGTCTACACATGAGCCAGTAGACAGATACCTGGGAATCTCAGTCTACACATGAGCGAGTAGACAGATACTTGGGAATCTCAGTCTACACATGAGAGAGTAGACAGATACTTGGGAATCTCAGTCTACACATGAGAGAGTAGACAGATACTTGGGAATCTCAGTCTACACATGAGAGAGTAGACAGATACTTGGGAATCTCAGTCTACACATGAGAGAGTAGACAGATACTTGGGAATCTCAGTCTACACATGAGAGAGTAGACAGATACTTGGGAATCTCAGTCTACACATGAGCGAGTAGACAGATACTTGGGAATCTCAGTCTACACATGAGAGAGTAGACATATACTTGGGAATCTCAGTCTACACATGAGAGAGTAGACAGATACTTGGGAATCTCAGTCTACACATGAGAGAGTAGACAGATACTTGGGAATCTCAGTCTACACATGAGCGAGTAGACAGATACTTGCGAATCTCAGTCTACACATGAGAGAGTAGACAGATACTTGGGAATCTCAGTCTACACATGAGAGAGTAGACAGATACTTGGGAATTTCAGTCTACACATGAGAGAGTAGACAGATACTTGGGAATCTCAGTCTACACATGAGAGAGTAGACAGATACTTGGGAATCTCAGTCTACACATGAGAGAGTAGACAGATACTTGGGAATCTCAGTCTACACATGAGAGAGTAGACAGATACTTGGGAATCTCAGTCTACACATGAGTGAGTAGACAGATACTTGGGGATCTCAGTCTACAGATGAGAGAGTAGACAGATACGTGGGAATCTCAGTCTACACATGAGAGAGTAGACAGATACTTGGGAATCTCAGTCTACACATGAGCGAGTAGACGGATACTTGGGAATCTCAGTCTACACATGAGAGAGTAGACAGATACTTGGGAATCTCAGTCTACACATGAGCGAGTAGACAGATACCTGGGAATCTCAGTCTACACATGAGCGAGTAGACAGATACTTGGGAATCTCAGTCTTCACATGAGCGAGAAGACGGATACCTGGGAATCTCAGTCTACACATGAGCGAGTAGACGGATACCTGGGAATCTCAGTCTACACATGAGAGAGTAGACAGATACCTGGGAATCTCAGTCTACACATGACCGAGTAGACAGATACCTGGGAATCTCAGTCTACACATGAGCGAGAAGACGGATACCTGGGAATCTCAGTCTACACATGAGAGAGTAGACGGATACCTGGGAATCTCAGTCTACACATGAGCGAGTAGACGGATACTTGGGAATCTCAGTCTACACATGAGAGAGTAGACAGATACCTGGGAATCTCAGTCTACACATGAGCTAGTAGACAGATACCTGGGAATCTCAGTCTACACACGAGAGAGTAGACGGATACCTGGGAATCTCAGTCTACACATGAGCGAGTAGACGGATACTTGGGAATCTCAGTCTACACATGAGCGAGTAGACGGATACTTGGGAATCTCAGTCTACACATGAGAGAGTAGACAGATACTTGGGAATCTCAGTCTACACATGAGCGAGTAGACAGATACCTGGGAATCTCAGTCTACACATGAGCGAGTAGACGGATACCTGGGAATCTCAGTCTACACATGAGAGAGTAGACAGATACCTGGGAATCAGCTTCCCCAGAAACCGTTCTTTAGGGGATCACGTAGAAAGTGTTGCTATGAGATCAAAGGAGGGACCTGGTGCACTGAACATTAAAACAGCAATGAACACAGAGCAAACAATGCTGTTTATATTCTATCATTGTCTGGTCATCTCAGTATCTCAATAACTGAGTATAGATTGGGATTGCTCAGTTTCAAAGAGTCAGCTGGTGAAACTAGAGCGCATACAGAATGAAGCTATGCCAGTGATTCTGGGATGCCAAGGGACACGCTGGCTGTGTGTATGAGATACTTCCTAGCTTTTCCAACGATTGCGGACAGGATCAAGTCGTTGCAGTCTAAGTCATATCTAAGGGTGGCCGCAGACAAGGAACATCCCATTCATGTAGACTCAGACACAGTTAGGGGCCACATGCCGTTAGCTGCATATCCTTTACAGGACGTCGCAATCAACCCCAACATTTCTTTAGCTGTTTGTGATTTCTTGGCAAATATACTTTCAGTAGTTTGACGACTTGCACCCATACCATTTAATAAAATACCCCAAGGCAAGGCGGTCAGCTGCCAAATCGCCAGTAGCTTGTTTCGAGCGCGGTATGCGGGATTACGAACTGAGTCCGTAACTCCTTACCACGGAGCCGACCCAGGACTGATAAGAAGAAAATAATGAATGGCTTCAGCAGGGGACGCAAAGTGATGAAATGACCCAGTACCCACGCCTTCACGCTGGGAAATCCTCTATCGGACGGCGCTAGGCGAGTGGTCTCCCGTCCAGGCTAATAATAACCTGGGGGAATCCCGACTAAATTTGTCTGCTCTGGACGTTTCTCGAAACGCCGAGAGAAATGATCGGTTGAGTTTACGATATGTCCCAGTCACGTAGGACATCACGTCACAGGTGTATCTCGGGAATTAGGTTTTCTCCGTGAAACATAGGAAATTCGAGGGTCTAGTGGAATTCGGAACTCCACAGGTTTGCTTAGTTTGCCTCAGTCGCCAAACTCCAGTCAACCTAGACGGTCACATTGTCAGACCTGTAGAAGCGATGTCTTCAAGCCTAGCCAGTGCCCGACAACGATACAGCTGATATTTGCCGTGTCTCTAGACATAAGGCAATAGAAACAAGTAGTTAGTATTTGGTATCGAAACGCAATCTGGGAAAATAAAATTCACCGGCACGCTATGTTTTCCGTCCGATCTCATGAATAATTAATTAGAAGTATTGATCGGCCAAGGATGAATCTAGGCCGGAGGCCCACTGTTCATTACAGGTGTTTCCCAGTGTTAGCACACTGTTGCGTTTGTAGATTAGATTTACTTCTAAGTCCTTTAGCAGGCGTTGTAGAAGGAAATAAACATAATCTTGGTATGTTGATGGTATTCACATTTATTTGTTAAAGCTATAGAATTACTAGGAAATCTCCACTGCTATTTGCGAGTGTAATGTTATCAATCTAATAACTATATGCTTAACATTGGTGTTGACCTAATTGTTTATTGATTGAATAGCTGGTTGGTGATGTGTTATATGTATTAGTTGGCTAGTGATGTGTTATATGCATTAGTTGGCTAGTGATGTGTGCTATGCTTTGGCTAACAAGTAATGTGATATATACTAGCTAGTGATGTGTTCTATGCTTTGGCTAGCTAGTATTTGCTATATACATTAGCTATCTAGTAATGTGTTATATGCTGTAGCTAGTTAATAAGGTGATGCATGCTGTAGCTAGCTAGTGATGTGGCAAATGCTTTTGATAGCTAGTAGTGTGTGATATGCTCATCTAGATGAAGCTGTGCTATTTCAAGGAACCAAGGTGTTGTGTGATTTCCATATGGACATGCCATGAGGTGATTGCTATGTTAAGGTAACAGTGCTGTTACTCTTTCTATATAGGAGTAGTGTGTAGTTACAATGCTTATGGTATTCATTTATTACCTGTGGAATTGCGATGCTATTACTACTTGCTAAATCCGGATGACCGACCGGAAATGGGACGACGAGTCGTAACCGAGGGCGTTTGCGTTTGTACCGAACCGAGATTAGAACGAGACGGTTAATGAATTGCTCTACTCGTCTTTGTAAACCCGATCCTGTTAGTGAGGGACATATCTACTAGGGGGAGAGTACTACAGAAGAGGGCTTTGCTACACTTACAGGGAGATAATGGGGATTTAGGGGATGAGTTACCGGGTGTCATTCTAAATGGGATGACGTGGCCTAACACGCCATGGAAGTCGTTAACTCTTTATCCACAGCTGATCTCGGTAAAAGACAACGGAGGTGGATTGCCACCAATATGGGATAGACCTGTGCAGTCTTGACCTTCAAGATGAGGGGATCATCGAGAGAGGTTCTATCTGTTCTGGGACAGAGATCCCAGAACCAAAGTGTTGCTTTGTTATTTAATTTATTAATACTTTCAGTTATTGATGAATTAGGATTTAATTAATTAATTAATTGGTTAAGTTATTAATTGATTGTTGAGTTATGATGTTGATGAGGGAATGTCCGGCTGTTCCAAGGAAATAAAACTACTACATTGAATTAGGGAGTAGGTGTATTATACAGCTGCAGATGGAGGATAGATAAAATAAGGAGATAGAATCAGGTAGTAAGCTCCTATGACCAGGGTCAGACGGACTACACCGGCTCTTTCAGATGGTGTTCAGATGAGATATTTGACTAGCTACTTGCTTACTAATGCACTCTCATGCAGAAACATCCTTGTAAGCATAGATGATCGTATATACCATGTTGTTATCAGTATATATATATATATATATATATATATATATATATATATATATATATATATATATATATATATATATATTTCTGATGTGTGATGTTTATGTGCACGTAAGTCGCAGTTGTGGCCGAATGCTCTCACCGATCTCCTTGTTTTCAGGATCTGTATTGTTTGCTGAAGATTCTGAAGTAACGATATGAAAGTCTTATGAACCAGCTCGCTCCATTGCAAATCATTATGATGGATTGTGGCTATACTGGGAGTGGTTCCATGATCTTGAATACATAATAGTCAATGCATACAAGACACGTGAGTTATGAGGTATATCCCGGTGTGTTCAGCCAGGGACAACCGTGAAGTCTGACGACTGAAGTTTGACCGATCCAGATGGAATCTGCAGCTGAAGCGTCTAAACTGGACTTGCGCCTGTAGGGTATTCAGATATTCTCATATAGAACTCTGAGTGAAGACTCTATGTGTTAGTGAAGATGCGTATTCAACTTGAGTATTCTGAACTGAACTGTTGTTAGGATTCAACGGAAGATGGCAAGTATCAAAATGTTTCGGACGGAGCCGGGTCTTAGTGACGTTGACAAAGTAGAGAGCTACCCAGCTTCAAGATTATCCTACCAGTCTAAACGTTTTGACAACATTGAACTTGACCGGAGTTTTGCAACTTCAATGGTAGTCTTCATTTGTGATGAACTCATGAACACTGTTTTGGTAGAAAGCTACCACACTCCAAGGTTAGATTGTTGAGAACAGCCCAGTGACATTGCTAGTGTTCGGAGCCACCACGCTCCTATTGGGTGCTGTTAATTACATTATTGCAGTGACTTTATTCTGCTGCAGAGCTACTACGCTCTAGTCTTGATCTACAGTGGTTAACATCAGAGGGGACGCCTGGAACCCTAGGGTCGCCCTGTTTCATCAGTATTGAGAACTTTGGTGTGGTTGATTACGTCACCAGGTGACGACATCAAGTCATTGTGTTACAGTATCAGTCAGATATCGAGCAAGAGCATGGCTGTCCCGATCTCTTACACCAGGTGAACTTGGAAGACGCCGGCAGTGTCGACACGTTAGAGGTCCTCAGTATAGGAAATTGGCCGAGTGAGTTCACAGCAACGACTGGACACACGCACGAACAGAGATCACACTCTACCTGATGAAAGACCGATCATCTTTAGTTCTTCTCACTCCTCTGCTTCTGAGATGTACATAGACATTCTTCTATCCAGGCTTTCCAGCCATCCTACTCTGAATTTATTTTGAATTATTTTGAAATTAAACTTTGATTTTGTTATCATGCCTTTGAGTGAGGATACGACTGTTGTCTTGTCCGAGCCCCTTGTGGGTGGGTATCCATAGGTGGGAAGAGAAGAGCAGGTGTCCCGGCTCGTAGGGGGCCTAGTAGACGGAAAGTCCTAGTGAGGTGGTCAGAGCAAGTGCGGGGGATATATCTAAGTGTACATTACCTGTCTAAGCCCCGGGGATCTTGTTACACGCAATCAGAGAAGTGTATGCGCGAACACTGAGACAGGAAAGGAGTGGTGCAGAATGCCAGAGGACAGTTAGACTTATGCAGGGTCATAATCACTATAGAGGAGAGACAGATGAAAACCAAGAAAGACGTGTGTGGCAAGCTCAAACAACGGGGCAACAAATATTACAAGATAAGCAATACTAGCTTCATCAACATATCAGACAGGTGATAAGATTGAACATTCATCATTGTTTGATGTCCACCTCACATTAGGCGACGAAAGATATCATCAAC
The DNA here is from genome assembly GCA_963921405.1 of Cepaea hortensis. Taxonomy (NCBI): domain Eukaryota; kingdom Metazoa; phylum Mollusca; class Gastropoda; order Stylommatophora; family Helicidae; genus Cepaea; species Cepaea hortensis. The sequence continues at coordinate 80,465,426 of OY992880.1, read as the reverse complement.
ATATCAGACAGGTGATAAGATTAAACATTCATCATTGTTTGATGTCCACCTCACATTAGGCGACGAAAGATATCATCAACATATCAGACAGGTGATAAGATTAAACATTCATCATTGTTTGATGTCCACCTCACATTAGGCGACGAAAGATATCATCAACATATCAGACAGGTGATAAGATTGAACATTCATCATTGTTTGATGTCTACCTCACATTAGGGGACCAAAGATATCATCAACATATCAGACAGGTGATAAGATTGAACACTCATCATTGTTTGATGTCTACCTCACAACCCCCACACAGGGGGCTGCGTGGTCTCGAGGTATGGTGTCCGCCCCGAGTGCTGGAGGTCCCGGGTTCAAGCCCCGGTGAGGACCGGGATTTATTTCACGTGGACTTCTAGTAGTAAAATTTCCCCTGGTCTCTGGGTAGTGAGATCGGACGCCCGTGTGTATTGTTGCACACGTAAAAAATCCCTTGGCAGTTGGACATTGAAAAAGAGTAGCCTAAAGGCTCTGCCCGGGCAAAATTCCGATTTAAAAAATCTACCCAAAGCATTTCAGGATCCTCACCGGTGCTACGGAGTTCGTGCACTGAGCTGAGTTTCTCCAGACTCAGGTTTGAGTTAGGAGGAGAACGGAGCACTTATGGGTTACACCCGTGTGCCGTGATGTTGATCCATCGACTAAACTAAACTAAACTAAACTAATTCACACTAGGCGACCAAAGATATCATTAACATATCAAACAAGTGATAAGATTGAACACTCATCATTGTTTGATGTCTACCTCACATAAGGCGACCAAAGATATCATAAACATATCAGACAAGTGAGAAGATTTAAGACTCATCATTGATTGATGTCTATTCTAGACCGTTAACAAAAGAAGCAGTAGACGATATTGGTAAATTGTGTTATTGTCGACATGTCTGCCATGTTCATATAGTGTGTCTTACAATTAGAGTGTCTTACATTTAGTGTCTTACATTTAGAGTGTCTTACATTTAGAGTGTCTTACATTTAGAGTGTTTTACATTTAGAGTGTCTTACATTTAGAATGTCTTACGTTTAGAGTGTCTTACATTAAGGGTGTCTTTCATTTAGAGTGTCTTACATTTAGAGTGTCTTACATTTAGAGTGTCTTACATTTAGAGTGTCTTACATTTAGAGTGCCTTACATTGCTTCTTCATGTACCTGGTCTAATGCAGACATTAGCCACCATGATACTTCCCCTCCCCCTACACCCTGAGCATCTGCCATATGATATGTATATTAAGTTACTGTACTAGTATTATTGTTGTTATTATTGTTGTTGTCATAACATTTGATGGTAGGAGTCTTGTAGAGATTAGAACAAGAATCGCTATGATAAAGGTATCCTTTTGCACGAAGGAAAACATACTGACCAATAAAAAATATTTCAATTACAATGGAAAAAAAGTGTTAATGTGCTGTGTAGAACATATACAGTTACATGAATGTGAAACATGGGCAATAAGGAGACAAGCTGAGCAACATCTAATGGCAATGCATATGTAGTTTATAGTTTCTAGGGAAAATGCTAAGAACATCACCAACGGACAGAAAAACCAATTAGTCCTATACGAAAGAACGGGGAAAAAACCTTAAATTGATTGGAGAATTTAAGGACAATATATGTGTTTTGGCACATTATGGGGAGGAAGAAATAAACTGGAATACAAAGTAACAACTGGCAAGACTGACTGGAAAAGAGAACGTGAAACGCAAAGGGATACATATAAGGATGGCCTGACCACAGGGTAAATGGAAACAAGAATACCGATCTGTTTCAAGGCTGGTGATTGTATGAGATGGCGAAGCCTGAACGCCCACGCCCATCGAGCATGCCACAAAAAGATGATGATTTGAACAAAACAACAAAACACAAACAAAAAACCAGAGTAATTATATTTCGCCGCAGTTGTAACCTCGCACTGTACAATGTTGCAGATGCGTCCAATCAGCAAGCACGCAAATGAGAAAATGCATAGTTTTTTGAAAACTTGAAAAATCAGAAATTCAGTAAAATATTTTCGGAGTAAATTATCTCCTTCCTTCCTTCCTTCCTTCCTTCCTTCCTTCCTTCCTTCCTTCCTTCCTTCCTTCCTTCCTTCCTTCCTTCCTTCCTTCCTTCCTTCCTCCCTCCGTCCGTCCGTCCGTCCGTCTGTCTGCCTCTCTCTGTCTTTTACGTCTATCGATCGATCCATCGATTTGATTGTCTGTCTGCCTGTCTATTTGTTCGCCCGTTAATTTGTCTTTCCATCCTTCCGTCCTACCGTCCATCGATATGGCTGTTGTCGGTCGGTCTGTCTGTCGGTTGGACGGTCGTCCCTCCCGTAAATCTCTCAGCCTGTCTGTCCGTCCATCCGTCTATAGGTCTGTCTGTCTGTTGGTAGGTAGATCGATCGGTCTGTCTGTCGTCCGTTCGTCTGTGTGTCTGTCTGTCCGCCCAACCGTCTGTCCGTCCGTCTATGTGTCTGTCAGATATCAAAACGTTGACACTTTACTTGGAGCCATACCATTTTCCTCAGTAGAGCTGATTTGTGGTTATTGCCAGGTAGCCACAGAGCCAGAAGATCTAGAGAAGACCGCAGATCTAGAGAAGATCTAGAGAAGACCGCACTGACATCCCTATCCGGTCCTTATGAATATATGTGCATGTCCATGGGGATGAAACATGCAACCAACATCTTCCCGATGCTAATGCGTAGTTCGATGTGTGTTTTATCCCTCCAGTTGATGCTCGTGTGTCTTGGCGATATTTCGGTATACTTACATGTTATTCACACCATATAATTAGGTTAAAGAAAGTTTATAATAGACACGTACGTTAGGAATGATTATGAACCAAGCTTACAGTAAGCTGCAGGAGATTAAATACTATGGACTGGAATTTTGGGATTATTCGACACCTGGTGGAATGGGATTTTGCTACACCTGGTGGAATGGGATTATGCCACACCTGGTGGAATGGGATTTTTCGACACGTGGTGAGAGGAACAAGTAAACAGATTCTAAGCATAGGTGCTGTTCTCAGACCAGAGATAGGACAATCCCCCCTACGGCGAAGGAGTGGCAATAATGTTATCTAAAGAGGCAGAGACAACACTAATAGAATGGGGAACAGTGAGTTCGAGAATAATAACAGTAACATAACCACAATTTTAAAAATCAAAACAAAAATAAACATGAATGTAATCAAATGTTATACACTCACAAACGGCAAGGGTGAATGAATTTAGGAAGGATAGTGCAAGGAATTTCAAAGAATTGTGGGCAGTCAAAGAAATTAAAATATCAAAATGCTGATGAGTGTCCTCAATGCTAAGATAGAATCGGAAAACACAGGTTTTGAGGAAATCATGGGAAAACTGACAGGTAAACTATATGAACGAAAATGGAAAATCATTCGCTAATTTTCGAGGAGAATCAGTACATCATAGGCAGAAATGTTTTCTCATATAAAAAGATTGATTGATTGATTGATTTAGGAATCGACATCACAACATTCGGGGAATTCCCATAAGTGCTCCGTCCCCTCCTCAGCAGCCAGCGAAGTTATATAAAAAGAATACATAAAGTATGTCGTCAATTGACCACAAGACAGAAAATCTATCTATCTATGTGTCTACGTTCTTTTGTTTGTCTGTTTTTTATTTCATATAATCTTATCATGTTCCTCTCGTACCTTGGTGTGTCGAGGTGAAGTATTAACATCGGGAAAGTGCCCGCTTATGGGCTTCATGTATCGATATTCCCATGGACTCTACTATTCCCTCCGCCCAACGTTTACGTGGTCGGCCTCTTCCTCTGCTTCCATCTGTTCTGTACATCATTGCTTGTTGTGGTATACTGTTAGTTGGTAACCTACTTGCATGGCTAAACCATTTGACTTGCGACCTTCTAATAAAATCTAGTGCAGCTATAACCCCCACTTTAGTCCTGATTTCTTCATTTCTGATCTTATCTCTTCTTGATACATTGAGTATTCTTCTCAGGAATCTCATTTCTGTTGTTGTGATTTTTCTTTTCTCTTTTTCTGTCATTGTCCAGGTTTGGCATTGATAACATAGAGTTGGTAGGAAGATTGTGTTGTAAAGTGCTTTCTTAGTAGTTATTGATACATGTTTGTTCTTTAGTATTGGTGCCATTTGTCCAATGAGTTGGTTTGCCTTATTGCATCTATTTTTTTATCTCGTCTTCTGATCTGCCATTTGATGATATTATACTTCCTAGGTACTTGAAACTCTTTACTTGTTTCCAAGGATGTTCCTTTAGGTGAATTGTTGTTGTTTTTTCTTCTTTTGTTATAGTCATTACCTCTGTTTTACTTGTGCTAATTTTCATGTTATGTTCCCAACACATTTCGTTTAGACTATTCATGTGGTCTTGTAATTCAGCTTCTGATTTTGCTATTAGTGCTTGGTCGTCAGCAAACAGGAGTTCTCTAATGGTATAATTTGCAGATAGTTCTTCTTTTGTGTTATCGTCATTCAGTATTCTTGCGGTCTCTCTTTCGCTGGTTTCTTTACATATGTTGTCTATATATATTGTTAACAAGTGAGGAGACAGGACACAACCTTGTCGTACTCCCGATCTTATGGTGGAGGGCTCCGAGTGTCCTCCAGTTGCTCTCACCATGCATTCACTGTTGTTATATAAGCTTCTACATAGGTTTGTTAGATGTGTACTCACTCCATATTGTTTAAGGATTTCCCACAGCTTGTTTCTATCTACACTATCAAATGCATTTTCTTGGTCGACAAAGGCTAAATAGAGTGTTTAGTTGAATTCGACTGACTTTTCCATAAGTTTACTAAGAGCAAAAATTGCATCTGTGCATCCTTTGTTTTTTCCAAAATCCAAGTTGTGTTTCTCTTAGCTGGGGTTCTATAGTAGTTCGCAATCTTTTCTCAAGAATTTTGCAAAATATTTTCCCAGTATGACTCAAAAGGGAAGTGCCCCTGTCTTGTGTACAGTCTCTTTTGCTGCTTTTGTTTTTCAAAAAATTTGGATAATTATGGCGTTTCCCCAGTCTCGTGGTGTCTGTTGTTCTACCCAAACATAGTTGAATAGTCTATGTAGCCATGCTGTTCCTACCTTCCCTTTCTGCGTTAATTAGTTCATTTGGTATTTCATCTTATCCCGGTGATTTGTTCAATGTTGCAAATCTGACGGCTTCCATAATTTCTTCTTTCAGTATGTCTGGTTCTAATTCTTCGATGGCATCTGTGTCAGTTTCTTGAATTCCTGTGACATCTGATGGGATGTTGAGAAGTTGTTCGAAGTACTGTTTCCATCTTATTAGGATTTGTTTTTGTTACTTATTGGTTCTCAATTTTCACTGTTAATTATTTCAATTGGGTCAAAGAGTGCTCCTCTGGTTCTCATTGCGCTTATCTTTTTGTAGAAGTTTCTAGTTGCCTCCTGGTAGTTTTCATTTAGGGTTTCTCCATACTCCTCCCAGTCCTTTTGGTTTTCCCTCTTTACTATTCTATTTATATGTCTTCTCGTTTTTCTATATTCCATGTAATCACGTTCCTGTTTGCTCTTCAACGACTATTAAAATTTTTCCTTTTTGTCTTTTACAGCTTTCTTTACTTCTGTGTTCCACCAACTTGTTGTTTTTTTAAACTGTGTTTTGCTTTTTTTTTCGTGGTTCCACGTGTAATGTTAGCAGTATTTAAAATGCTTGATTTGAACATCTCCCATTCTTCTTCCACTGGTTTTCTTTCTATAGATAATTTTACAAAGATTTCATTAGTTCTTCCTCATAATTTTCCTTCGCTGCCTCGTCTTTGAGGTTTTTTAAGTTTACTGATTCTCATGGCATGTATTTTCCTGGTCTTTGCTTTCTTCTTCTGATGGATCTTATTGTGGCAACGACTACTTTGTGTTCTGTGTTTATACTTAAGTTTGGTACTGCCTTTGCATCTAATATATTTCCATTTCTGTTATTTCTTTTTAATATAAACCGATTTGGCTTTTTAGTATCTAGATCGTTCCATTTGTACCAGGTGTGTATTTGTGAATGTTTGTGTTTATAGAATGTGTTTATTATATAGAAGTCGTGCTGGCTGCATAGCTCTATTAGTCTACTTCCGTTATCATTTCTTTCATTATGTTTGTCTCCCCATGCTCCAAGTTATGTCCTGGTCTTGCATTGAAGTCTCCCATAACTGTGATGTTGTCCTGCTTTTCTATTTTATTTAGCACGTCATGGGTGTATTCGTAGAATTCCTCGCATTATTGCTCATTTTTGTTTTTATTACATGGTCCGTATATTTGTACATATGATGTAATTGTTTGTTCTTTTATTCTCACTGATTCTTTCTGATATATATTTTATTTCTAGTATTCCTCTTGCTAGCCGTGGTTCAATGACTATTCCCACACCATGTCTTGCCCTTTCTTGCTGTTCTACTCTAGAGTAAACAAACATGTAACTGTGGTGGATCTCCTTGTATCCTTCCCCCTTTATTCTGGTGTCCGCTATTCACATCAGTCCAATTTTCCTCTCTTCCATTGTTTCTATAAGCTCTTCTTCTTTACTATTAAAACCGCAGACGTTCATTGTGCCTATGTTTTGAATCGCTGATCTGTCTCGTAGTCCATTAACATTGCCGTGTCTATATCCGTTTGGGTCAGTCCGTTTATACTTCTTAGTTTTTCAACGAGCAGTACGAAGATCCCCTGCCGGCTTGCTAGGCCAGTCGCAGGTTTAGGTAAAAAAATTCGACCATAGGGAGTCCATCCCCTATGGTTAGCCCATGACCTCGTGGTCATGGTTTCCCAGTCTGCACCACGTGGAGGTGGGGTTGACTTGTGTAGTCTGCGAGTCATCGGCAGGCTACTAATTTTCACTTGTCACCCCTCCTGGGAGAGGCTAGCCGATCCTAACCCTGCTGGTTGCAGAGCCAGGTGCAGTGTACACCTTGCAGACTCTCAGTTTTACTTCAATATATGTAATCTATTTCTACGTATTTCAATATTTCTGTGCTATTGAATGTCTACACGAGCAAAATTGCAAGCATTGTAGCACCAGGGATGGGAAGGATACTTGCATTTGCAAAAGATGTCCTTGCGTATAGGCAGAGGAGAGACATGACGCAAACTGCTCAAGTGTTGCAGGAAACAGTAAGCAAAGTGATCGACGGGTGTACAGAGATGGACAGCGTCATTAACCCAGATAAGGCGTCAGTGTTATAGTACTCTCTGGACAATATAATTGTTAAGGCTGACGTCACAAGTCTTACATTACATGGCAGAAAAATGTTAATAGAGAGAGAGAGAGAGAGAGAGAGAGAGAGAGAGAGAGAGAGAGAGAGAGAGAGAGAGAGAGAGAGAGAGAGTAAAGTAAGGTAACTGGTAATCACCTTTCAGAGAAGCCTGTCATTCAGGAATCACATGGCGGCAGCTGTTATAAGATCTAAGAAGGGACTGGTGCGCTGAATATCATGGCCACAATGGACATGGAGAAAAAGAGTGTTGTTCATACTCTATCAACATCTGATTCTGTAACTGAGTATGAATTGAGACTGCTCACAGTGTCAAAGAGTCAGCTGGTGAAACTAGAGCGATACAGAACGAAGCTGTGCAGGTAATACTGGAATGTACAAAGGACATACCGGTATTGTGTATACCATACACCCTGGCCTTACCCACAAGTGTACATAGGCTGAATGTGCTGCAGGTTAAATCAAATCTCCGAGTGGCTGCAGACACTGAACACCCCCTGCATGAAGCCCTGACACAATTAAGGATCACAGGCTGATCAGTGGAAAATCATGGATGGCTCAGACAGAGGACACAACCAGAGAAATGAGCATGCTTGAGAACATTGAGAGAGTAGAGGTCGCATGCCAGTGGTCAAGTCAGACCTGTGCAGGGTCATAGTCACATTGGATCGGGAGTACAGAGAATGGCCAGCGGCTGCACTGAATGGGAGGTGCAATTTGTGACCAGGCCATGAGGACCAAGTACATATGAGAATGTCCTAGGTACTGTGATTTCTGTTCTTGACCCAACTCAACTCTAATCTATAAGGGTCGTTCATTTGAAATCCGTTCGTGCCGCACCGCACGTAATTGCGTACGTTTAACATGATCATGCCATAGTCATGTGATAAGTACTGACCAATGAATAAAAGAGCAAGTGCTTATCGTCCTATGATGCATAGGTTCTGTTTCTGACCGTTGAGAAAATTGCCGGGTTGGTTCAAAATCCGTCCAAAGAAGCTCAAAGAGCGGTGATTCAGTTTCATTTGAAGGATGTCGACATTCATGGAAGAATACAGGCAGTGTACAGTAACAAATGAGTGTCGAAGACAACAGTGACAGACTGGGCACGAATGTTTCGGAAAGGACGTCAGTTCACGACAGATCTTCGACGGCTGGGTCAAGCTCATATTGTTGCAACAGAAAAAAAACCATCGCCAAAATTGATGTAGTAGTACAGATGAACCATTGACGTAGCATACGTTCGCTAGCGAAAGAATTTGATGTGCCAATTAGGACAATTCAAAAGGTCGTTCGTAAGAAACCGCTATATCGGAAGGTGTGTTCACAATGGGTACCGCGGATGTTGACCGACCACCAAAAAGAGGAACGTTTGGGATGGTGTTTGAACCACTTGCAGCGTTACAGAGTGGAGGGGATGCATTCCTCTTCCGAATAGTGGCAGGCGATGAATCATGGTGTCACCACTTCGAGCCGAGCAGAAGAGAGAGAGAGAGAGAGAGAGAGAGAGAGAGAGAGAGAGAGAGAGAGAGAGAGAGAGAGAGAGAGAGAGAGAGAGCATGCATTGGAAGCATGCTGGATCACCAAAAGCCAAAAAATTCAAGTTACAGGTTTCCGCTGGTAAGGTTATGCTGAGCGAATTTTGTGACCATGAAGGGCTATTGTTGTCCGACTTTAAAGAACTTGGTGTCAACATCAAATCTACCAACTACTTTGCAAACACTAGACAAGCTGCAAAAAGCCGTCAAGAATAAACGACCCAACATGCTTTCTCACGGTGTGATTTTGTTGCACGATAATGCTCGTCCGCATGACGCAAAGATTGTGCAGGAAGCATTAGCAAGGGAGAAGTGGAAAATCCTGCAACATCCACTTGATACACTTCTTAAAGACATAGATTTGGCATACGAGTCACCCACAAACAAGCAAACAAACAATTAACCTAACAAACAAACAATCAGATAAACAGGCAACCTCTGTCTTCCTCCCCGCTTCCCTCCCCCAACACACACCCACCCACCAACCCACCCACCCACCCACCCACCCACCCACCCACCCACCCACCCACACACACCTGTATGATATATCAGACTCAGACATAACATAGAAACCCCAACTGACTCAGAAGCGGCTGTAGAAACAAGAAACAAATAAATCACCTTGTATTCAAGCTATTGCAGAAAATACAAACACTCAACAAACAAAAAAAAAGCCCCAAAAACGATAATACTTAATAGGAATATTTCATCGGTTTATTGAAAACATAAAAAGTACAGTAATATATACATCAAACTGGGCAATAATAACATAAATTATTCAGTTCTGTTTCATCAATTGAAAAAAAGGCCACATGATTTCTACCAGATTGTCTGTTCTATTGACAGTAAACAGGAGTATGTTTCATACAAACTTCCTCCTCCTGCACAACTCTCGGAGCGTGAACTGACTGCTCATTCTCCATGCGCACAGTTATTGGAATCAAACACAGGAATGGAGAGACAATATGACAGTTGCGTTCTCAGGAAACGCCCATCCTTGTCAAATGTAGCTAACATTTATAGTATATCATTGTTGCCGAACAGGAGCCAGTGCAGGGCCAACTCATTCCACTACAGACAAGCAGCCATTGTAGGGCTAGCTCTTTCGACTACAGCCAAGGGTGGTCTGAGGTTCAGATCTACCTGCGGCTGGATGTTTGGCTCGACAATTGCCGAGTTCAGGCCGGATGTTTGATTCGACAATTGCCGAGTTCAGGCCGGATGTTTGATTCGACAATTACCGAGTTCAGGCCAGATGTTTGACTCGACAGTTGCTGAGTTCAGGCCGGATGTTTGATTTGACAGTTGCTGAGTTCAGGCCGGATGTTTGATTCGACAATTGCTGAGTTCAGGCCGGATGTTTGACTCGACAATTGCCGAGTTCAGGCCGGATGTTTGACTCTACAATTGAAGAGTTCAGGCTGGATGTTTGACTCGACAATTGCCGAGTTCAGGCTGGATGTTTGATTTGACAATTGCCGAGTTCAGGCTGGATGTTTGACTCGACAATTGCTGAGTTCAGGCCGGATGTTTGACTCGACAATTGCTGAGTTCAGGCTGGATGTTTGACTCGACAATTGCTGAGTTCAGGCTGGATGTTTGACTCGACAATTGCTGAGTTCAGGCTGGATGTTTGACTCGACAATTGCTGAGTTCAGGCCGGATGTTTGACTCGACAATTGCTGAGTTCAGGCTGGATGTTTGATTTGACAATTGCCGAGTTCAGGCCGGATGTTTGACTCGACAATTGCTGAGTTCAGGCCGGATGTTTGACTCGACAATTGCTGAGTTCAGGCCGGATGTTTGACTCGACAATTGCCGAGTTCAGGCCGGATGTTTGACTCTACAATTGCCGAGTTCAGGCTGGATGTTTGACTCGAGAGTTGCCGAGTTCAGGCTGGATGTTTGACTTGACAATTGCCGAGTTCAGGCCGGATGTTTGACTCGACAATTGCCGAGTTCAGGCCGGATGTTTGACTCTACAATTGCCGAGTTCAGGCTGGATGTTTGACTCGACAATTGCCGAGTTCAGGCTGGATGTTTGACTTGACAATTGCCGAGTTCAGGCCGGATGTTTGACTCGAGAGTTGCCGCAGTCAGGGATCACCCTCTGCATGCAGCAATGGATATGGTTAAGGGTCATAGACTAAGACAAGGCAGGTCCTGGATGGCACAGGCAGAACTTTCTATAAGTCAGGTGTGTGATCTAGAGACCATCAATCGTGAAAGAGAGTGGGTGGAAGTTCCGGAAGACATGACGGACTGGCACAATGTAATAATAACACTGGGTCGTGAGTGCAGAGAATGGGCAGCGGGCCGCACTGAGTTTGAAGTGCAACAGCTGATCCAGAGCAACACACATCAAGGTGACATAGTCATCTACACCGATGGGTCAGTGGTGAGAAACAGACGTAGTGGCTGGGGCTTTATTGCAAAGGCTAATGGGCGAGTCTTGAAAAAGGAGAGTGGCATATGAGACTACGACCTCCAGCATGAGAATGGAGGTGAAGGCAGTAACAGCGGCATTCCGGTGGCTAGAGGAGACTACTGCAACACACGTTGTATTCATTACGGATTCAAAGAGTATGCAAGGTGGAGAAAGGAATGTTTCGCGTGGAATGGCTCTCGTCGCTTCAGAGGTCACAGATCGTGAGAATTGTATGGATATTTTGCCCTGACCATGCGGGTGTACGAGGGAATGAACAGGCTGATAGGCTAACAGGGAATGCACATCTTGGTGGAATTTTGCCTATGGACAGGGGGGAGGTGGTCGTGCGTTTGTGGGACCAGGTGGAGAAGGCGGAGAATCAGATTGAGAACCCACATGTGGAAAGAATGAGATTGCGGGGGATCGGCAGGGGTTCTGGAAGAATCTCAAAACTGAGAGGGAAGACCAGGAGAACTTTTAATCAGATAGCGGCGGGAACGATTAGTAGTGTGACTCTTCGCTGGCTGTTGAACGAGGGGACGGAGCACGTATGGGAATGTCCTGAGTGCAGTGATGTCGGTTCTTAACTCAACTCAACTCAACTCGAAAATTGTCGAGTTCAGGTCGGATGTTTGACTCAACAGTTGCTGAGTTCAGGCCGGATGTTTGACTCGACAATTGCTGAGTTCATTCTCCAATCATATGGGCCTAAGGGGTCGACATGGCCGAAGGGATTAGAGCGATCGCGCTTAAACTTCTAGTGCGCTTATGGTGGAGTACGGGGTTCATTTCCGACACCAGTTAATCAGACTTTAACATTGACTTTTCGGTCAGAAAAGAATGGCAAATTATTGAAGGCCAAATTGCCTACTGCATCAACTTGGAGTCGGGTTGATCGTCACTTTCTGCAGAGGACATGCAATAAACAAACAACACGGGCCTAGTAGCAAATACCCGTGCCATCTGGCATAAACACAGATCCTTGAACTGTGAGTAGACAGTGTGACCTAATCGGCCAGGATCTCCACGTACACACGTCATGCAAAATCCTACAGGGTTCCATAGTAGACCAGAACCAGAGAAATAACTAGCAGTTGGTTGCTGGATTTAGAAACGTGATTAGACAAACATGAAACTTCGGTTGTGGAAGTGCACTGTTACTTATACATTCTCTCATGCAGGCTTTCAATAACGTAGGTGACCTCTCACAAGATACTGCCATACCGGTCATAGGTATTTTGCCTGTGCAATTATTAGACCACAGAATACTGGGATAGGGTCACCAGTTTTCTTTCTTGTCTTAGTTATACCTAGATAGTTTCCAGAACATTATACGGTACCCATTTGTTTAGACTAAGTCTAGTTCAGAGCATACCGTAAGTTATTTATATTCGAACCCTCAGTCGCGATTCCTGGCATATTTTCTATAGATCTCGTTATCTACTCATTGTTTAACAAATCAGGGGACAGTATTCACACCTGTCTGATACTCTTTGCCCTGAAATGCTCGGAAATGGTTGTTAAGTTGTATTGCTGATGTATGCAACCGATCTCTTCTACCCAGTTACCATGTGATTCCCATTATTTTTGCATTTTAATGTTCAGGAAAAGCTGTTGGACCCTCACCGCCTTTGACAGACAGGATGAACTGCTCTGGTTTCTAGGCAACATCGGAGATACAGGGCGCATATAAAGGTCCAATGTGGTTGTTATTTGACTTACATTTGGTAAATATACATTTCTGAGACGTACTGTGCTATAACACGACTGGGAAGAATGTCTGTTCATATTCCGCCCTTGTCTGTTGAGGGATCATAAACACAACTAACGATAGCACATTTGAAGAGGTATCTAGTTGGGCGTGCCACAAAGTTCACTTTTTTCCCTTTAACCAGACACTGTCGTTATTTAGAGGTGACAGATTCGAATTCACGGTGAGAGAGATTAAAATAACAATACAAAAGGCAAGTGGAGCTGTCGTAAAACTAGAGCATTTATGGAAGTCTAAAGAAAATAAATCTAGAAACAAACTTAGAATAACTCTAAAGTCATATCGGTACCGATGGATGGATCACAGGCAAGGAGGATGACTAAATCAGTGACTAATCAACTACACACATTGGTGGACTGGTGTTTGTGCAGCACTGAAGGCTTAACGGGTTATGACAGAACCACTAATGGGCAGTTTATGAAGAGAACTAAACAAAGTTCAGCGGATCAAGAGGTGAGGACAAGCTGCAGGTCTTGGACAGGACATACATTCAGACCAACTGTAAATAGTATAACTACAAGTGTACTGACCCACCGGACACAGCACATCGAGGGAGACCTAATCACAACCCAGAGAGAAGAGAACAGGGACATATGTGGCTCATATCAGGAAAACATGGAGGGAGACCTAATCACAACCCAGAGAGAAGAGAACAGGGACATATGTGGCTAATGTCAGGAAAACATGGAGGGAGACCTAGTCACAACCCAGAGAGAAGAGAATAGAGACATATGTGGCTAATGTCAGGAAAACATGGAGGGAGACCTAATCACAACCCAGAGAGAAGAGAATAGAGACATATGTGGCTAATGTCAGGAAAACATGGAGGGAGACCTAGTCACAACCCAGAGAGAAGAGAACAGGGACATATGTGGCTAATGTCAGGAAAACATGGAGGGAGACCTAGTCACAACCCAGAGAGAAGAGAACAGGGACATATGTGGCTAATGTCAGGAAAACATGGAGGGAGACCTAGTCACAACCCAGAGAGAAGAGAATAGAGACATATGTGGCTAATGTCAGGAAAACATGGAGGGAGACCTAGTCACAACCCAGAGAGAAGAGAACAGGGACATATGTGGCTAATGTCAGGAAAACATGGAGGGAGACCTAGTCACAACCCAGAGAGAAGAGAACAGGGACATATGTGGCTAATGTCAGGAAAACATGGAGGGAGACCTAGTCACAACCCAGAGAGAAGAGAATAGAGACATATGTGGCTAATGTCAGGAAAACATGGAGGGAGACCTAATCACAACCCAGAGAGAAGAGAATAGAGACATATGTGGCTAATGTCAGGAAAACATGGAGGGAGCTGCCAGAGACGACGGAAGATAAGAGGCTTAGACTGATGCTCCACTGGGAGATAAAGGTGGCAGAAGAAAAAGGTTCGACTCCCAGTGTGCCTAAAACTGTCATCCATCTTCTGTTCAGGGTGTCCACTGATATCTATTGTTTGCCTTGATTTAGACGTGCCAACGAACACGTGTGAACTGATTTCTCATGTTATGTCAGTGACATCAAAAGTCTGCCAGTAATGGGCACTTTGGTCTGAGTATGTCATCTCATGTCATCTCATCTTGATGAAACTGGCAATGAAGTTTAGAACAGGTCACTACGCCATTCCAGATGTGACTTGCTCATGAACTTATTCTGACGAAGACAACGTGGTTTCTCTTCACCTTCCACAACTACTTTGTGGGATAGGCTAAAGGTCATGGCGAGGTGAAAGCAACTGGCAATCTACACACATACTGTACATAATTCAAACAATCTTGACGCGTGTATAAACAGTTGCCGATGAGGAAGTATAACAATAGCACTTAAAAATGGTCAGACTCCTTTGCTTTTTTATTTTAAAGGTAATTATATTCCATTATATTCCCATGCAGGGTATTCATCAGTCGTTAACTAAGCTGAAATTTAAAAAAAAAAACAACAACAACAACACATACTATTGGTGAATTCTTCACCATGTCAACATGTATCCACCGTTCACAGTTTAGCAAACTCCTCGAAACAAAATAGCACATTTAAGTAAAGTGAACACAGATGGCCGACTAGCGGCACGAGACAACACAGCAATGTCCGCCTGCTGCTATCTGTGAAGCATTTAATCGAGAATTGTATGGTGCTCAGCACTGGTTAAGTAAATGCACATGTATAATCAGTACCAAAGATTATTGTAATTCTTGAAAAATGGGTATAAAAATACGCTTATAATAATTATAAGAATAAGAAACTATAATAATGGTACTTCATTGTCATGTTATTTGTTGATACATTCATTGCAATCATGTATATATACACGGAGATGTCAAGGCTAGCCACCTAGACCGACTAGAGCTTTAATAACACATGAATGTGATCAATGAAAAACGCTATAATAAACTCAGAGCAGAATGTATAATATGAAGAAAAACAAGTCACAGGTGATGCAGCCTATACCAGGCACAGGCAATCTATAGCACACGTGCCAATGACGGCACGTGAAACAATTTTCAGTGGCACGCTGGGTGAATTGAAATGCAGTAAAGTTTATCTGTAAAATTTAATTCAATAGAAGCATTTCATTCTAATAAACCTAGTCCCGTGTTTACATCCCTTCAAAACGAAAGACAATGGAGGACATAATGTGCGGTCTGAGGCAGAGTGAGTGGGTCCTTGACGAAGTTCTATTTCCCCCCATCTTTACCCTCTCTCCCGACCACCCCTACCATGAGCTTTATAGTTCTATCGGCTGTCTAGACTCAAGATCGTAGGACAAATGATGGTGGTGTTATTGTTAATGAGTGTGGCGTCTCCAATAGTAACTCGCGACGTTGCAACAATCTAGTCCAGAAGGTATAAACAGAAGTGAAAGACAGGGAACCTAAAGTAAACAAAAACAATGCAAAAACTACACCATTCTTCAGACAGTCGCATCACTGAGTATGTATGTGTATTTTAAACATAACGTAACATAATTGGCACAACCCACCACCACAATGATTATATTACATAGAAAAGCTGCATTCAAAGTGAAAAAAAAAACAGCAATGTTATAATATGTACATAACAGAAAGATTTCAATGATAAAAATAGCATACAGCTACTTCTAGTTACATTTCTAGTGATCCTCATGAAGCATGAACAATGAACAGAAATTTGGAAAATAAAACCAAGTCCAGAGAAACAAAATGAATACACAGAAGCAATGGCCGTATTTCATGGAAACATACACATGACTGTGTCCATTCTAAGAATAATCTTCTTCTTCGTGATCACCATATGCGACTGTTTTCTCTCATCCAGTGGAGCGTAGGCCCTCAACAAACTTTTGCCAAGCCCTTCCATATTCCAAGAATACTGGGAATGAAAAGACTGTAAACATAACCCGCGTCACGAAATATTCATTCATTCATTCAGTAGCATGACCTTTGCAGAACTTCGCTCTCATAACAACAGTCCGGAAAACTTCTCGGTCATAAAAAAGACATCCCGTGTCCGATACACCCATCTGGAGATCATCTGCCACATCCTGCACCCATCTTCTCTTTGGCCTACCTCATCTTCTCTTCCTTGGTACCCTTCCATGACTGTTGTCTCCAAACGTTCATAACGTATATTTCACAACATATATTTTAGCATATTATTAAAAGACAAAGCCCCTCTCGTATCAACCACTATTATTATATGCCTTGCCAACATCCCCCACACCAGTTTCTTGTCTTGGACTATTGGTGACATACCCCACACCAGTTTCTTGTCTTGGACTATTGGTGACATACCCCACACCAGTTTCTTGTCTTGGACTATCCGGCACGATTTGTTTCGGCCTGTCTCTGCCTCTTCTGCCTGTAAACCTGATATTTCCAGTTGTCAGAATACTCTCCAACACCTCTTCTCATGATATGCCCAAAACACATCGTCTGCATCGTTCTCAATACTGCGTATACTGTTCTACATTTAGTATCCCTTGTCTGGCACTAAACGTTACACTGGCTGTACAAGGTATTGGCAGCATTCGTCTCCGCCGCCTCCAAGCTCTGCCTTGTGTGTTCGTATCAACCATACTAGAGAAGCAAGAAGTAGGTAATGATACAAATAGGGCAATAACAAGAAGAGATAGACGCACAGCGCTTTCAGAACGTGCCAAAAGTGTTGGAGATCTCTTGCAGCGAACTTTCTTTATGAAGATGGCGCTTGATTGTTGTATACATGATACAAATATTATCACGACCAACAGCAGGAACAAGCAACTTGCAGCACAGTGGCCTAGCAGTACGACATAGCAGCCACTGTAGATAAATAAAGTGTTGGAGACTAAATAGACTGCATGTTACAATGCAATACAGCCATATCAACTACACTATTATACTACTAATAACCGTTTGCACTTTCTATAAAAATAGCGATCACTGCTATACTGCAAAGTGTGGAGAATTCTAATATTGAGAGAAGTACATGATTGAGATTTAGTGAGAAGAAAAAAAAAAACACACACACACACACACACACACAGAGAAGAGAGAGAAAAAAAGAGAAAGAGAGAGATACAGAGAGAGACAGAGAAAGAGAATAGAGAGAGACAGAGAGAGACAGAGAGCGAGAGAGAGAGAGAGTGAGAGAGAGAGAGCGAGAGAGAGAGATTCCGAAAGTCATGACCAGGCTAGTCTAGATTACACGTTTCTCCAGAGAAACTGTCTTCTGGATGGGCCAGAGACCTCATCTCTTTCTGGTGACATCAACACGGCCTCACTGCTACACCAACAAGACGTCCATCGTGCCTGCAACAAGCACGGCTCAGCGGCAACATGACGATCCCAATATAACCTTTTCCTTCAATATGCACTAGCCAAGCCGCCCTCGCAAATCAATACTGACATTGCACAACGCTCTAGCTATTTTCAGGAGTCGTTTGCTCGATTGTGAAGTTAGATTTGGCATTCTGGCTGGTAACCGGAAACCAGCAACAGGAAATGTCTGCCAAACTCAGCGTTAGGTTCTATGAAAATGATCACATGAATGTTCAGATAAGGAACTTTGTAGGGAAAATAAGTTATTAGAATTTGGAACAAATACTACACAAAAGTGCTAGATTTTGATTGCTTGTCACATCACAAGAAGCCATAAAAAGAATCAGCTTTACACGCAGACACGCCCTCGCGCCCGCACACACATCCTGATAGAAAACAAGTACAGCTACAGTTACAGATTCCGTGTCCATACTGAGAGGTGTACTGGGGATTAGGAGCTTAGCCTATATTGTTAGACTAATCGTTACTGGACTCATGATGCCATCAGTGATAGTTAGTTAGTTAGTTAGTTAGTTATCAGTTGGGGTATCTTCGTTGCACTCCGGACATGTCCATAGGTGCTCAGATCCTCCCCCCAGCATATGCATCAGCGTCCGGTGGCTAATAGTGCCAGTTCTGTGTTGGTTGACGAGGCGCTTTGTTTTCCCGATGTACCTCTCGCGTCTGGCTGTGCCGATTCTTACTCCCAGGTCTTTCATCCTGGAAAGCGATGTGGAATCACTGGCGTCAAAATCCTCTGTTCTCGCCATATCTTTAAGGGCGTTAATAACATCGGCACGATCCATGGGCTGGCCATCTACAGGGGGTGCAGAGCCAGCCAATTTATCAGCTCGTTCATTTCCCTCGACTCCCGCATGTCCCGGGACGAAGATGAAGGTGACTTTGCGGACAACAGACTTCCGCAGCGACTCAGTCCACTGTCTACGTACAGATCCAGCTTCGACCTTCTGAATCATGCTCATTGAATCACTTAGTACACACACGTTGGTATAATGCTGTGATTCCAGCCATATGAAAGCCTGTGTAACTGCCATCACCTCCATCGTCATGCTGCTCATGGTCATGGAGTGGGCACCACTGGATTCTTGAACGGTTCGGCCCGCTGAGCGGGCTGTAAATGCCCACGCACTTCTCTGCTGCTTTACAACAGATCCATCTGTATAGATGAGTACTTCGGGACTATCTGAGTGATCATAGATGAGCGCGTTAACCTCTGCATTGACAGCGGCAGGGTTCTGCTCTCTGCACCGTCTGTCGAGTGTGATAATGCAGGAGAAGGTACACTTAAAAGCTGGAGGCACCGGCACCCATTCCTTGCCGGGGTTGATACTGGTAAGACTGCAGACCTGTCCGACGACATCTTCCGCCCGACCCATCCATGATTTGCCCCTCTTTAGCCTGTCACCCTTTTCTCTGAATACAGCGTCATGCAGAGGGTGCTGCTCATCTGCACTTATTTTTAAGTATGCACGAGCTCTCCAGATCTTGATCCTGTGTTCCATTGTCGGGAAGTCAAGGAGGTATCTCATTGCTACACAGCTGGTGTCTCTCGTGCAGCCCAAAATGATGCGCATGGCTTCGTTTTGTACCTTTTCAAGTCTTCCAATCTGTGTAGGGCTGACAGTGAGGATGGCCAGGGCATACTCGATGCGTGAAAGCACAAGTCCTTGGAACAGAAGTAATAGCAGTCTTTGCTCGATATTGGCACTCGCCATGACTCTCATTGCTGCCAAACCTTTTCGAGCCTTCGTTATGACATAATCGACATGATCTCTGAAGGACAGGCTACGATCATCAGTGATGTGACAAGTGATGCCATCAGTGATGTGACAAGTGATGCCATCAGTGATGTAATCACACCGCTGTCTACTCCTAACTGTCCTGGACATTTTCCTCTACAGGGTTTAGGAGATTGGGTCAACCCCGGAACCAAGTGACCACTCAAACATCTCTAATGGAGGGAAATTTAAGCCTATAATTGAGCCCTGTACTGTAGATTTGTGAATGTTACTTTGGTAAGACCACTGAAGTCGTGAGGGGCCATGGTCGAGAGGAATGTTCCACAACCTTGTTCAAAATTAGCACGAGTCCTAGGAGATGATGGATACTCTGAAACTGTATTTCCACACAGTGTGAAGCAAGGATGCGTTCCAGCTCCTACCCTTTTCATGATGTTTGACGTTCCAATAAATTGACAATTCTTGAACTGAAGATATTGCAGGTAAAGACCTAAATATACGCCGAGACGGTGCCTGCATTTCTTTTTGCTATTTATTACATCAGTACAAACTCAGATTGGTAAATACGATCTAGTTTTGACCTCTTTGTATCAGCAAGCAGCAACTACTTTCTCAAGTTTCAACAAATAAGACTGAACTGCTGCTGCAGCTAATGCATTTCCCGCAGATAGGACTTGTGTGTGTGTATTCGTTCAAACAATTGGGTTTTGTCATCTAATAGTCTTTGGTCCAAACGTTTGCTTGTGTCTATGTGTGTATTGTCTTTCATCGAACTTCGTCGTTATATTTTGTGTTCATTCACTGCCTAGTATCAGCACGGCGGCAGCCACCCTCTGATTTCGATACAACGTTGATTGGTCAGCCCAGAGTTGTGAAATATCTGCTGGTTCTGGAGTAAAGATGGTTAAGAATTGAGGAAGCTACACAGAGACGTGCTGATAAAGCCATCTACATAGAGACGTGCTGGTAGAGGAATCTACACAGAGACGTGCTGATAAAGCCATCTACACAGAGGCGTGCAGATAGAGGAATCTACACAGAGACGTGCTGATAGAGGAATCTACACAGAGACATGCTGATAAAGCCATCTACACAGAGGCGTGCAGATAGAGGATTCTACACAGAGACGTGCTGATAGAGGAATCTACACAGAGACGTGCTGATAGAGGAATCTACACAGAGACGTGCTGATAGAGGAATCTACACAGAGACGTGCTGATAAAGCCATCTACACAGAGACGTGCTGGTAGAGGAATCTACACAGAGACATGCAGATAGAGGAATCTACACAGAGACGTGCAGATAGAGGAATCTATACAGAGACGTGCAGGTAGAGAAACCTACACAGAGACGTGCAGATAGAGGAATCTACACAGAGACATCCTGGTAGAGGAATCTACACAGAGACGTGCTGATAAAGCCATCTACACAGAGACGTGATGGTAGAGGAATCTACACAGAGACATGCAGATAGAGGAATCTACACAGAGACGTGCAGATAGAGGAATCTACACAGAGACGTGCTGGTAGAGGAATCTACACAGTGATGTGTTGATAGAGCAGTCTACATAGCAATGTGCTGATAGAGGGATCTACATCATACTCTTAAGGTATATTTTAAATCTATATAAACAATCCAGCACATCAGTCGTGAAGTAGACAGCATGCTTTAGTCACAGTAATATCATCTAGTTATGTACGCTTCGACTAAGATGCCTAAAGTCATATATATATAAGTGGGTAGAGTGATAAAATGATATGTACATTAAGGTATAACCTGGCTCTGCACATCTTGTAGATGAACATCCCATGGATCGTGCCGATGTTATCTTAGAGAGATGCCGAAAGCGGGGTACTTTGACGTCAGGGAATTCACATCGTTGTCTAGAAGGAGAGTTTTGGAAGCAAGAACTAGCACGGCCAGACACGAGAGGCACATCAGGAGAACGAGGGGTCTCGTCAACCATCACATAACTGGCACTACTGGCTGTCGGACGCTGTTGTGTATGTTGGGCGAGGATCTGGGCACCCATGGACATGTCCGGAGTGCAAGGATGATACCCCAACAGATAACTAAGTAATCTTAAGGCATATTCTAACAGATCTGCGTGCTGAATGATATTGCGAGACAGAGGTGTGAGGATCCAGAAAGTGACACACAGGCCTCATGTGGTAGAATCACAAGCCACGTTATCTGTGTATGATCGACAAAAGAAACACTCTTACTGTGACTAAAATATGTGGAGTATCGTACTTAACTAACTCGCCCTGCTACTGAGTGAGTGCGTGGCGCGACACTGTGAGCTGTGAATTTCACGTGGAATGCTTTTTGCATCTGTCCGCAGTTTTTCGCATGAACTGCATGTTCGGAACGATGACGGCCGGCTGTTGCTGGATTGACTGGTTTGCCTTTTCGGTTCTTGAGTGCATTTTTCAGGAGACTCCTGGGAGTTGTCGTTGTAGCTATGGAGTTTGTGCTTTGTGCGGTGCTTTCGGTGAGTCGCCCTGCAGAAAGAGACCGAGCCATATGGGATAAAACCCCGGTCAATGTAGTCTTTCTGGTGACTGCCGTTTTCATCGACGATGAACTGTATTTTTCGTGGAGGACTTTTGTGTTGGCATTCTGGCTATTCCATTGTTCACATAGGGCAGTGAGGAGCATTTTGTGATATTCACTGGCACAGGAACAGAGCAATATGGGGACGACCCGTTGCCATGAAGTTGGAACCGCGCGACTTAACTAACTCTTACTGTGGCTAAAATATGTGGAGTATCGTACTGAACTAACTCTTACTGTAACTAAAACATGTGGAGTATCGTACTTAATTAAATATTCTCATCTCAAATCATCGTGACCGCTGTTTATGTCGAGGTGAAGCATAAACAGCGGGAGAGTGGCCGTTTATGGGCTTCATGTATCGAGATTCCCGTGTATTCTTTTATTCCCTCTGATCATCGTTTACATGCCCGGCCTCTTCTCCAGGTTGGGATTATTCTGTACATCATTACTTGTTGTAGTAAACTGTTAGTTGGTTGCCTAGTTGTATGGCAAATCATTTAACTTGGTTAGTTTCTGACCAAATCTAACGCTGCTACAACAACTACTGTAGTCCTGATTTCTTCATTTCTGATTTTCTCTCTTCTTGATACATTGAGTATTCATTTTTCTTAGGAATCTTATTTCTGTTGTTGTAATTTTTCTTTTCTCTTTTTCTGTCATTGTCCAGGTTTGGCATTTGTAGTATAGAGTTGGTAGGAAGATTGTGTTGTAGAGTGCTTGTTTAAATTATCTATTGATACGTATTTATTTAGTATTGGTGACATTTTCCCAATGAGGTAGTTTGCCATACTGCGTCTATTTTTCGCCAGTTGATGAGATTATACTTCCTAAATACTTGAAGCTCTTTACTTGCTTCAGGGGGTGTTCTTTTTCATTGAATCTTTGTTGTTTTCTTCTTCTTTGGTTATAGTCAATCTATTTGTTTTACTGATGCTAATTTTCATGTTATGCCCCTTAACTAAATACTTTTTTGTTTGTATATCCATTTTACAGGACATCGCTGTCAACACTAGCATTTTACTGCTGTTTTTGATGTCTTGGCAAGTTTACGTTCAGTAGTTTGCCATTGCTTTCTGAACGACCTGTGTCTTCTTACAATTTAATTCTAATCGTAGTTTTTCACTGTGTGCAACAACCGCTTCTACTAAATGTTGCAGGTCCTGCTCATTGTCTGATATCAATACTGTATCATCCGCATATCTAATCTTATTGATGTTATGTCCCCCAACGATGATTCCTTTCATATCTTCTACATTTCTACCTCTCTTATTAGGCTGATATTGACCTACTTCATTATCAATCATTGTGGCAGCTTGTTGTTTCCAATGTATGTGTTTTACAAGTCTAAGGTCGTTCCCATAAATTTGTAAATCTGCAAGCATCTGTATCATGTTGACATGTCTTACATTATCGAATGCTTTTGTGTAGTCAATAAAGCAAAGATGTAAATCTTTGTTTACTTCTATAGAACGTTCAATTAATGTTCTCAGCAAATACACAGCCTTTACTGTACCTTTGCCGTCTACAAACCCATATTGTTCTTCTAAATCCACTACACGCGTATTTAACATGATTGTAGAGTTGCATCTACTAAATACTACATGTTGTAAAAGATTGTACAGCTGCATCAATTACAGGCTACATATACAAGCCATGACTGGAGTGTTTCATCTACCAAATGTTGCGCTTATCAGAAATCGTCGCACATGAGCAGCCACTACATGATATACACGTCGAGAGTACAAATAGAACTGCTTCTACTTCTGAATCTTTAATATATCTATTAAATCCACGGATCACAGGTAATCTTTTATGCGAATAAAAAAATCATACGAACAATTTAACAACCATTTACTTTCAGTTTTCGTATTCAGAGCAATTTCTAATGGAAATCAATAACGTGTAAGAAAACATGCCATGTTGATAATGCTGTGGTAACTGTATGCGTTGTCCTTCTTGACAAACGTCATTTGGACTCAACAACAGTGCATGAGCACAAGTTACAGAATCGTGAACACCAAAGCAGTCCACTGGAGCAATGATGTCACATACTTTCTGGTAAAACTAAAATATGTAAAAGACATATATTCAGATCTGATGTTACACGGATGTACAGGTGATGTAGCTTCATTCAAGCCTGTCACACACGATGAGAGTAATGATGACTAAAAAAATGGCGTTATAAAATGTTACAAATGTGGTAAAGTTTCAAATAAAAGATGAACACGTAATTAAAAGTTCCTGAACAGAAATGAGAAAACAGAAAAAATCGCCAAGCGCTTAGCCTTAATAATCTGTACAACAGCATGAGTGGCCGTGATGACGAAATTATTAGCACACACAGTGTAATAACCATTCAAGTGAAGCATTAGCTCCGGTGTTATCTTGCAGGCGTCAGTCTCCCTGAGCCAGCTCATATGTTTCTACAGCTTGTGTTCATATTCTTTGCTTGCCATGTCTCCTACCAAGTGGCACCTGCCCACTGAAGCGTGTAATGTGTCAGCATGAAAGCATTTTCCATTTTGGATTTCCGCGCTTACAAATAAAAAGTAAATACTAATTGGCAACGAGAAGGTGCTGGAGGCTGTTGGCGTAGTTGACTGGGGCAGCTGTTAGACTGTCCGCGAAAGTTGTGCGTCCATCTGGCGATAGCGAGTTGGCTTGGGACAGTTGCTCTGGATACGAGGCTGAGTTTTCCCTGAGGGAGGAAGCTTTGAGGCTGGGAAAGCCAGCTGAGCGACCAAGATGAGACAGAGAGCTTGACCGGTTTATGCAGTCACAGGAGTGGAAAGAGAGAGCGTTCAGGTTTGGAGTGGAATGAATAAGCTCTTGGAACGTTGAACCATTGCACTGGGGAGATATGTGGGGGGAAAAGTGTGGAGATAAATGAGGAGATGATGGACCTGAAGAATGTTGCCGAAGATAATCAGGATATATGGTTGTAGGTGAAAGTTGTTGCTGCTGATGGAAATGTTGCTGGAGCTTGGGACCATAGGATGTCGCTGTGGGCATCTGTTGCTGTTGAAGCATCATTCTTTGCTGTTTATCAATCAGAAATTCCACTCTGGGGTCACGAGGAGACAGAGATCGAGGTCTTTGTGCCGCCGAGTAGCCTTTCTGCTGTTGCCGAAAATAGTTGCTGAACTCTGTTGGGGAGAGTCGATTGGGACGCTTCACGTGGCTCTTCAATTTTGTGGACCCGAATTTGGTTTGGGCAAACATGGCTGCAGTGAACTGTTGACGATTGGCACCGTTGGCTCGAGGCGAAAGGAACGATGAAGGAGTCGTTGCACCCGCGTTTGGTACAGCTGAACTGAATAGGTTGGTGGAAGGTGAGGTGGCCGTGCTCCATGTGCTTGGAGGAACAGGAGAGGAGGGCGACAGGCTAAGGTTTGATAGAGAGGAAGAAAGGGAATCAATAGGCTGGAAGGACTGAGAGGCGTCAGTGCAAAATGCTGTGATGTCGGATGTGAAAGCCATGATGTCTGGGGTGAAGGTCTGTAGCTCGGGTGTGAAGGTTTGTGCTTCGGGGTTAAAGGTACGATTAGCCGCTTGTACCTCTCTATCCGTATTGTCACACCCATCATCGTTATTTCTCTCAGAATAAAGAAGTTTAACTGGCCCTTTCTCGCCAATCTTGTAGCTCACTTCACAGGGGTCGATCCACAAAGTGAGGTCTTCGGGTAGATAATTTTTAATTTCTGAAATATCAAGACCAGCCTTGATGGCGGCGGCAATAATGACAGGATCCACCTCCTCGCCATTACCCTTTATGCACCGATAACCGGAGCCCTTGGAAGGCTTGTCCGGGTACCAGTGGCCTTGAAATTTCTCTTTCAGACCTGATTCCAGCTCTTCGCCGAACAGGTCCACCCGTCTACGGGGCAGTTTGTTGTAAAGATAGGATATGACAAAATTCAAAGCAACAGAGATTTCCACATGCATGGTAGCGTTGTCGATTGTATGACAGGAGCACAGCCAATCAGCAAGGCGACACTTGCCCAGACAAGTGATGGCGATAGTCGGAAGCACTGTCAGTCAGCAATGTGGACACTTGTTGAGACAAATAACTGTGTTTATAACTTTTTCTCCAACACTACTTCACAGAGGTTGAATAAATTAGCTTCAGGGGGCAGTCGCTTGCATTATTAGTTGCAGTTTTTTAAATTATAATGTCAGTGGCATCATATGTTAGAAGCGGGTGCTTTTTTGAAACCTCGAGACAGGATGATGTCACTGGATACTGTGTAAGTAGAACAGTGAATTCAGCGGTAGGCAGAAGTGAGTGATTGTAGGTGAGTCACGCTACTGTATTCAGTTTCTTTGCAAATATTTGATATAGTAGTCCGTGAGCAGACAACCTAAATCCGGAAGCTAATCCAGAATAAGATGACTATTTGTAGAATGTGTGGCGACTCACAGCCAGCACGTCAACAGTGGCTTATGTATACAAATTGTCTTAGGGATGGTCTCTTTCTTGACACCAGCAATCTCAGGTTTCATAGAGTTGGTCCACCTGAAAACAAGCCAAAGTCAAGATATTAGGCTCCTTATGTAAATGTCTTCTAACTAAAGGTTCCTTAGTACAATACCCCACACCGGACATTCTAACATGCATTATTTAGTGTGTCGTATCAGAGGTTTCCAGCCTGTATGCCCCAACACCCTGGGCAATCATTACTAACTGTTAGGGACGCAGTGGATGGGCATGGCTTTTTGTACTGAGCGGTCAACTAAATCCTTTTTGCGGTGTTTAGTTGCAAACTAGAAGAGCTCTTCCAAAGTTCTCGAGCTCAGCAATAAGTAATCCTAGCTACTGAAGCTAGTTACCAACCATGAGCGCCGTAGAAAGAATGTTGTTGGTCACGTGCATAGGGACTAAAAAGCAAGTTGATAACCGCTGACTCACATTTACTAGGAGCCTGTTTAGAGCATGTTTGAGAGATCCAGGTTTAGACAACAATTTTACTAGTATACTCCCATTATTGACAAGAAAATATGACATTGGTTATTTACAGTGCTAGTGAGTGACTTGAACAGACTGTCGCAGAAAGCGTCAGTCACGAAGTATTTAATGTGGTTACTGCACAGAGCAGAATGTCAAGTCAGCGGCTCTGTAAGACGATGTGAGGTCTACAGCGGGTACGCTGCTGTCAGCACATTGTTCACACCAATAGACTCTCGGTGGGTGACGTGCTCAACACCGGACTTGTCTTTGTTTCCTAGGACATTTATGGTACTCATTTCATGCGACGTCGACCGCCGAGCCCACAGCAACTGAAACACAAATGGCCACCTCCATGAGAATGTGAACATATGACAACTGGGTAGGCAGGCAATCCTTCTAGCCACTGTGCTACCACGCTCTGAATTATATGTAAACTGACTAGAAAGCATGCAACAAATGCGCTCAACCAGGACCGCACAAGCAACAGCACTAACAGCACAAGCAACAGCACTATCAGCACAAGCAACAGCACTATCAGCTAGCACATGTAGCAGCCAGCAAGCCTGGCCAGACGCACTATATCAGTGGTTCTTACCCTGTGGGGAGTCCCCCCCCTCCCCTGGGGGGGGGATTTCAGGGTTTTCAGGGGGAATTCAGATTATTTCAAGATCGCGTTAATACAAGAACCGATTACTTGATATTGTTTTCCCCTTCATACTTTACAGTTATGTACGTCTCATGCTTCTAAAATTCATTTTATAAAGTAAGTAGACCCACAAATCATGTTTTATGTGGACGTCTAGACTTGTTTTAGTATGTGTTATTAAGTTTAGCTTCCATTATTACGTATACTGTTTAGGGGCCTCGGGGGGGGGGGGGGGTGATTTTTAGGAAGAAAATACGAAAGGGGGGAATGACGTTCTGAAAATATGGTGAAGGGGGGCGCGGGCTAAAAAAAGGCTGAGAACCACTGGGCTATATGGTTCCGAATGAAGGACAACGGACACATGCGATACAAAAGACGAGTTGTGATGATATCGAACAATGAATAGACACAACAAGATAGAAAAACTAACCAAAGAACAAACTCTGCGAGATACGACACAAGAAAAGTACAGTGTCAACTAATGAAACAGGAAAGGCTCTAAAGACTTGGACACACCCTTAGACACAGAGAAACTCCAACGAGAGTATTATAGGGCAAAATACTGGGGGTGGGGGGGGGGTGGGGGTGAGAAAGAGGCAGTCCAAAAGCAACATGTCTGAGACAGGCATGCACAGATCTATCAACACGTAAAATAAGATCAAGGAAGGCACGTTGTAGGTACTGCTGTCGGAGTGTCAAGTGTCAGGCCCTCACATAATCTAGGCCACAATATAATCAGATAGGACGGCCAGTTCACGTCACCGTTCCCTTTCTTTCCCAGGCAATGCTGAAATGTGTCTGAAACCCAATTCAGTGAGACTGGGTCGACCGCAGAACCGCTTTGATCGGAACATATAAATCTTGTCTCTTCTGCGTTTTAAACTCTTACCACTCTCTTGGTAGGCAAGCGCACTAAAACTATGCCACTACGAACATCAATGCAGTTATCATCATCATGTGACATGCGATTAGCATGAGCGATCATCACAATACTCGATCAGCTCTGTGTTCTTGTCTCGATTATACCACGTGGAAAGGCCAAATAGATATATATCTCTCTGCCATACCCTTATTCTTTTACACTCAATCTCGCCATTTGTCACTAAGTTTTCTAGCTTATTTATTCTTATAACTTCTCTGACAAATCATTCATTTCTCTAATCAATTTTCATTTGTTTCTTGTAGGACTTGTTTATTTGTGTATCGGTATGTATCATGTTATTCTTTGTATTTCCCTCAGAATCCACATTTCCACTGCCATTAGATGTTCTTAAGCTTGTCAGCTAATTGTCCATGTTTCAAAACCATACAAAAGTATAGGTTCTGTGTAGCATTTAAACACTCTTTTTCTCTTTACAATCGACATATTTTTATTTGTCAGTATGTTTTCCATCTTGCAAAAGGTTACATTTGCCGTAGCGATTCGTGTTCTAATCTCTTCATGGCATCTCCCATCAGATGTTATGACTGTTCCGAGATAGTTGTACCCATTCATATGTTTAAGAATATTACAACTTACCGGTATATTACACTGCAGCATTTCTTCCTTCGCGAGACGACAATTATCGCTGTCTCTTTGCAATTGACATATTTCATTGGTCATTATGTTTTCATTATGTTTTCCATATTGCTAAAGGCTACCTTCGCCATGGCGATTCTTGTTCTAATCTCTTCAAGGCATCTCCCATCAGATGTTATGATTGTTCCGAGATAATTGTACTAATTCACTTGTTTAAGATTATTCCAATTTACCCGTATATTACACTGTGGTTTTTCTTTCTTCCAAGTGACGACCCTATAATTATAGTCTGTGTCTTCTTACAAATTAATTATAACCCTAGTTGTTCACCGTGAGCAACTAAATGGTGCAGATCCTGCCCGTTGTCTGCAATCAAGACTGTATCATCCGCATATCTAATGCTATTGATGGTTTTTTCTTTCTACCCAGTGGTGATTCCCCTAATATTTTCTAAAATTCTCAAAATATTTTCACTGTACAGAGAAAACAGTTCTGGATACGTTTCTTATCCCTGTCGCACACCTCTCTTGATAGGCTAATATTGAGATACTTCATTGTCAATTTTTATGGCAGCTTGTTGTTTCCAACATGCTTTTTACACATCAATTTTTAGATATGCAAATATTATCATCATGTCGACAATGTCTTACTTTATGGAAAGTCTTCCCATAGGCAATAAAGCAAAGCTTCTGGTCTTTGTTTACTTCTGTTGAACGCTCCATTCATGTTCTCAGCAAAACACACAGCATTTACCGTACCTGTGACTTCTACAAACCCACATGCTAGAAATGTGGTACTGACAAAATAATGATAGTCGTGATCAGGTAGATGTTAAATAATGATAAAATAATGACAACACAGACTATAACTATTTTAAGTAATGACCAAATAACAATGTTACAGATAAGAGTTGTGTTCGACAACAAAATAAAGGTAACCGATACAATGAAGAAAAAAAAATGACAGAATAAAAACACACATGAAAGCACCGAATAGAATATTTTTAAAATACGTTAAGTAATGACAAACAACAACCACAGGCACGTGCGGACACGCACACCTTCCAGGAACAGGAGCCGCCCACACGCCTTCAGGGCTACTGGACATGTGGTGCTTGACCTATGTGTGTATAGCCCAGTGGGACTCCAGAGGTGATGAGAAATAGACGGTTATAATAAAATAACACTAACACCTACAATACGTCAAGACATGGCAAATTAACACAGAGGATAACATATTCCACAATGACGAATGTCAGATAACGCTAACGAACAATATACCCAGAGAAAGCCCAGACAGCTTGTTTACCAAGACCGGCTTGAGGGACGAATCAATACGTATCCTGGTGGGTCATGTGACTATCATACAGAATCTTGTTATGAATAACATTTGCCAGCAACATGACATTGCCTGGTAGCATTGAATCAAATATTAACCCAAAC
Source organism: Cepaea hortensis (assembly GCA_963921405.1). Lineage (NCBI taxonomy): Eukaryota > Metazoa > Mollusca > Gastropoda > Stylommatophora > Helicidae > Cepaea > Cepaea hortensis. The sequence goes on along the minus strand of OY992880.1, from coordinate 80,434,770 downwards.
GATAAAATAATAGCGGGTTGTTCAGTGTTTTCCCCATTATGGAAAACTGACTCTGGCGGACGGAGACTAGTGTTTGGTTCTTGTCTGTACAAGCGTTCCTGATATGATGTTGGTATTCCTTGTTGTCAGAGTCCTTGCTGCGTGGCGTCGGTGATCATATCTGTCCAGTCTTCTATCTCTTGTGTTGCCAATCATTTCTGACACTGTGTTCCTCTATACCATAATGTCAAACTGTCCAACATCTTCTTGCTTGGTCTCATCTGCTTCTCTTCCTCTCCAACCTTTCCGTTGTGACGCCAGCTTCCCCCTTCTCTTGACATGCCCAAAGAATGTACTGCCTTTTTCTGATGCAAGCAACCAGTTCTCGTTGTGAGTTCACTTCTTTTATGGTGTTCTCATTGCTCTGTCTATTCGTCCACGGTGTTATAATTTTTCTATAAATCCACATCTCCGCAGTTTCCACATAATTCTTCACGTGTCTGCTAATTGTCCACGATTTCCTTTCGTATAACAGGATTGGCTCAATATAGCTCTTAATAATTCTTTTCCTGACCTCAATTGACAAAGATAAAAAGCATAGAATATTCTTGATCTTATAATATGCTGCATTTGCTTTGGCTATTCTACATTTAACTTCGTTAATACATCTTCCATCTGCCGTTTGTAAAGTACCTACGTACACTGAATTCCTTCAGGCTGCTTCAATTTGATGTTGCACTTGGGTATACAAGTTTTCTTTGTGGTAACCATTACTTCTGCGTTTCTGTTATTCATACTAAGTCCACTGTTTTGTCTTTCTGTTGTAATTATATCTATCATTTCTTGTAACAGCGTTTTATTTTCATCGACCAAACCATGTCATCAGTTTAACGCAGGTTGTTGACATTGTGCTCACCAGCTGATATTCCTGGTATGTCTTATATGGATTTCACTATTATTTAGCTGTACACATTGAACATTGGCGAAAGTACAAAACGCTGTCTAACACTTTGTTTAATGTGTTCAAAATTTCTTTATTGGTTGTCAGTTCTTATGGCTGCTCTTTGTTGCTAATACATGTTCTTTATTATCCGGTCAGTATTCTAGGCCAGTCAAATTATTGCACTTTTTTCATATTTTTCTCTGACTATAATGTTTAAATAATTTCATTGTAACAATGTTTCACATTAATAGTTTTGAAACACACGTACACACGCATACACGCAAGCACGCGCACACAGAGACAAACACTTACGAAATACAGGAACAACTGAAGCCCCTGCATCTCATACAGCTCTCTAGTGGGCCTGTTCTACACGCGAGCACATTATTTTCCTTAACCAAATGTTGGTCCCGGAAACCCAACTTGTAAGACATTAATGATCCTGGTTTAAGAAACTATACTGCATCCACACATTTTGTTTTGTATGAGAGAGACACAGATGCAGCTGGATTGATAACATTAGGGTTATTCTAGAACGGCAAGTGATCTCATTTGTCAAAGCACAACAGAAAAGTCAACATACAGAAAACTCCCCACAGTCCTGAACTAGCGGCAAGGACCAGTAGATAACCTACACAGCTGCCTTAAGGCCGCCTGTTAATAAACGAGGCTAAAACAGTTCTTAACAAGTGGTGGGATGAGAAAACGTAAGCAGGTTTATACTATAGTGCGTTCACAAATGCACACCCCCCCCCCCCTCTCCAACCACCCCGTATAAATATAACTCAGTGACCAACTGAGGGAAAATGATGAGATTTAGTATATAACTTTATCATTATGTACACCCAACAAACAATTTTTGTTGTGAAGATTGCAAGCAGATCTCAATATTTATTTATATGCGGTATAGAATTTACGAGTCAGAGATGAAGTGCATGTTATGAAATGCATTACATCTTGACACGGAAACATCAGTGTTCAATAATAAATATTCTCCGTGGTATGCGGTAATTTCCTTATGAGAAGACGTCACAGAGCGGAACGTACGTGTTCAGAGGTGACGCCAATTATTCTACCTATAGTGGGTTCTTTCATGAAACGTTTGATTATTTTATAATATCTTAATATTTATCGCTAACGTCTGAATGTGTGAATGGGATTGAATGTGACATTTTGCACCCCTATGAAGTTGTACACATATTTTTGTCAAGATGCTGATCACAGGAAACTTGTTCATACTCTTACAAATCCCGAGAAAAGAACAGTGCATGCATTGGGTTTGAGTAAACCTTATTAACCAGCAGTTGTACAAAAAAGAAGGAAATTAAAAATAAAGTAATTCATGTCTGTCCAGTCTTCTGTCTCTTGCGTTGCCAATAATTTCTGACACTGTTCCTCTATACCAGTGGTTCTCAACCAGTAGGGAATTCTCCCCAGGGAGAATTTTAGGGTTTCAACTGGGGAAATGACGATTATTTCAAGATTTCTTTTTACTTTACTGTCAATTTCCATGTCGATTCTACATTATTTACCTCATGCCTCTGTACACTCTCTGTCTTTATTAATATTACAGATTGCATCCACTTTCATACGTATATGGATATGCCTAGCGTCGTTATCCGAAATGACTTGCATTACTGCAAAACACGTTTCATAGCGTGAATTCACTACATTTTCGTCAAAACATAAAATAATGTCGCCACTTTCGATAATGTCAGTTGCCTTTGGACCCGTCAAAGACATATTCCTTGGGTGGGAGTAAATATACGACGGCAGGAAACATTTTCTAATGATGCAACAGATACTTAAACACAAATTTTAAAGTGAAAGAGATATTTGTGAACGCACTATAGTAAAATAAGTATGCGAGACACACGCCCGATATATCGTGGTGGGTACAAACCCGATATGTCGTGGTGGGGTACGTGTACGCTGACTGTGTACACAAATCGTTGCGCTGAGATGTAAATACTTCATATGTATGGCAAAGTGTGGGAGTGGGGAGTGTACATTGAACTTATCACCATTATCATTGTCATCATCAAAAACAATGTAGCTGCCAACTGGCGTAGGCGTCCATGTCTCTCCACAGATCTCGGTAACTGGCGTAGGTGTCCATGTCTCTCCACAGATCTCGGTAACTGGTGTAGGCGTCCATGTCTCTCCACAGATCTCGGTAACTGGCGTAGGCGTCCATGTCTCTCCACAGATCTCGGTAACTGATGTTCAGAATCAACTCTCCAAATGATATACCTCCATGCCACCGTCTCTGTCCACCCAGTATCATTTCTATTGTTCTGCCTCTGCCTCCTTTTCCACTGATATTTCGTTGTCGCGATGTTTACACAGCCTCGATTCTCATTACATGACCAAATAATGCTGTTTGTCTCTTTCTTGTTGTTGTATAAAATGTTCTACTTTGTTAAAGCCTCTTTGAGGCAATCGTTGTTAGTTAATCTGATAGTCCAATGTATGTGCGCCGAGTATTACACCATACACATTCCATTGTGCTGAGATCGTAATAGTTTCCACGACGGTGAATGAAATATGCCACCGGGCGCTGTATTATCGGAACCAATGCAGCGCAGTGATTAGAACAGTGGTCTGATGTTTCGGTGGTCCCTGGGAATATTTAAAAAAATGAACACATGGATATAAGGTCATCCCATCTCTATATAGGAGTACAATGAGTAGCAGAATGTTTGCTTAGAGGTGAGGTGACCGAAGAGATTGTGACTCTCTAACTTAGTGGCCATTTGGTCAATAAAATATGAGCCCAGCGCCAAAGACACACTGTGTCCGATGGACATGAAATGACATCTTTTACTCTCCTCCCCCTGTTTGTAACTTGTGTATTATAATCGAAAAAATGCGACATTAATTTCAAATGGTTAGAACCGAAGAGCTGCACGGAGATTGATTTAAAGTAACAAAACTCAAGAGTCACATGAGCTCGTATACACGGCGATAACAGCCACTGCTCGTGTGTGACGACAGTGAAAATTTCGGAGATTTTAAAGTTCAAATATTAATATAACAAGAATAAGGGGAACTGCGGTAAAGCTTAAAAAGGCAGTGAATGAATCACACTTTAAAAAAAAAAAAAAAAAAAAAAAAAAACGAGAAGTAGATTGTGAGCTTTACTGAAACACGATTACTAGAAACAAATTGGATGTTGCGGCTAAAGCCTTCGTCAGCACAGAACAAACACAAACCGACACACAACTACATGAAACACACTACATGACAATAGTGAGGGTATTTATCTGAATCTGTATCCTTGCTTGAGGTGACTGACGCGTTAGACGACTATCAGGGGTTTGTATGAACCGGATGTATGGTCAACGAGTCAAAGGTCAATACCGTCAGAATCTCCGGTATTGGCTAAGCCATCCGACGGGAGGATAGGCGGGAAGGGGTGGGGGTGGAGAGGCGCCCATGTGAGTGGAAGGTAAAAATTGGGATTAGCGAAGATGTCACGGACGCAGTTCGCGATTTCTCGTTCCGCGCTCGAAACACAGCTGTGAGCGGCCTGGATGCAGACCGCCGTTGCGTTGGTCCTCAATAGAATGGCATGAAAACGATTACAAACCACCGAACGCAAACCTGCCAAGAAATCTCAAACAGCAACAATAATGCTGGGGTTGACTGCAACGTCCTGCAAAGGACATGCAGCTACATTTTTAGTGGACTATAAAACTAGGGGGTGGGGGTTTGGAAGTTAAATGAAACTGTGTTGGACATTGAGGCCGTGAGAGGAGAGTGAATCCAACTGGAAGAAGAGACGGTTTTACAATTTTTTCAAGCATACAGATTCAGATAAGTACCCTCAAAATTGTCATGTAATGTGTTTCATGTAGTTGCGTGTCGGTTTGTGTTTGCTTGTTCAGTGCTGACGAAGGTTTTGGCAGTAACGTCCAATTTGTTTCTTGTAATCGTATTTCAGTAAAGCTAACAATCTACTTCTCGTTTTTTGGTGATTCATTCAAATATTAAAAAGCCTCAAAGACGAGGCAGTGAGGGACAATTATGAGAACAAACTAACTGAAATATTTGTAAAATTACCCATAGAAAGAAAGACAGTGGAAGAAGAATGGGAGTTGTTCAAATCAAGCATTTTAAATACTGCAAAAATAACATGTGGAACCACGAAAAAACGCAAAACACGGATCCCGAAAATAACACGTTGGTGGAACGCAGAAGTAAAGAAAGCTGTAAAAGACAAAAAGGAAAAATATAAAAAGTGGTCGAAGAGCAAACAGGAATACGATTACATACAATATAGAATAGCGAGAAGACATGTGATTAGAATAGCAAAGAGAGAAAAACAACAACAAAAAAAAGACTGGGAGGAGTATGGAGAAACCCTAAATAAAAACTACAAGGAGGCAACTGGAAACTTCTAAAAAAAGATAAGCGCAATGAGAACCAGAGGAGAACCCTTTGACCCAACTGAAATAATTAACAGCGAAAATGGAGAACCAATAAGTGAACAAAAACAAATCCTAATAAGATGGAAACAGTACTTCAAACAACTTCTCAACATCCCATCAAATGTCACAGGAATTCAAGAAACCGAAACAGATGCCACCGAAGAACTGGAACCAGACATACTGAAAGAAGAAATTATAGAAGCCGTCAGATTAGCCCCATTGAACAAATCACCGGGACAAGATGAAATACAAAATGAACTAATTAAAGCAGCAAGAGAAGTAGGAACAGCATGGCTACATAGACTATTCAACCATGTTTGGTAGAACAACAGACACCACGAGACTGGGGAAACGTCATAATTATCCCAATTTGGCAAAACAAAGGCAGCAAAAGAGACTGCACACAATAAAGAGGCATTTCACTGTTGAGTCATACTGGGAAAATATTTTGCAAAATTGTTGTGAAAAGATTGCGAACTACTTTAGAACCCCAGCTAAGCGAAACACAACTTGGATTTAGGATAAACAAAGGATGCACAGATGCAATTTTTGCTTTTAAACAACTTATAGAAACATCAATCGAATTCAATGAAACACTCTACTTAGCCTTTGTCGACCAGGAAAAGGCATTTGATAGAGTAGATAGAAACAAGCTGTGGGAAATCCTTAAACAATATGGAGTGAGTACACATCTAACAAACCTATGTAGAAGCTTATACAACAACAGTGAATGCATAGTGAGAGCAACTGGAAGACACTCAGAACCCTTCACCATAAGATCCGGAGTACGACAAGGATGTGTCCTGTCTCCTCTCTTGTTCATAACATATACAGACAAGATATGTAAAGAAACCAACCAAACAGAGACCACAAGAACACCGCGTGACGAGAACACAGAAGAAGAACCATCTGCAAATCTAACCATTAGGGAACTACTGTTTGCGGACGACCAAGCACTAACAGAAAAATCAGAAGCTGAATTACAAGACCACTTCTAACTGAAATGTGTAGGGAACATAACATGAAAATTAGCACAAGTAAAACAGAGGTAATGACTGTAACTAAAGAAGAAAAAGCAACAACGATTCACCTAAACGAACATCCCTTGAAACAAGTAAAGAGTTTCAATTACTTAGGAAATATAATATCATCAAATGGCAAATCGGAAGACGAGATCGAAAATGGATGCAATAAGGCAAACCAACTTATTGGACAAATGGCACCAATGCTAAAGAACAAACATTTATCAATAACTACAAAGAAAGCACTTTACAACACAATCTTCCTACCAACTCTATGTTACCAATGCTAGACCTGGACAATGACAGAAAAAGAGAAAAGAAAAACACAACAACAGAAATGAGATTCCTGAGAAGAATACTTAATGTATCAAGAAGAGATAAGATCAGAAATGAAGAAATCAGGACTAAAGTGGGGGTTGTATCTGCACTAGATTCTATTAGAAGGCAGCAAGTCAAATGGTTTGCCCATGCAAGTAGGTTACCAACTAACAGTATAACACAACAAGCAATGATGTACAGACTAGAGGGAAGCAGAGGAAGAGGCCGACGACGTAAACGATGGACGCAGGGAATAACAGTCCATGGGAATATCGATACATGAAGCCCATAAGCGGGCACTCTCCCGCTGTTTAGACTTCACCTCGACACAGCAAGGTACAAGAGGAACAAGATGAGATGAGATGAGATGATTGAAATATTAATATAAACACGTTGCCACAATGTTTGTCCAACATTATCCACATCCAGTGGCAATCATTAGTCTAAACCTGTTTACACAGAACACTCTATTACTCTAAAAGTGTATATTAAGTTGATACTTAAGCTCATTCTGTCTCTAACAGTGTTTCTATACGGCAGTGATTCTAAAACTGCGTATATTAAGTAGCTCTTTCTCGCTGGCAGTTGATTCTTCAACTCAGTTTATCTCTAGCAGTATTATTTTAAAGCAGTGGTTCTAAAACTGTGGATCGTGAACAAAGGGGTCACCGAGTGTTTCCTCTGGAGTCGCTGCGATAATTTTTAGATGCAGTTATTTTTAAAGGAAATTATAATCAGTCCAGGGAAGGTTTCGACACCTAAACATGACTATACTTAAATATTTTACTAGTGGGTACAACAATAATTGTAGATAAACAAAGAAAGCCCGCTGCGCTGGACACTTAAAACTATAAAATCCGCCACGTTAATCCATAGTAAGCATTATATATTATATTCAATCTTTGTTTTCATAACGATTTTATAGTTTTGTTTTCAAATCGCCATTGTAGCGGACCTTGGTTCACTTACTGATATATAACATACTAATAGAGCTATACTCATATAACATAATATGTTTCAAATAGTATGCTGAATATAATAATATTCCATATACATTCAACTGGACATTTAATCTAGTATATTAAACATGCCTTTCTTCGCAAAAGCCGGCTTCCTGGCCTAGAGGTTAGCGACTTTTCTCCATAATCTCGCATACTCTCGTAAGTAACGTGACGACGGTGAGAATCAGCAGTGGTTCGAATCGCTTCGGTAACTTACGGGGTATGTGAGCCGGCCGCTCAGAAAGCAATGGCAAACTACTGAGCGTAATCTTGCCATCAAATCAACAATCAGCTGAAAGATGCTGATGTTGACAGCGATGTCATGTAAAGGATAAGCAAACATTTTATTTATTCTACGCAAATGTGGCGGATTTCGCAAGTTACAAGGATCTATAATTTAGGGGGTGGGGTGGGTAGAGTATTACATTGTTGTATGCAGAGATGGGTGGGGTTTAGTGTTGCATGAATATATATAATGGGTGGGGTGGATCGAGTGTTAAATGGCTATATACAGGATGGGGTGGATTGAGTGTTACCTGGCTATATACAGGAGTGGGTGCATCGAGTGTTACATGGCTATATACAGGATGGGATGGATTGAGTGTTACATGGCTATATACAGGAGTGGGTGCATCGAGTGTTACATGACTATATACAGGATGGGATGGATTGAGTGTTACATGGCTATATACAGGAGTGGGTGCATCGAGTGTTACATGACTATATACAGGATGGGATGGATTGAGTGTTACATGGCTATATACATGATGGGGTGGATTGAGTGTTACATGGCTATACACAGGAGTGGGTGCATCGAGTGTTACATGGCTATATACAGGATGGGGTGGATTGAGTGTTACCTGGCTATATACAGGAGTGGGTGCATCGAGTGTTACATGGCTATATACAGGATGGGATGGATTGAGTGTTACATGGCTATATACAGGAGTGGGTGCATCGAGTGTTACATGGCTATATACAGGATGGGATGGATTGAGTGTTACATGGCTATATACAGGAGTGGGTGCATCGAGTGTTACATGACTATATACAGGATGGGATGGATTGAGTGTTACATGGCTATATACATGATGGGGTGGATTGAGTGTTACATGGCTATACACAGGAGTGGGTGCATCGAGTGTTACATGGCTATATAAGGATGGGATGGATTGAGTGTTACATGGTTATATACAGGATGGGATGGATTGAGTGTTACATGGCTATATACAGGAGTGGGTGCATCGAGTGTTACATGGCTATATACAGGATGGGGTGGATTGAGTGTTACATGGCTATATACAGGAGTGGGTGCATCGAGTGTTACATGGCTATATACAGGATGGGGTGGATTGAGTGTTACATGGCTATATACAGGAGTGGGTGCATCGAGTGTTACATGGCTATATACAGGATGGGATGGATTGAGTGTTACATGGCTATATACAGGAGTGGGTGCATCGAGTGTTACATGGCTATATACAGGATGGGGTGGATTGAGTGTTACATGGCTATATACAGGAGTGGGTGCATCGAGTGTTACATGACTATATACAGGATGGGATGGATTGAGTGTTACATGGCTATATACATGATGGGGTGGATTGAGTGTTACATGGCTATACACAGGAGTGGGTGCATCGAGTGTTACATGGCTATATAAGGATGGGATGGATTGAGTGTTACATGGTTATATACAGGATGGGATGGATTGAGTGTTACATGGCTATATACAGGAGTGGGTGCATCGAGTGTTACATGGTTATATACAGGATGGGATGGATTGAGTGTTACATGGCTATATACAGGAGTGGGTGCATCGAGTGTTACATGGCTATATACAGGATGGGGTGGATTGAGAGTTAAATGGCTATATACAGGAGTGGTTGCATCGAGTGTTACAAGGCTATATACAGGATGGGATGGATTGAGTGTTACATGGTTATATACAGGATGGGGTGGATTGAGTGTTAAAGGCTATGTCAAGGTTGCGCGATGATCGAGTATTAAATGGTCATGTAAAGGGAGTAGGGAAAGTGTGTTACATGGCGCATAGGCATTTGAACAGTTAAGCCTCTTGAGTGTTTACGCTTCTGGCACGGTTTGCAGTCTCATTTTCCTCATGTTGAACTGGTAGTGCATGGTTCAGACGCCCTGCTACTGAGTTGAGTGCGTGGTGCGACACTGTGAGCTATGAATTTCGTTTGGAATGTTTTTACATCTGTCCGCTGTTGTTGTAAAGTGAACTGTATGTTCGGAACGATGGCGGGCGGTCCGGTATTGACCGGATTGCCTTTTCGGTTCACGAGTGCATGTTTATCGGAGACTCCTGGGGGTCGTCTCTGCCACAACAAAATACAGACCGACTAGAACTGTTGATATTAACATACGGTCACACTGCATGTGTTACACGTGCTACCAGACCTCATCCAGCGACTATGGACACATCAAGAAGTAATTCTTGTGTCATAGGTACATGGAATGTCAGAACACTGATGCAAGTTGGTCAACTGAAAAAGTTAAAGAAATATGAAGCTAGATTTGGCAATATTTTTGCGTATCTTTTTTTACAGGACATTGCAGTCAACACCAGCATTTCTGCCGCTGTGATCTCTTGACAAATGTACGTTCAGTAGTTTGCCATTGCTTTCTGAACGACCGGTACCGATACCAACGCGAAACCAACGAAACGCAGTCTTCTGCCACATCGCACACAGCTGTGTTTCGAACGCGAGTATACGGGATTATGAATCTCGTCCGTAAGACCTTAGCCACGGAGTCCGGCAGATGTGGCAATACTTGAATTAAAACAGGAAATGAGTGATAAATAGGCAATTACTGTACATAATATGTAGAATGCAATAAAAAATAACACAGGCAGTAAAGATGAACAATGGCAAATGCTAAAGTAGTCAATGCAAGAGGCATCTAAGAAAATAGTACCAGAAATATATAAAAATGCGAACAAGAAAATGGATGACAGAGAAAATTCTACAACTGAGGAACAGTAGATGATAAAGTAAACAAACAAAATGAGATGAATATAAAAGAATTCATATAGAAATCGTACGAAAATGTAAGGCAGCGAAAGAAGTCTGGCTACATGGTCGGTGCAAGAATGTTGAACAACTAGAAGACACACCATCTATCTACAGAACGATACAGGAATTATCGACCAATAGAAAGTATGCAGAAAGTAGTTGTTTGAAAACAAAAGAAGATAACTTATTAATAAAGGCTAATTGAATGCTTGCTTGCTTGCTTGTGTTCATTGGCTTGAGCTCCAACGCAAAGTCCTGTATGTCGGATGAAGGCATCCTGTTGTCCAACATCAGTGTGATGTCATACAGGACCTGAGGTTTGCGTGAGTATCCGTTGTCCCATGTCTGGCTTATTGGTGTGCAGACTGGTGGTTCCTCGCCATACAGGCAGATACTCTCCGACTTCGGAGGAATCGGCGATCCTATTGACTTCAGCCAGGACCCCGAAAGGACTTGTTGCCCAGGACGCTCGGCGAGGACGCGTCAATAGGTCTTGGCCAGTATATAACCCGGCCCTGGTGCCTTGGAAACACCTCTGCGTCCCGGCTAATTGAATGATAAACATATTATAAACGAGTTTCATGACGATCAGAAACAAACAATTACGATCAATGTGAAGGATCAGTAATACTGAAATCAGAAGTTGAAGATGCTATACAACATATTGGAGAAAGGTAAATCCCTATGTCCAGATAACATCAGTGTTGAAGAAACTAAAGTTAATAGTGAACTGAGTACAGGAAGGCCCCGCTATACGCCGCCTCGGTTTATGTCGTTTCGCTATAACGTCGTTGTCACAATGGGAATAACTTCACTTTACGTCGCTGCGTTCCGCTATAACATCGTCATCTGTACTGCTATGCTGCGTTAACGTCGCCATTTTACATTTTGTGCAGTGCGTTTTCCAGGATTTTATCGTGAAATCACCCATAATTATGAGTTCAAAGCGTACAGTAAGTGCTGATAGTGTGTATAGTTGTAAGAGAAACAGGAAAAGTGTTACTCTTGAGGTGAAGTTAGAAGTGTTACGTCGTTTTGAGGCTGGCAATCGGGCTGTTGATATCGGTAAAGTCCATTAACATAATAAATGAGGATAACCCGAACAGAGAACGGGGCTTCAAAGTGCTGAGGGCAGTAACAAGCGCCATCAACTGTTACAAGGAGCTTTACTTGGAGAAAAGGAAAAAGGCTGTGCAGCAGATATTGGATACATTTTTTGTTCAAGCAGAAAAGAGCCAGGAAAAGAGGCAGGAAGAGGTTACAGTTTCATTCTCAGATGAAGAGGCAGCATTTAATGCTTCTACGTCCCAATAACTCTAGCACTCGCCGTCCAACCCACGTCTATTTAGCCAATAAATATCAACAACCATTAAAATAAACATTATATAATACACTGTATTTCATTTAATTCTATGGGAAATAGTGTTTCGCTATACGTCGTTTTACTTAAAGTAGCGTTTTCCAAGAACGTAACTCCGACGTTAACCGGGGTCTCCCTGTATATTTCTGATAATCTCTTGAAATTTGCTGTCAAAGCTTTACCAAAGAAATCTTGTGCAAAAGATTGTGGAGAACATCGCACAATTAATTTATATACACCATATACATCTTGAGAACATTAACAGAAAGTATGCTTGAAATAAACAGAGATCTAGATTTGTGCTTTATTAACTACATTAAGACATTTGACTAGGTGAAACGAGAAGAATTGATTAGAATGTTGGAAATTGTAAACATTGATGGGAAAGAAATGAGAGTAATAAAGAACATGTATTGGCAACAAAGCGGGCGCTTTCACGGAACCGTGAGGAATTTGCGAATATGTAGTCAAGAAGTGAAATGTAGAATAACTCAAGCAATGGCAGTATTTCACACGATGAGGAATATTCTCTGCAATTTATGTTTGTCGAACACACGGTGAGAAAAACAGTTCTTAAGAGCTATATTGAGCCAATCCTGATATACGGAAGCGAATCATGGATAATAATTAAACAAATGAAGAAATATACTAAACGCCGTGGAGATGTGGTTTTATAGAAGAATGATGAGAACACCATCATTGGAAAGAAAGAGCAATAAATATATCTTTAAAGAAGTTACCTCACACTGGTCACTCGCATCAAAGGAAGGCAGTCCACATTCTATGGACATGGCAATAGAGAATAGGAAAATGTGGAGTATGTCACAAACGGGAATGTTGGAGGGAGGGATAGACCAGAGAGAAGATGCTGGACAATTTGTCATCCTGGCGTGCAGGAACGTCGGTATCAATAATATTTTGCAACACGAGAGACAGAAGGCTGTGGACAGACATGATCACCAACGCAACACGGAAGAGACTTTAAGATGACTGTCACTTTAAACCTGTTAAAATATTGCCAATCAAAAATTATTTACTTTAAAATACTGTCAATAAAAACTGTTTAATGTTAGGCACTGTACTCACATTCCTGTCTTGTTTGTGGCCAGCCAAATGGCCGGCGGCGGACTTCGAACCCTTGTGTCGGGATTGTGGAACTATAGTCTGTCCGGAAATTTATGCCGTCATTCAAGATCAATTATTTTGAAAACTATCTGTTGCATCGTTATGAAATTTTTCCAGCCGTCTTATATTTACCCCCACCCAAGGAATATGTCTTTGATAGGTCCCAAAACAACTTAAATCATTAAAAGCGGCATCATTCCTTTGATGTTTTGCTTAACAACTAGTGATTTCTTGTTAAAAATGTTATGTTTACGGTAATGAGGACCTGCAAATTCAGATGACAAACAAAGGCGTATCTGGATTCGTATGGGAGTGGGTGCAATCAAAGAAGTAGCTTACAGTCGACAGAATCGGCTGCATTGCACAGGGTTTTTATCCCATATGGCTCAGTTTCTTTCCGCAGCGCGGAAAGCGTCGCACAAAGCACGAACTCCGTAGCTCCAGCGACGACCCTCGGCAGTCTCCGAATAAAATGAATGATGCGGCCCGGACAGACAGACAGAAAGGTAGGTAGGTAGGCAGAAAGATAGGTGGGTGGATGGATGGCTGGCTGGCTGGCTGAGTGGGTGGATCGGTCGGTCGGTGGGTCGGTCGGTCGGTGGGTGGGTGGGTGGGTCGGCAGGCAGGCAGGCAGGCAGACAGACAGATAGATTAGATAGATAGATAGATAGATAGATAGATAGATAGATAGATAGATGGATAGATAGATAGATAGATAGATAGATAGATAGATAGATAGATAGATAGATAGATAGATAGATAGATAGATAGATAGATAGATAGATAGATAGATAGATCGATATCGGTAGGTCGGTCGGTTAGTGGGTGGGTGGGCAGGCAGGCAGACAGACAGACAGATAGATTAGATAGATAGGACAGACAGATAGATTAGATAGATAGGACAGACAGATAGATTAGATTAGATTAGATAGATAGATAGATAGATAGATAGATAGATAGATAGATAGATAGATAGATAGATAGATAGATAGATAGATAGATAGATATCGGTAGGTCGGTCGGTCGGTCGGTTGGTGGGTGGGTGGGCCGGCAGGCAGGCAGTCAGGCAGACAGACAGACAGATAGATTAGATAGATAGATAAATAGATAGATAGATAGATAGATAGATAGATAGATAGATGGATAGATAGATAGATAGATATCTGTCGGTCGGTCGGTCGGTATGTGGGTGGGTGGGCCGGCAGGCAGGCAGAGAGACAGACAGACATACAGACAGACATACAGACAGACAGACAGACAGACAGACAGATAGATATATAGATAGATTGATTGATAGATAGATAGATAGATAGATAGATAGATAGATAGATAGATAGATAGATAGATAGATAGATAGATAGATATCGGTACGTCGGTCGGTTGGTCGGTGGGTGGGTGGGCCGGCAGGCAGGCAGACAGACAGACAGACAGACAGACAGACAGACAGACAGACAGACAGATAGATAGATAGATATATTAGATAGATAGATAGATAGATAGATAGATAGATAGATAGATAGATAGATAGATAGATAGATAGATATCTGTCGGTCGGTCGGTCGGTCGGTATGTGGGTGGGTGCGCCGGCAGGCAGGCAGACAGACAGACATATAGATTAGATAGATTAGATAGATAGATAGATAGATAGATAGATAGATAGATAGATAGATAGATAGATAGATAGATAGATAGATAGATAGACAGATAGACAGATAGATAGATAGATAGATAGATAGATAGATAGATATCTGTCGGTCGGTCGGTCGGTATGTGGGTGGGTGGGCCGGCAGGCAGGCAGGCAGACAGACAGACAGATAGATTAGATAGATTAGATAGATTAGATAGATAGATAGATAGATAGATAGATAGATAGATAGATAGATAGATAGAGATAGATAGATAGATATCGGTACGTCGGTCGGTTGGTCGGTGGGTGGGTGGGCCGGCAGGCAGGCAGGCAGGCAGACAGACAGACAGACAGATAGATAGATAGATATATTAGATAGATAGATAGATAGATAGATAGATAGATAGATAGATATCTGTCGGTCGGTCGGTCGGTCGGTATGTGGGTGGGTGCGCCGGCAGGCAGGCAGACAGACAGACATATAGATTAGATAGATTAGATAGATAGATAGATAGATAGATAGATAGATAGATAGATAGATAGATAGATATCGGTACGTCGGTCGATCGGTCGGTGGGTGGGTGGGTGGGCCGGCAGGCAGATAGATAGATAGATAGATAGATAGATAGAATAGATAGATAGATAGATAGATAGATAGATAGATAGATAGATAGATAGATAGATAGATAGATAGATAGATAGATAGATAGATAGATAGATAGATATCGGTAGGTCGGTCGGTCTGTCGGTGGGTGGGTGGTCGGGCTGGCAGGCAGATAGATAGATAGATAGATAGATAGATAGATAGAATAGATAGATAGATAGATAGATAGATAGATAGATAGATAGATAGATAGATAGATATCGGTAGGTCGGTGGGTCGGTGGGTAGGTGGATGGGTCAGCCAACCGGCAGACATTCAGACAGACAGACATTCAGACAGACATTCAGACATTCAGACAGACAGACAGACAGACAGACAGACAGACAGACAGACAGACAGACAGACAGACAGACAGACAGATAGATAGATTGATTGATTGATTGATTGATTTCCACCAGAAACCGGGCCTTGTCAGCTAGTTTATTTATATAATCACGTTTCATGAAAGAACCCACATTTGGAGACGCCTCTGAATCTTCGCGCTGTTTGTTTGAAAACGAAAGTCACGTGAAAATTTTGAATAATTTGGGTCGAATCTTGGGGAAGCTGTAAAACTGTTAAAATCATGGTCGTAATCTTTAAGTCATAATTAATATACCGTATATAAGCTAACTTTAAAATCTGCTGTAAAATCTCCAGAACAAAAATTGTTTTGTTGGGTGGACATAATGATAACGTTATATACTAAATCTCATCATTTTATCTCAGCCCGTTACTGAGATATTGAATTTTATATTGAGGCAACCAAAAAAAAAACACACTATACAAGCGCAGTTAGTATAATTCACCATACAAGTGCAGCTTACATTTGCTAACAACGAGTACAGGTCACCACACAACTGACTGATTGCCGCATGCATCCACATGGACTCATAAGGCTGTCTAGCGCTTGTACCGATACTGGTCAGAGTGCTAGGGCATCTGTGATGAGACCTGGCCTGGAAGCTCCATACCCAGTTCACGGGCAGATCAATTTAAGGCGAGTTGTTAAAACATTTGTGTTGTAAACCCAGTTTTATGAGCTCCGTATTTTCTGAGATGGAATGAGTCCTGTACAGCACAGAAAACAGACATGTCTTTCTTATTGTTATGTTTGCTAAAGGCGATTTAACAAGTCGAACTAAATCTAATCTGTTTTAGTGTTTATTTTATTCATACAGTACAGCCTAATTCAATAAATAAACTGAACAGGCAGAGGCACACAAACTACAACGAATGCTATATTGCGCCAAACAAACAAAAAGTGATTTACTTGTTCATGCAAGCAACCTGTTTTTTTTAGAAGGCGTGGGTGTTCATCTGTGCCAGAATAATTGTTTTATGCCTGTTGTTGCATTAAAGAAATGTACGAGGGAGATAAAAAAACTCTTATCTGCCCGACACTAAATGTTCAAACAGTTTAAAGAAGCGCGATAACCACGTTGCTATAACAATACATTTTTAGTCTTGGCTGCAGAATTCAAGTCTACTAACACCCGTTCACTAGATGCAGTACCGAAATAACAGGGATCTGATTTAGTTGGCATATACTTCAAGTAACATGTTGCTGCAGTAACACGACTGCTAAACAAACAAGACAGCAAGTATTTATGGTTAATGTTTCCATGAGGAGTTGCTTATTTTCCATGAGGAGTTGCTTATGATATCTCCTTTCTTGACCTCAAAGGCTGCGTTGAAATGTTTGAGCGGACTTCACTCCCTGTTCGTGCAGTTGGGCTAATGTTGAAGTCTCATCAGTGTCCGCCAAAGAGACAAGACGCTGACTGTGTGTTAGTGTCCTTTAGATCACAGCAACGAAAATGACTCAGAAGTAGAAATGACAATGGGAAAAAAATGACCGTTCACACAGAACTATTGTACAAATTAACACCTTCCAGAGGCGGACAGGGAAGCGTTATCAACAACTCATCTGGACATCGAACAGAGACAAAAACATTCCGGCATCGATCAGCATGGGCACAAGAGGCTAGAGCCAGACTGGAGCATGCCAGAAATGTATGAGTGCTTCGCGTGTGAACAGTGTTAACGAAGACGCTTGCAGGTGCTGCCCTGTCATGGATCATCGCAACAGATGGCGCAAGGCAGCAGACGTACAGACAATGAAACACCCAGTCACAGTGAACAAATATACAACCTGCCTGGGGAACTGCACATCATAATAGTTAGGATGTTCACTTCTGCAAAAACTGGTATCCCGCTTGCTTTAAACGATAAACTATCATTAAAACATGCCAAGGTAAAAACAGAAGAAACTAAATTTACGACAACAGCAGAAGAAATCCGACAAGAGACATCCGATAGCGGTGCTGAGATGACCCACTCCACCCTTAAATTCTAAATTTAAAGGTCTAAATATGGCTTTTTTATAGGGATATCCTATACAATTACAGGAACGATACCTCAAAGTTTACTTGAAGAAATGAAACTGGTGCAAACCAAAGAACTAACAAATGTGACCAAAGCTGTGAACCTGATAGGAAAAAGAGACTGAGCGGATAATGACAACATTGAAGCCGTAAGACCGATGCTGCAAAACACAGTCAGAATATAAACAAACCATTCGAATTAAACTAATGACCGCTATAACAGAAATAATCAAACGATACAACAATGAACATAAAAAGAAAAAAAAGCGGACGCCTAAGTACTCAATCCTAAAATACAACTCTCTTCAAAGAAATCACAAGAATATCGGAGCTACACTGTTCCAACACATTGAACGATCATGACAAACTGTCCAGGAAGTGATAACACAGAGAACCAACAGATTAAACCAGACGCCCCAGTCATAATCTTTGTTGCTGCAGGTTGAATAAGGACAATAAAACCTGTACCTACATTCTTTTCTTTAGAAAAAAAATCTCATATAGGAGCTTCGTGAAGCCAGTAACGCGTACACAACTGGCGGCCTCAGCTGTGGCTTCAATCTGGATCACTGTTATAGCATACCCGAGCACTATTGGCCAGGCTGGCACTGTCTCCCAGCATACAATAGACATGTATATTCTAGCACTGATCAGCGCTTTTGTTATCTTTCTTGATCAACAGAAGTCGCGTTGTTCTGCATAATTACACGAACTAATCAATATATCGTATAAAACTACACATAAAAGATCTTTCAGTAATTTGTTGCAAATAATTCTGCTTCATGCTGTCTTGGTTATCTTGAACACACACGAGACATGTTTAATGTGAATTATTGCCGATATTGGGTTAGCAGTTTCATCAACTCTAGTGAATTAAAACTGCACAATACAACTGATGCTGCACGCTCTCATCAGTGGCATGCCATTCGTGGTTGTGACACAACTCACATCGAAGAAAAACAACAAGTGATTCATTCACGCTACCACGTCGAACCAATTTGGAAAATAATTGGGACAATCAGGGTCTTCAAGGCTTGCCTGCTCTGTTAAAACACATTCCGCGCTGGCTGAATGAACCAGTTTGTCTATAGTCTTCTAGCCTTGCATGCTTGGCACGAAGGCCATGTCCGTCACACTACCTCTCCTATTGTTTTTGTTTTTGTTTTTGTTTTGTTCGCATAGCATTTATAGGACATCGCTGTCAACATCAGCATCTTTAAGCTGATTGTTGATTTCTTGGCAAGATTACCCTCAGTTGTTTGCCATTGCTTTCTGAGTGACAGGCTCACATACCCCGTAAGTTACTGACGTGGAGAGAACCGCTACTGATTCTCGCGCACGTTACTCTCGAGAGTATACAGGATTACGGAGAAAGTCGTGTAACCCTTAGACCAGGGAGACCGGAACCTCTCCTATAGCCAGACATTAATGGGGTCTCTTTCATGTTTGCATCAACAAGATGGACATACATTGGGACCCAAAGTTCAAAGGCAACCCACCAGATAATGGAAAGGCGATGGTAGACAAAAATAGCGAGATAATGGAAAGACGGGGTTGGCAGCAAACCAACATAAAACATATTTCTAACGTTTGATTTTCGGTATGAATATTGTCTACATACAACATATTTTTAGTTATTTTATGGGATTAACATTAAAAATAAATAAATGTAGCATGTCCTTTTCAGTGCATTATGATCAATCCCAAGTTTTTATTTCTCTAGCTAATTTTACGTTCAGTAGTTTGCCATAGCTTTCTGAACGAGAAGTTAACTTGTAAGTCCAACTGACCGGTGTGGGGAATGAACCCACTAACCCACCGCCAGCCCACAGGAAGTTTCAGAGCATTTATGTATATAAAACAGGCAGTTACGTTTGTGTTCTGGGCTAAACTGTGTACATAATAGATCTTTCTAAAGTGATTGTCGGGGCTAAACTGTGTACATAATAGATATTTCTAAAGTGTAATAATTGTCCGGGCTAAAGTGTGTACATAATATATATTTCTAAAGTAATTGTCCGAGTTAAACTGTGTACGTAATATATATCACTAAAGTAATTGTTCGGGGGTAAACTATGTACATAATAGATATCTCTAAAGTAACTGTCCGGGATAAACTGTGTACATAATAGATCTTTCTAAAGTTATTGTCCGGGAAAAACTGTGTACATAATAGATATTTCTAAAGTTATTGTCCGGGAAAAACTGTGTACATAATAGATATTTCTAAAGTAATTATCCGGGCTAAACTGTGTACATAATAGATATCTCTATAGTTATTGTCCGTTGTAAACAGTGTACACAATAGATATCTCTAAAGTAATTGTCCGGATTATATTGTGTACATAATAGATAAATCAAAAGTAATTGTCCGGGCTAAACTGTGTACATAATAGATATCGCTAAGTTATTGTCCAGGGTCAACTTGTAACAGACACAAATATAAACTCCTTTATGTAGCTGGCTCTGCCTAGACAGTGGCTCTGATTACAGAGAGCTCAATGGATACTCGATCCTTGGCCAGAGAACGTTGAAATTGTATGTCGTATAGAGATTTCGAGACTGAGAATCTTGAAATTCTATCTGCTATACAGATAATGGTCGTCACTAGGGAGAACGAAATACCACAATGTAATATACAAGTAAATGGGAATATTCTTCAACAAGTGAATCGGTACAATTATCTCGGAACAATCATAACATCTGATGGGAGATGCCTTGAAGAGATTAGAACAAGAATCGCCATGGCGAAAGTAGCCTTTATTCAAGGTGAAAAACATACTGAACAATAAAAAGATGTCAAACGAAACGAGAAAAAGAGTGTTGAGGGGATACATAGAGCCTGTTCTTTTGTATGGATGTGAAACTTGGACAATGAGCAGTCAAGCTGAAAAATATCTAATGGCTGCAAAAATGTGGTTTCCGAGGAGAATGCAAAGAATACCGTGGACAGACAGAAAAACCAATGACCAAGTACTACAGGAGACAAATGAAAATCGTAAATTGATTAGAGAAATTAGACGTAGACAGTCACAATATTTTGGACATGTTATGAGAAGAAATGAATTGGAGAACATGGTGACAACTGGCAAGATTGAAGGGAATAGACCAAGGGGAAGACCGAGAAGTAAATACCTGATGGCTTGGCCACATGACATGGTCGAGACAAGAACACTGAGCTGATCCATGACTCTGGTGATCGAGTGAAATGGCGTGTCATGACAGACCACGCTTTCCGGCATGGCACATGATTGATTGATAGAGATTTCGAGGGTGGATACCTTGAATTTGTATATCGTAGAGATTTCGAGGGTGGGTTCCTTGTCATTGTATCTCGTATAGAGAATTCGAGGGTGGATACCTTGAAATTGCAACCCCGACAGAGATTTTGAGACCCGAGAACCTTATTTTAATACTTGAAGGACAGGTATCGATTCAATCCTTTAACAAAAAAAAAAATTAAATATATAATTACCGTCTTTCAAATAAACCAATTGCATGCTTTAAGTGAAAAAAAAAGAAGAATTGTACGTTCGTACGAATTTGCACGGACAAATACTCGCTTTGCATAATGCGAAAAAAAAAGTCTGTAGACTTAGCTACAAATGTCTGTCAATTTCAAACACATATGGATTGTTCTGTCGTTACACAAGACACAGTGAAATATGCACCTGTCACAACTAGATCTACAATGCTCCACGTATATTGTGGTCTAGATAACTGTGTTCTAGATGACTGTGTTCTAGATTAACGTGTTCTAAATGACTGTATTCTAGATTCATGTATTCTAGATTACTGTGTTCTAAATTACTGTTTTCTAGATCTACTGTGTTCTAGATTACTGTGTTCTACATTACTGTGTTCTACATTACCGTGTTCTAGATTACCGTGTTCTAGATTATTGGGTTCTAGACCTACTATGTTCTAGATCTAATATGCTCTAGGTCTAATATTTTTTAGGTCTACTGAGTTCTAGATATACAGTGGTCTAGATCTACAGTGTTCTAGTGTTCTAGATCTAATGTGTTCTATGTTACTGTGGTCTAGATCTAATGTGTTCTATTTTACTGTGGTCTAGATCAACTATGTGGAATGTTAATGTGTTCTGGATCTACTGTGTTCTAGATCTACTGTATTCTAGATCTACAGTATTCTGGATCTACTGTGTTCTAGTGTTCTAGATCTAATGTGTTCTATGTTCTGTGTTCTGGATCTACTGTGTTCTAGATCTACTATTTTCTAGGTAGAACTGTGTTCTAGATCTACAGTTGTCTATATCTACTTTGTTCTATGTTACCGTGTTCTAGATAAACTATGTGGAATGTTAATGTGTTCTGGATCTACTGTGTTCTAGCTTATAGCATCATCATAATCACCAAAGATACTACTAGTCTACCAGTTTGTACTCAGTACAACTATAATCTAACAGCTAGTAGTCAGTACTACTATAATCTACCAGATTGTACTCAATACTACTATAATATACCAGCATGTACTCAGTGCTACTATAATCTACCAGCTTGTACTCAGTACTACTATAATCTACCAGTTTGTACTCAGTAAAACTATAATCTAACAGCGTGTAGTCAGTACTACTATAATTTACCAGCTTTTACTCAGTACTACTATAATCTACCAGGATGTACTCAGTGCTACTATAATCTACTAGCGTGTACTCAGTACTACTATAATCTACCAGCTTGTACTCAGTATTACTATAATCTACCAGCTTGCAGTAAGTGATACTATAATCTACCAGCTTGCAGTAAGTGATACTATAATCAACCAGCTTGAAGTAAGTGATACTGTAATCTACCAGTTTGTAGTCAGTACTACTATAATCTACCAGCATGTACTCAGTACTACTAAAATCTACCAGCTTGTACGAAGTACCACTATAATCTACCAGCTTGTACTCAGTGCTACTATAATCTACCAGCTTGTAGTCAGTACTACTATAATCTACCAGCTTGTAGTCAGTACTAATATAATCTACCAGCGTGTACTCAGTACAACTATAATCTACCAGCGTGTACTCAGTACTACTATAATCTACCAGCTTGTATTCAGTGCTGCTATAATCTACTAGCGTGTACTCAGTAATTTTGCCATGGCAGCGCCGTTAAGATACTATTTTTCGATTTCCAACTGCCAAGGGATTTTTTACGTGCGCAACGATACACACGGGCGTCCGATCTCACTACCCAGAGACAAGGGGAAATTTTATTATTAGAAGTCCACGTGAAAAAAATCCCGGTCCTCACCGGGGCTTGAACCCGGGACCTCCAGCACTCGAGGCGGACACCATACCTCGAGACCACGCAGCCCAAGGATGCCTGTCTTTACCTTTCTCATCATAATTTGTGAGACCATTACAATCATGACACTTATATATACCAGGGGTGGACAAACTTTATGTGCCGAGGGCCGCATTGACAAATGTAAAGCTATTGCGGGCCGCATATATATATATATATATATATATAATGAAAAAAAAACTTTTACTAATTTGTTAACAAGATTTTACAACTTGTTATTATAACAAATATTCTTTATTATCTATCAATGGCTTTAATTTAGACACAAACCGACTTCATTGTCACTATAATTGTAGATTTCTAAGGAGAAATATGTAACTGCTTGCACATTTTGACAATATTCTTGACATCTGTAGCAAGTTTACTTGCTGAAATTCGCATGACAGCATGCAAGTTGCAGTCCGACAATAAAGACTGCGTGTACTAGTTCTTAGATTTGTTGATATTTTAGCAAGAGAATGGTTGTTTGATCCAAACAATGATAAAAGTTTAGCTGTAAAGTTTTTCAAGTTGGGAAATGATTCTTGTGATAAAGATCCATAGAAATCTAGCAAACCATCTGACTTAAATTTCTCTTTCAGGTCATGATCTGCTTGTAAATCAAGCAGCTCCAACTGTATGTCCTCTGTGGCTGTATCAGCTTCTGCACTAAAAGGGGAACTGAGAATATTGAACTGTGGCTCTAAGTTCTTGAAATCTTGGAATATCCATCCAAATTCTTCAATCAATGCATCTAATTGGGCTTTGTACTTTTCAGTCATTTCACCAGAAATGGTTTCTTGTTTCAGCAAAAGGAAGTAACAAAATCTTTTTTCACTTGCTTGTGTGGAGAACAGTGAGAGTTTTGCCTGAAATGATTTTACATGTACATACAATTCTTGTGCAAACACACCTTTGCCCTGAAGTTTGACATTTAGTTCATTTAACTTTTCCATAATTTCAATTGAACACATAAAAACTAACTTCCACTCTTTATTGACAATGTTAGTATTAAAGTCACATTCAATGCCCTTCATCTCTAGGAACACCACTATTTCTTCTCTGAGTTCCGACACTCGCCTCAACACCTTTGCCGAGACTCAGCCATTGAACACTGGTGTGGTACAGGACATCAAAATGTTAAGTTTCCAAATCGTCAAGTAATGCCTTGAACTGTCTGTGATTAAGTCCTCTTGATCTGATGAGGTTGATGACACTGACAACTGGGTCTATAACATGCTTGATATTCAAATCAGTTTTACACACTTTCTTGATGAATCAAACAGTGAAGTGGTAATAATGTGTGGTCTGGATATTCTGCTTTAATCTTATCACTTATCAACTTTACCAGACCTACATTTTCCCAGTCAAAGCACGAGTTCCGTCAGTTGTAACACTTGCCATCTTGTTCCACACCAACCCAGTTCTTTTAATACAGTTAGTAACATCATTGAATATATCATGGCCTGTGGTTGTGTCTTTGAGTGACTCAACACTCAATACCACTTCAATTAGTTTGAAAGAGTGTTTATTCCACGTATAAATATCAATAAATGGGCAGCATCATGTACATCAGTACTCTCATCCAATGCAAGAGAGTATAAAAAAATTGTTTACTTGCATCTTGAAGTTTATGCATCAAATTGTCACTTATCTTGTCAACATGCCTGACCTCCTTGATAAAGTAATGTTGTCAAATCTGTTGTGTTTTTGTGTGTGTTCTGGACACATAATGTTTGCTGCATCTAGCAAACATTCCTTGATGAACTCGCCATCAGAAAATGGCTTGTTCTGTTTTACAATTCTGTGTGACAGAAGAAAGCTAGCTTCTGTTGCAGCATCTTGAAATGAAGATTGTTCAGTGAAAACAGTTTGCTGTTTCTCCAAATTTTTCATCAATTCCAGGCATTTCATTTCCATCCCTTCGGTTGTTAAATTGTATTCGAAATAGGAATAATGCATTTTTAAATTGTACTCCTTGAAGTCAGCCATTGACTCACGACACAACAAGCAAACTGATTTGCTACCAACTTTTATAAAACAGTACTTAGTTGTCCATTCATCATTAAAAACACGGCATTTATCTTCAATCTCACGTTTGTTATTGACACTCATTATTAAAAAAAAAATTCGAACAGTTAGAATTGTACAAAACTTTAAAACGGAAATGAAACAAAACCTACTTCCGGCTGTGTGTGAAAATAAAATATTCGAAAAATAAGTATTAAACTCAGAATACATTTAAGAAATATATCAAGACTACTATAACAAATACATTAATTTGAACATTATAAATGTGGAAATCATGTAAAACAGCAAACAACTTTTAAATTTACTATTTATTTGCAAAATAAACAATTTTATTCACCGGAAAAATATGTTTTTCATAAAAGCATCCTTATTAAATTTTTACATGTCGATAAATATTTCTCTATACGAAAATCGATAAATTCGCATTTTAGCATTACATGGTTCCAAATGTTGCTGTATGTAGCCGGGGGCGGGGTTTGGGTGAGCGCCCAACCTTGCTTAAATACTTCAATGCTCGTGCATTCATCACTTATGCAGCAAAAGTCCAACCCCTGGCCTTCTAGTGGTGGAACTATTTTAACTAACAGGAGAACGGGCGGCGGCGAGTCACTGGTGCCAAGAAATAACCAGGACGCTCTAGATGTGTATGCACGTACATGCATGCGCAGACATGTTTGTGCGTGCCTACACACCTGAACTTGAGTAATACCACAGTCTGCTCTAGCAAAGGAAAGGTGCTGAAGACGGAGGCAACCAGTCAGAAGGCGCACCACAGAAATCAGGATAACACGCAATCACGCGTAATGAAATATGTCAACTACTGCTAAATGTTATGGTGCTCGCCCTGCTTTAGACCCCCAGGCAGGTGCAGTGCCGGGCCCTATGCTACGAAAAGGGTCCAACCACAGCTACAGGACGTCCTTCTCAGATGTCCTGTGGAGCCAGGGGACATGAGAATAGAGCGTCTGGCCATACCAAACAAAGACTAAAAATAATGCATTGGAATGCGGAGGGAGTCATCAACAAAAAATAGAACTAGAAAACATCTTGGACCAAGAAAAGGTAAGCGCATGTTGCTTGCAAAAAAACTCACCTCAACGAAAACGTAATGATGTCTGGGAAATTGCCAATACTAAGGACACTACTTTCTGAACTTAGCAGCCATTATAGGGTCACCATACAGTGGATACCATCCCACTGTGGAGTACCCGGAAACGACAGAACTTATCGATTGGCTAAGGACGGAGCAAAAGAAGAACAGCCTGATGTATCCGTTACATACCACCAAAAGAAAAGAATGATCAAATCAGTCAGAAGGCCACCAAAACCTGCTCAAGACATTTACCTCGTTGTGGACAGGCCAGAACAAGTCATTATTCTGCACATCAGAACAGGACACAATAGATTACGCAACAACATGTATATAAGATTCAAGATTGGTGAATCAGCCATGTGCACATGTGGATTGGCGTCGCAGACAGCAGAGCACGTACTCAAAGACTACCCAAATTAGAACATGTCTAGGCAAATCTTCTGGCCTAGAGAAACGACAGTGGAAGATAACTCTATGGACTGCTAAGTTAACTAAACAGGGCAGTTAAATTCATACAAGAGGCAACATTGCAGTTATAGACATATTTAAGGCAAACGAAAGAAGAAGCATTACATTACGAAGGTCAAGGACTGTTTACAAAAATAGATAATTAGAAAGCAATTTTATCAAAAATGTTAAAACAATTATAACGGTACATGAAATTCTGTAAAATTCAACAACATAACTTAAAAAATTTGTATCCCTAAATGCCTAAGTTGGTGGCCTAAGTTGGAACATCATAAATGTAAATGCCACAGTGGATTGTTTTGTCAGAAAGGAACAATGGGACTGGCTTAAGGAATTAGAGGACTTACCAGGTGATAGGCTACTCATATGTGGAGACTTCAATGCGAGGAATAGAGATTGGGACAGTAGTGGAGAAAACCGACAAGGAATTGCACTTGCGGATGCCATGGTGGACTCCGATGTGGTCTGCATAAATGATGGTAGGCCGACTAGAATGGCAATGAGGCCTGGCGATGCAGATACTGCTATTGATTTGGCACTTGTCTCCCAGTCATCATTTCTTGATGTAAAGTGGACTGTTTTGAGTGACCATGGGAGTGATCACATGCCATGCCCAGTCCTGATCTCTAAGTCTAGGAAAGTTAAGGCTGGAAGAGCACGCAAGACCTTCTGGTATGAGTGGACCGACAGCCTTCTTGGACGCCTCAGAAAGGGGGCATGCAACAGGACTGTTAAAACTCCTTTTTTGCAACCCCCTGGTGGACCCCAGAAGTAGACAATGCGTGGAAAGCAAAGAGAGCTGCAGTGAAGCAGCTAAGGAAAGTGGACAGACACCTCGAAGCTCACGAGTGGAAGTGGACATAGCGGAAAATGACAAGAAAGACAAGGTGGAGGCTTTCAAGCGATGTGCTGCAGAGGCCAAGAAAGTAAAATGGGAATGTTTTATGAAGGAGATTGGAGGTGATAAAACACTGCATAAATTCTGGAAACTGCACAGACAAATGCAAAGAAAAGATCGGCCTATGACAGTGGGAACAATTTATAAAGAGGATGGTGTACGCGTGACAACAGACAAGGAGAAAGGGGAGGCGTTTCTCCAGAGATTTTTAGAGCAGACCAATCATAATGATGCGGATACCAGGGATGCAGTTAGAGAGGAATTATCTGGCACAATGGAGAATATGCCTTATGAAGACATCATACGGGTTGAAGATGTTAAATATATTATGAAAAAGGCAAAAGACACGACACCAGGGCCTGATTGTGTCAGGTATGGCCACATGAAGGCTTTGAGCGATGTAGACCTGGAGGAGATGACCGACTGCTTTAATCAGAGCATTAGGACAGCATCAGTACCGCAGGATTGGTTGCATAGCTATCTCATCCCTCTCCCAAAACCATTCAAGGATCAGTCAAAGCCTAGCGGCTTTAGGATCATCACCCTTCAAAATACATTTGGGAAGGTTTTAGAGAAGATAGCCGCTGTTAAGGTGCAGGATTTTTTGGAAAGGGGGAAGCTTCTTCCAAGAGGCCTGGGGAGCTACAGGCCAGGAAAAGATACCTGGTAAAATGCAGCCACTTTTGCCTTTGACGTTTATGAGGGGTTCCAGAGTAGACAGGAAACGATGGCGGCAGCGCTTGATCTCGAGAATGCGTACAATAGAGTTCGCTATGATATTTTGATGATCGCACTTATGGAGAAGGAGGAAAATCCCTGGTTGGTGAACTTGATGGCAGCCGTCCTGTATTCTCGTCGGGTTGCTCTCCGTCTGGGTGCATGGACCTCAGAGCCACATATTTTAACCCCGGGACTGCCACAGGGATCTGCAATCTCACCGGTGCTCTTTAATGTGTATACGAGCAAGATTGCATACCTAGAAGCACCAGGGGTTGGAAAGATTCTAACATTTGCAGATGATATTCTTGCATAAAGGCAGGGGAGAAATAGGGATTAAACAGCCCAGGAGCTACAGGTGACAGTAGACAAAGTGATTGACTGGTGCACTGAAATGAGTGCTGTCATCCACCCGGAAAAGGCGGCTGTGTTGTGGTGCTCTCTGGACAACAGGATTGTGAGAGATGATGCCCCAAGCCTCACGATAGATGGCAGAAGTGTCAACAGAGAGAACAAACTAAAGTATCTGGGAATGACAATTGACAGGAGTCTGTCCTTCAAGGACCATGTAGAGACGGTTGTGACAAGATCTCAAAAGGGACTCAATGCACTTAAAACTATGGATGCAATGGACACAGAGCAGAGAATGCTTTTTACACTATACCATCATTTGATCCTCTCAGTGATTGATTATGGACTAGGACTGCTTACTGTCTCAAAGAGTCAGCTGGTGAAATTAGAGGCTTAAGAATGGAGGGGGAGGCGGTCAGTGCAGCTTTCCGCTGGACAGAGAGCGCATACAGAACGAAGCTATGCGGGTCATTCTGGGATGCACCAGAGACACTCCAGTAGTGTGTATGCGTTATATCCTTGGTCTGCCTACTGTTGCTGGTAGGCACAAGGTGATGCATGCGAAGGCATACCTCAGAGTAGCTGCAGACACAGATCACCCGTTGCATGAGGCGCTGGACGTAGTTAAGGGTCAGAGACTGATAAGAGGGAAATCATGGATGGCTCAGGCGGAGGATACGATCAGACAGGTGTGCCCCTTGGAGAACATCAGGCGAGGAGAGGAGTGGGTCAGAATGCCAACCGAGCAGTCAGACTTGTGCCGTTATAATCACATTGAGCCGGGAGTGCAGAGAGTGGCCAGCAGGGGCCACGGAAGTGGAAATTCAGCAACTAATTCAGGATAATTCTCGCCCGGGTTATGTGATTATCTACACGGATGGGTCGGTGTTGAGAGGTAGGAGAAGTGCCTGGGGGTTCTTAGCAAAAGTTAATGGTCGGCGTTTGGTGCAGGAGAGCTGGCGTATGATGACACAACATCTAGCTTAAGAATGGAGGGGGAGGCGGTCAGTGCAGCTTTCCGCTGGATAGAGAACACGACACATACACACATTGTGATTGTAACTGTCTCAGAAAGCATGCTGAGGAGGG
Organism: Cepaea hortensis; assembly: GCA_963921405.1. Lineage (NCBI taxonomy): Eukaryota > Metazoa > Mollusca > Gastropoda > Stylommatophora > Helicidae > Cepaea > Cepaea hortensis. Next base: position 80,404,947 of record OY992880.1, on the reverse strand, counting down.
TGAGAACAGGCAAACTTCGTGCAGAGTGGCTTGCTTCGCTTCGGAGGTCACGGGTAGCAAGAATCACCTGGATCTTTTCTCCGGGGCATGCCGGTGTGCTGGGAAATGAACAGACGGACATATTGGCTGGCTCGGCAAAACTTGGTAGAGTATTGATGCATGACAAGACAGACGTGGTTGCGGCCTTGAGGGAGCACGTGTACACCTCGGAGGAGCAAATGGATCACCATAGTCTGGTAAGAATGAGACAGCGAGGTGCGACGAGGGGATCTGGCCGACGATCGACGCTCAGAGGAAAGGCGAGACGAACATGTAATCAGATTGCTACTGGAACTATTAGTGTTGAAACTCTTCGCTGGCTGCTGAGGATGGGGACGGAGCGCTTATGGAAATGTCCCGAATGCTGTGATGTGGGTTCCTAAATCAATCAATCAATGAATCCTCCCCCGATGTGTCTCCACCTTGCCGTGGTGGGGGAGCTTGCGTGTCCCATCGACCCCATGTGCTTGCCGATGGGTGAAAACTACATATCGGACGGCTCGTGGGATAGGGACCAGACTAAGAGAGACACAACCTGCTGCTCTGCAGGTAAGACTGAGGATAGCAGTCAAAATCAGGCAAACGATCCCTAAAATTTCAGTCCGGACATAACCTCTAAGGCTCCCATCCGAGGTGTATGGCTGAACGTCTCTAAGCCATAAACTCTCGGAAGTGAGAGCCTGGCCGACACAAAACACTAAAGGCTCCCTGTCGAGGGCTGTGTCTGAACGCCTCTAAGCCACAAACCCTCGGACTTGAGAGCCAGGCCGATACCCACCTTTCGAAAAATAAAGGCGTGATACTGAGCAAGCTACATGCTCAGGTCTGATACAAGTTCGAAGGCTCTCAGCTGGGGGATATGAGAGATTCCCGGATGATAGGGCCAGGCCGTTTCTCGTTCACCACTGCACGAAGGTAAGGTGCTGAGCCGGCAGCACAAGTAGCCTACCTCGTGAGCGAGTACAAAAAGTCAAAAAAGTGCCCCAGTCGAAGAAAATGGCTGCGAAAACTGTATCTAACTCATAAAGAGTGTAGACAAAAGTGGAAGAACGTCTCAATGACGCAAAATGGAACGCACGGCGAGCGAACCTATTGCGTGGTCCGAAGTCAAAAGCAAAAGCTTACCGAGTGGGTGTCGCTTGCAGACTGACCGTCCCTGGTGTGTGCTTGAGCGATCAGTGGCAAACGAGTTGCCCAACACATGGAAGTGAGGAACTAAAGCAGCCATGAGCAGGACGTGGCAACTCCTCGGGTGAGCCCAGTCACAGAGCAATATGTGCCGGCTCTGCAATTATGGAAGCCTCCTTGGATAGCGAGGGAATGCTCATGGTCTGCCCCTGCCTTCCCTTGAGGGCCGACCACGATGTCGTTCATCGTTCTATCTTGACCAGCTGAGATGTTAGCGACATCACAACAGTCCAAAGTGCCTCGAAACCAGAGGATGGCTAACCTCATTAAAAAATGCCCGCTGAAGTCGGAAGTGTCGTCCTACGGGTGGCAAACTAAAAATTGACACTACGCAATTACGTCCGAGTGAAATGTCTCGTCCGAATGTCTCTCGTGCTAGGAACAGCTCTGACTACCTAGTTTCCGAATGCCGCTCTTGTTCGGAACAGCTCTGACTGGGTAGTTTTCCGAATGTCTGTTGAGCCTGGAAAAGCTCTGATGGGCGCAACGACAAGCACATGTCCGAAAACTCGCTGAGTGGATGCCGTATGCAAACCTGTCTGGTTTGTGCGGGAATGACCCGGGGAAGCGAAATGACCAATATATTGAAGTGAGGATTTAAAGCAGCCATGAGCAGGACGTGACGATCTCCCTCGGTGAGCCCAGATCCAGGGCGTTATGTGTCGGCCCTGCAACTATGGAAGCAACCTTGGATGGCGGAAAATGCTATGGACTGTCCCTGCCTTCCTTTGAGGGATGACCGTTGTCTTCGACCGTTCAACCTTGGCCAGCATGCTTGCAGATGGCACCACAAAAGTGAGAGTCTCCCAGGAATGCTACCTGGTCAAAAAAGCACGCTAAAGTCGATGTGTTGGCCTGCGGGTTTCGGCCCAAGGGCGCATAACAGACACACCGCAATCACATCTGAAAAATACTCCGGATGAACGAAACGAAGAAGAATCAATCAATCAATCAATCAATCCCTAAATGCCCTCACGGGCCGCATAAAATTAGTTGCCGGGCCGCATGCGGCCCGCGGGCCGTAGTTTGCCCATCCCTGATATATACTATAATCTACCAGCGTGTGCACAGAAATACTATAATCTACCAGCTTGTACTCAGTACTACTATAATCTAGCAGACAGTACTCAGTACTACTATAATCTATCAGTTTGTACTCAGTACTATTATAATCTACTAGCTTGCAGTCAATACAGTACTAGTATAATCTACTAGCGTGTACTCAGCACTACTATAATCTACTAGCGTGTATTCGGTACTACTATAATCCACGAGCTTATACTCAGTACTACTATAATCCACTAGCGCGTACACAGTTCTACTATAATCTACTAACTTGCAGTCAGTACTACTATAATCCACCAGTTTGTGCTCAGTACTACTACATTCTACCAGCCGTTACCCAATACTACTAGTCTAGCTCTCACCTGATCTAAATGTGTAACCAGCATGCCATCTCTATCAAGTTGTAGAGAGAGATACACAGCTAATACAATGACCATGAACTTGTAGCGGCAGACACGTTTACACGAACCACGAAATCAATGACATTCTGGCAACATATTGACATTGCCGATTGTTAAAGGACACAGCTACTTCATTTAAAACGTGTTTTGGAAGAAGCAATTGATTCGCACACGGTTGTCGTGTTCGTAATTCCGCCACCTAGCTTTCCATTTATAGCATCTCTTTACAGCCTAGCACAACCTTTTCGACTGAATTACGTATATTCGTATCGATTTATTGGCAAACCTAAGCGCGGCTGTTATCACATTTTGAGTTAAAATAACACGTCTGTCTCTGTTCTCTAAATAACACTTTTACCCCAGTTATCTGTATAACACTTCTACCTCTGTTCTCTATATAAGACTTCTACTCCAGTTGTCTGTATAACACGTCTACCTCTGTTTTCTATATAAGACTTCTACCCCGATAGTCTGTATAACACAAATACCTCTGTTTTCTATATAAGACTTCCACCCCATATGTCTGTATAACACTTCTACCTCTGTTCTCTATATAAGACTTCTACTCCAGTTGTCTGTATAACACTTCTACCTCTGTTCTCTATATAAGACTTCCACCCCATATGTCTGTATAACACTTCTACCTCTGTTCTCTATATAAGACTTATCCCCTAGTTGTAAGTATAACATTTCTACCTCAGTTGTCATTGAAATACTTATATTTATTGTCATTAAAACACTCACATCTCTGTTGTCATTCAAAAACTTATATCTGTGTTGTCTGATTAACATTTCTATCTGGGATGCGTGTATTTGATTTACTGACTTGTTTACAATACAATCTTTGTTCTGGTCTAATCTGAAGCTGACATCGGTGACCACGACTCTTCAGTCCTCTCTGTCACCTGGTATAGTCATGAATTCCATATTACTTACATTATAATTATTTGTCCTTCAAGTTAAACGTTCCACATACATCATTTTCGGGTGTCCTTTGTCTCCCTTGCCTTTTATTTCTTTTCCAACACAAGGCTAATTTATAAATTCTACCTCGTCTATTGACATACGGTAGAAGTCATGTGTGTTGTCCTAGCTGTGTTAGTGTGTGTGATCTGGTCAGTGCTGTACCGTCAGCATGTCGGCGCTGAAACAGTGAGTGATCTGTTAACACCTGTACCGTCAGCATGGCGGCGCTGAAACAGTGAGTGATCTGTTAACACCTGTACCGTCAGCATGGCGGCGCTGAAACAGTGAGTGATCTGTTAACTCCTGTACTGTCAGCATGGCGGCGCTGAAACAGTGAGTGATCTGTTAACTCCTGTACGGTCAGCATGGCGGCGCTGAAACAGTGAGTGATCTGTTAATACCGGTACCGTCAGCATGGCGGCCATGAAACAGTGAGTGATCTGTTAACTCCTGTAATGTCAGCATGGCGGCGCTGAAACAGTGAGTGATCTGTTAACACCTGTACTGTCAGCATGGCGGCGCTGAAACAGTGAGTGATCTGTTAACTCCTGTACTGTCAGCATGGCGGCGCTGAAATAGTGAGTGATCTGTTAACACCTGTACTGTCAGCATGGCGCCGGTGAAACAGTGAGTGATCTGTTAACACCTGTACCGTCAGCATGGCGGCGCTGAAACAGTGAGTGATCTGTTAACACCTGTACTGTCAGCATGGCGCCGGTGAAACAGTGAATGATCTGTTAACACCTGTACCGTCAGCATGGCGGCGCTGAAACAGTGAGTGATCTGTTAACACCTGTACCGTCAGCATGGCGGCGCTGAAACAGTGAATGATCTGTTAACACCTGTACCGTCAGCATGGCGCCGGTGAAACAGTGAATGATCTGAAATGAGCTGAAACAATGCTGACTGTACACTCTCAGACAACCCAACCACCACGCCATGTGGCTAGATGATGGCAGTTTTGACGTGTTGGGCCCTCCCCTTACCCAATAATTCAGTAGCCCCTATAATTTATGTGTGCATTTATATGCACCACGTACCCAGGGAGATGAGTATAGTGCAGATCCTGATATAAAGGTAAGGGTAGTCACATAGCAGATGTTAGGCCGTCACATATTCTAGGTTGCAGCATAATGAGCTGGGATAGTCAGTTTACTTCCTCTTCTTCTGTCTGTTCCGTACAACATCTCCTCACCCCCCCCCCCAAAAAAAAAAAAAAAAAAAAAAATTATGTTTATTGTCTGCTTGTATGAAGGACAACCATATGTCGTATTGGTCAGAAAACCAAGTGCCGCCACTTGTGAAAGTTGAAACCAGACCCTTGTCTAAGCCAGCAAAGGCTGTTTAAGTGTGGATTCATGTGGAGTCAAGAGTTTAAGTGTGGATTCATGTGGAGTCAAGAGTTTAAGTGTGGATTCATGTGGAGTCAAGAGCTTGTTGAGGCTAATAAATCTCACTACTTGATAGTCACCGCCTACATCTCCTCACCCCCCCCCCCCCCCAGGTCAAAACAAGGTTCTCCAAGACGACTATAATTCCGGCACATTTTAATTGATTTAAGTTACCTGATTGTCATGAGCCGGTCTCCCTGGTCGAGGAGTTAGCAGCTTTCTCCGTAACCCCGAATACTCTCGTGGTTGACGTGAGCGCACCGAATTGGAAGCGGTTCGAGTCGCGCCAGTGACTTATGAGAGTATGGAGCCGGTCGCTCAGAAACCAATGGCAAACTACTGAGCGTAATCTTGCCAAGAAATCAACAGTCAGCTGAAAGATGTTGATGTTGGCAGCGATGTCCTGTAAAGGATATGCAAAACATTTTTTTCCAGCTGATTGTCATGAGCCTCAATGATTCTGAATGGCACACGCCTCATTCATGTTTCCTGATATAATCCTCACTCACTAGTCTTGATTTGATCCTAATTTATCTTGATAGAAGAATCGTGTATTTATTTTGAGATGGGCCTCACTCATACATCCATGTAAGAATCTAATTCCGCTATCATTATGTGATTCTAATTGATGTATCATGATAGAAGAATCATGTATTTCTTTTAAGATGAGCCCCATTCGTACATCGTGATATGAAACTAATTCAGTAATTATGATGTAAACACATTTCCCATGACATAGGCCTCATAAATTTATCTTGAAATGAGACTCACACATCTATAATGATGTGAACACCATCTCCTCTGACATAAGCCTTGCTCGGTACCATTAATTTTACAGAAACACACGAACACCAATTTCAAATGCCAATTAAAACTCACCAACAAACATGTTGGTTAAATATGCAAACTATCACTCGCCAAACGAATCAAACCAAAGTTGTCAAAAAGCGCGATTTCCATATTTTCTGGAAATCATTAATATCACTGGGCTATGGCCACACGCCCGGCATAAAACCATCAATAAAACATCAATGTATTTATGACACTATGATAGGCAGAGCTATCTTGAATATAGCAGACTGAAGCTATCAAACGAAAACATCATTAAGTGATTTCAGACCAGCATGCATTAACTACATTGAATAACCAGCTCTCCGTGTGACATCTGACACGGTAGGGGTGTGTAATAATATCGTGATAAAAGTACACGCGTGCTGACAGATAAACCAGTGCACAGCTGTGTTAGTTTCCACGAAGCTTACGACAACTAGGCCATTAAACAAAAACATTTAATGGCCGCATTGCACACCACCGATGTAATCTTGATATGTGTGTTTTGCGTGCGCGGGCGAGAGTGTGCGTGTGTTAGTGCAACCGTGAGTAAGGCACGTGCACAAGAATTTTACCACCTATGATATAATAAATGCTACGCTTCTTTTGTATGTAAAACTATTTATTTATATTTCCACCCGGTTTACTGTTCTTCTTTCTTTTAGAGGCTGCATGTTTCCTCTGGTTTATATTTACGCTTCTTGCAGTCTTTTTTCTTTAGAAATGATGTTTTGTGCTGAAGCGACGTGCATGTCTATTGCTTGTGTGGCCAACTCATCAGGTATCATATCGTTTTGTACTGCCATCAACACCAGGATTTGTTTTTAACATCAGTGTTATATTCAGGTGGTATGTCTGGATTATTTGTCACATGTTCATACATTTCTCCATAGTACTCCTTCCATCATTCTAAGACATCTGTGCTATACGTGTACATATTGCCATTGTTATCATTGTTACACGATAGTCTGAATTTGGCTGTTCATGTCCCAGTCTACTGGACCAAACCTTCATCTCTACCATGTTCCATCTCCTGGAATAAACTTTAATCTCTACCATGTTTTAATCTCCTGGAATAAACTTTCATCTCTACCATGTTCCATCTCCTGGAATAAACTTTCATCTCTACCATGTTCCATCTCCTGGAATAAACTTTCATCTCTACCATGTTCTAATCTCCTGGAATAAACTTTCATCTCTACCATGTTCCATCTCCTGGAACAAACTTTTATCTCTACGATGTTCCATCTCCTGGAATAAACTTTCATCTCTACCATGTTCCATCTCCTGGAATAAACTTTCATCTCTACCATGTTCCATCTCCTGGAATAAACTTTCATCTCTACCATGTTCCATCTCCTGGAATAAACTTTCATCTCTACCATGTTCCATCTCCTGGAATAAACTTTCATCTCTACCATGTTCCATCTCCTGGAATAAACTTTAATCTCTACCATTTTCCATCTCCTGGAAAAAAAACTTTCATCTCTACCATGTTCCAATCTCCTGGAATAAACTTTCATCTCTACCATGTTCCAATCTCCTTGAAAAAACGTTCATCTCTACCGTGTTCCAATCTCCTGGAATAAACTTTCATCTCTACCATGTTCCAGTCTCCTGGAATAAACTTTCATCTCTACCATGTTACTGGAGATGTTCATGTTCCAGTCTCTTGGACTAAATCTTTATCTCTACCATGTTCCAATCCCCTGGAATAAACTTTCATCTCTACCATGTTCCAGTCTCCTGGAATAAACTTTCATCTCTACCATGTTACCGGAGATGTTCATGTTCCAGTCTCCTGGACAAAACCTTCATCTCTACCATGTTCCAATCTCCCGGACCAAATCTTTATCTCTACCATGTTCCAATCCCCTGGAATAAACTTTCATCTCTACCATGTTCCAGTCTCCTGGAATAAACTTTCATCTCTACCATGTTACCGGAGATGTTCATGCTCCACTCTCCTGGACCAAATCTTCATCTCTACCATGTTCCAGTCTCCTGGACCAAACCTTCATCTCTACCATGTTCAACATGGCGGAACAGCGTTTAACAAGGCGACGGGGAGGCCGCAAGCGGCAAGGTAGACGTGGTGGAGCAAGACGTTTTAGACTCAAATGTGACCGTCTGGGCCTCAGGAATACTCGTATTCTATATTGGAACTGTGCCAGCGTAAAACAAGGATGCCCTATTCTAGAAAACCTGGTATACAGGAACGACATTGTAGCGCTTCAGGAGGCGAGACTGAGTGATCAGTTACTCCAAATTGTCGGCTTCAAATGTTTCTACAACATGGGGGTGGGGGGGGGGGAAGAGAAAAAAAAAAGGGGGGGGGGTCTTGAGCCTGAGGAATTAATTCCACCTGGCCAGTGCAGTCACCGCGAACTGTGCAGGTTAGAGTTTTCTTTTCGTCCCGACAGAAAAACAAAAACAAAAATCTCCACAACTCACCGACGATTCGAACCCGGATCGACCAAAGGAGAATCCGGCATTCTAGCCACTCGGCAAGTCGCTCTTTCAATAATCCGGTGTTGTCAGATCTTATCGTGTCATGTATGCCTCTCATCGACATTTTAATATTTCCATTTCTAACTCGTACTTTAAGGTGTCATGTAAAATGTCTCTTTAACTAATTCCTTGTTACAATTATTTGATGCTTAACCAGTATGTAAAAGCTTTTTGCCTGATCTGCTCCAGGATAATCTCAAAATGATTTTGCGTGTCTTCTTCCACCTGTGCTGTTCCAGTTCATAAATAGTTTGAACATTCTACATGCCAGTTGTGGAGATGTTCCTAGATGGAAGGAAGTTAGTCAGCGATCCAGACTCCTTGCAGCACTTTCTTTCCCGAAGATGCTCTTTCCTTATGATTGGCTGACTTATTCTGTTTTCTGTATTTTTGGACTTATTCATGGTTGGTTGGATGTGACAGCTACAATTTTCTACTGGATGGGGAAGCCAGCCCCAAGAATACTCTCTTCAGCCTGTCGCTTGCAACATGTATGGTATGTTACAGTGTACACTCTCCTCAGCCGTCCCTTACAACATGTATGGTATGTTACAGCGAACACTCTCCTCAGCCGTGGCTTACAACATGTATGGTATGTTACAGCGAACACTCTCCTCAGCCGTCCCTTACAACATGGATGGTATGTTACAGTATACACTCTCCTCAGCCGTGGCTTACAACATGCATGGTATGTTACAGTGTACACTCTCCTCAGCCGTGGCTTACAACATGCATGGTATGTTACAGTGTACACTCTCCTCAGCCGTCCCTTACAACATGTATGGTATGTTACAGCGAACACTCTCCTCAGCCGTCCCTTACAACATGTATGGTATGTTACAGTGTACACTCTCCTCAGCCGTGGCTTACAACATGCATGGTATGTTACAGTGTACACTCTCCTCAGCCGCCCCTTACAACATGTATGGTATGTTACAGCGAACGTTCTCCTGAGCCGTCCCTTATAACATGCATGGTAGGTTACAGTGTACACCCATCTATGCCTTCTCTGACCTTAAGCATGGTAGGTTACAAGTAATGTTCTTAGCCGTTCCTTACAACATGAGTGGTAGGTTACAGCGTACGCTCTCCTTAGTCTCCTCTTGTAACATGCATGGTTACTGAAAGTTATTTGCGTGTGATTATTTACTACTGCAGTCCACAAGATGGAAATCATGCATTCTTCCACAACGCCTGGTTCTTCAACTTCTGGTCAAGGTCCACATCAGTGATGTAATATACGTTCTTCTGATATAATAACCGTGTACAGGTTAATATGAGTAGATAGTCACGTGGTAACTCAACATTACCTCATACTTACAATTGTATTTCACTCCCATAATGCCTGCCCCAACCAGGCACATAGGCCTGCGCGGTTACTGTCAGGGTTGTGCTTGAAACGACTCCAAGTTTAGCCGTAAACTGTCAAAACCTACTTCAGGTGTGCGCAGGCGATTTGGATATAATTGTTTCTACACAGTCAGAATAACTGCCATCATGATAATTGCCGTCATGACATTCTCATGATCAGATTGGTCAGTGTAAAGACTGCTGTTGAAGTCGTCGAATCATCATTTCTCAGCAAGTTTCGTCTGTTATTGCACGCCTGCGTCAAGCTGTTGTTTCTTTAACCAATTTCCTATACTTATATACGTTAATCTTCCCAAAAGTTAACATTCCAGACACCTCGATGGGAGAACTGACATATTTGGTGGTTATACAACAAACACCACAAGAATGCCTATTTCCTCTTGTTTACAGAACGGTTGCGCTGCCAGGCGTATAACTAACTGTACATTGCATAAATAACGCATCATAGAGTTTATAGTATGATGTCCGAACAACGTCACATCACATAAAGTTCTGTTTCATATAACGTATTTAGAGGTTAATGAGAGACACAAAGCTGGGAAATATATGAACATACCTTATAATACCTTTACCATCAGTTTACATCCATTTTAACCCACTTCCATATTCCCTGACCAAATCTGAACATTTAAAATTGATGGCTAGTAAAACAAGGGTTACTTTTAATAAACCAAATTAACTTAGTACAGAACTATGAAGTTTGCTCTGAGCTGAACAGCAGGGACCACGATTAGGGCATTGCTTGGTCAAATGGGTTATGTCAGGGGTGTAAACTCAACCGCTCAGCGGCCCAAAACTCAAATCACACGTGAAGTTGCGGGCCGAACAGGATACACATTCATTAAGCCGACAATGAAACCTTTTTTTAAAAAAAAAACATTAATATAAATTTAAATATTAAACAAGTTTTAATAATAAAAATTCATTAGTATACATATTTTCACTCTTATGTCAATTTGTCAAGGCACGATGTTTGGCATCTTTTCTTGGCTACAAGTTCGTTTATGTTGGGAGTAATGTTCTGTGTCATCGAGATTCTCATGATGGACTGCAAGTGTTCATCAGTGAGACGACTCCTGTGTGATGTTTTGTTAATCTTCATCACAGAAAACTCACACAGATATGTGCTACCAAACATGCTCAAGGTTTGAGCCGCATGTAGACGAAGCCGGGGCATCTCTTCAGGAATGAAACAGTGAATGAGCTAGGTCACTATAACGACGGACATTGACACCCTACACAACTTTTATTTTCGCTTATTCTGATCGAAGCGAGAGCGCTCTCAGGTAGCCTATCATTCGGCAAGGCTGCTAATTGGGGAATTTGATTTGCACTGTATATCGTGGCCATTACAAAATATTTTTGCCTAAAATTCTCTCTCGGGCCGCATATATTTGTAGGTCGGTTGAGACCTCTCGGGCCTGATGTGATTGTACGCCTGGCCTTGAGTTTGACACATGTGGGTTATGTGATTGGCGAAGTGGAGGGCATTTCTTGCTGCAAAACGAGACACCAAGAGATATACTAATATTGCTTCTGTCTTAGAAGAAATCAACAAATATAATGATTTTGTTTCTACATTACAAGACACATGTTAATACAGAATGAGCTTGCTGGCACTTACTAAGCACCGCCTAATATAATAGTGTGTATTTTTTTTGTTTTTCTTCTCTAAAACTACTGGATAGTTTGAGAAAAGCCACCGTGAACTGATCGAAGGGAAAACCCCCAGATAATGGGAAACACGCCAATGTGTGGTCAACGCAATCCTGGGGACCCAGTGTTCACCGGGATACATTGATACCTCTGGTATGCCCTTTGCTGTTAGCGAGAGCAGTAGAGAGTACTTAAAGGTTGTTTCAAGCTGAGGACAGTCCAAAGTCAAGTGGATGTGCAAATCAAGGGGAAACCAACACATTGTTCATCACAAGACACTCACCATGACAGCCAAAAAAGAAACACAAAAATAAGTTGTGACCCACAGACCAGGCAAATCATTTTCGGGAAATGGGGAAATGGGGGATCTCACAGCAAGGTCAAGTAGTACAGATGATGATCATAGCCCTTACGATGCTGTTGTTGACAGATGGATCGGAATGTACAATGCACGACACATATAGGAGGACAATCTTCCCATGATCAGCCAAGCAGCAGCAAGAAAAAGAACATACATACACATAATTTGGGAACACTAAACAACCGAAGCCCTGAAACATGTAGACACACCTAGATTCCACCCTATCAATACAGAATGAGCAGATATTATGTTGCTGGTCGAGAGTGTAAGTACACGGGCTCCATCGGCGAGACACACTCGTCACATCCAGGAGGCTTTCTTTCTATCTCTGTGGCAAACGTTTCAGTTTTACCCCCACAAACTCTCTAGTGTATACTTGTTGCCTTCTGTCGGTGTCAATCAATAACACTCAAAGTATTTCTCATATTCTTCCAGCGACTCGGTAAGTTTCCCAGAAATTGATAGTAGTCTCAAATAGATTTACAAGGAAGAAGACGGTTTCGTGACGTCACAGATAATCGGACAGCTGGCGCCTCCTGCGGTTACCTGCATGTGTATTGCCCACAATAGCAGTGGAGGGTCGGGGCGGGACGATAATTGATGGGTTCCTGGTGGTGGTGGTGGAGGGGGGGGGGGGAGTAGTATTTAAAAAAGCAGTGTTCCAACAGGTATCTGTCATAACATACATCTGTCATACCATGCTTATGTCACAACAAGCATTTGTCACAACCTGCATTGTCACAACTTGCCTTGATCTGACCATGCCTCCATCTCAACTTGACTTGACTTTACCTTATCTCACGGTCCTTATAATCTTGAGTTTATCTCATCATGAAAATAAAACATTAATGGAGAACAAATGCTGACTCATCAGTAGATACTGGTTTCACTCCACCATATGTTTTAATACCTTCCATTTAGGGAGAAGAGGGTAGTGATCTCACCTGTGAGTGGAAACACCTTCCTGCCTCCTCCTTTTATTAACCCCCCCCCCCCACTGTTTTTTTTCTTCCATGTTTGTTTTGTAAATAATGTGTGGTTTTATGACATGCTTGTAAAGGTGGTATTTTGTTTGCTTTGTCCAGATGAGTGGTATGTTTTGTTGGCCTATCAATAGGAGCTGAAGCTCATACTTTCTGGTGATGGCCAATACTGACAGCGAAGAGATGCCAGTCCAAAGGCTATGCTATATGGAGAAACTCATGGAGAAACATCCCTATTTATAAAACAAGAAATTATCCTCCATGGATGTCGACCTAATCTCCGATGCAGTATGCTTGTTCCTACCAGCCCTACCTCAACAACCCATTCCCAGCCTGAGTACTAGGGAGAAAAGATGTATGACTACTGGGGAAACCAAGCCGTGATAGACTTTCAGAAGACCAATACCCAGCCATGCCTACCAACAACAGAGACTAGATTGTCAGTCCACTGATGCAAGTTTTACGATGCTCTACAGACTGAAACACCATTCCCCATAGAAACTCTTATTTATCCACAGCAACATGTATTGGAAGATTGTCTTGCCATATACATATATTAATGTGATGTTTCTTGAGACTGATCTGTTCTATATCTGTTCGGTTTTGTCATTTTGTGTATTTGATAGCTGAAAGATAAATAACAACTACCCTGCATGCATTATTGTTGTATGTTCCAATATAGATGATATCTGAAACTCAAGACTTGAGTGATTATTGTTGTATGTTCCAATATGGATGATATCTGCAACTCAAGACTGGAGTGATTATTGCAGCAGATGTATGAGATAACTATGTCTGTTAGTTCACTGGGAACCCCTTAGGTATCTCCTCGTCTAACATTTCTTCACCTCACAGAGACCCCCACATCCATACTCCCCTCCCCAAACCCGTCATTGAGACCCCCCCCCCCCCCCACATCCACACACCCCTCCTCCAAGCCTCAGTCATGGAGATCTCCGCATCGACACTCCCCCCTTCAGCCCCAGTCATGGAGACCCGCGCATCCACACCTCCGCCCCCAGTCACTGAGACCGGCACACATACCACTGTATGAAAACCAACGCTAGGCGGTCTAATCGCCCGCAGCTGTGATTCGAACGTGGTATGCGGGATTGCGAATTGCGCCCGTAACCACTTTGCTACAGAGCCAACTTCCTCTACAAGCAGAGGGGGAAGACGTCGGATCCCGCGGGAGGATGCTGTTTTATATGGTTTCCTGCACGGGCTGCACCGCCTTGCGTAGACCCTTCTGGCTTCCGTTGAGTTTGACATCTGGGGTTGTGTCTCAAGCCACCGCTGAGTAGACGGCACTGTGCTGTGTCTGGTACCATGATGAAGTACACGGTTTGCAGTTTGGAGTACTCCCCCACACCCTTTCCACGTGTCTATTGTGCTGTGCAATCTACCTTCAGATAGAGCCTATCTTATGTCTATATTGGGAGTGGAAGTACATTTATTGTAATAACATATTATGAGCAGGGCGAAATGTATGTCAACACCTCCCATATGCACTGGTCTTATCAAGTCTCATTATATTTAACACTGTTAACTAAATTTAAAGAGTAGTCCCTCAATGCCCGCTTCGTGGCTTAGAGGTTATGACTTTTCTCCGTAATCTCGTATACTCTCGTCGGTAACATGATGACGGTGAGAATCAGCAGTGGTTCGAATCGCATCGGTAACTTAAGGGGTATGTGAGCCGGCCGCTCAGAAAGCAATGGCAAACTACTGAGCGTAATCTTGCCAAGAGATCAACATACAGCTGAAAGATGCTGGTGTTGACAGCGATGTTCTGTAAAGGATATGCAAAAAAAAAAAAGTCCCTCAATATTGTAAAAGTGTGACATACAAGTCATCAATAGTTATACTAGTGACACATCACAACAGCACGGTTTAGAACTCATCCAGAAAGCTTATATATAGTCTCCTGCATCGACTAAACTAGACTGAACACGTAATTATCTGCATAGAGAGTAGTAACTTGCATTTCTGATATATTTGGCCCAGAAAATAAATCTCTTGAGGTGTTATGTGATATTCAAGTAGTAGGTGATGTGTGTGCATTTGCTGCCTTTAGCCAGATGTCGTGCAATCAAATATACAAGTGACGCGTATTTATGAAGATACCGGCTTCTGTTTATTGAGAGAATTGATCAGCACTTCTATTTAATGTCGACCGTGTTCGATATTGATTGTTACCAAATAAATGTGTTAAATTGATAACCCCTGAGGATAACCCAGTTGTGTTTCTGAATTCTGAGCTCGTGAGCCACAGAAATATAGGAGCTGACATCTGCATGATATCCGAACACAGTTTAAATCAATACACTAGTGAAGCTGTTATTGTGTTTCTTCTTCCTTCGGGGCCACTGTACCCCATTTCTCCACCCCCTCTCTCTCTTTTCATCCGTTCATCTATCCATCCATTTGCCCGCCCATCCATTTACCCACCCATCTATTCGTCCGACTCTCTGTTTACCTGTCCATCCATCCACCCACCCACCCATCCATCCATCCATCCATCCATCCTTCAATAAATCCACCCACCCGTCCATCTGTCTGTCCATCTATCCATCCGTTCGTCTGTCTTTCTGTTTTTTCTGTCTGCTTGTCCGTCCGTCCGTCCATCCATCCATCCATCCATCCCTCCCTTCCTCCCTACATCCATCCATCCATCCATCATGCCATCAATCCATCCATCTATCCAACCATCTATCCATTCATCCATCATTCCATCCATCCATCCATCAATCCAACCATCCATCCATCATACAATCAATCCAACCATCCATCTATCCAACCATCTATCCATTCATCCATCACTCCATCGAATCAATCCATCCATACATCCATCAATCCACCCATCCATCCATCGATCCATCCACCTGTCCAACCATCCATCCTGCCAACCATCCATCCAAACTTCCACCCATCCATCCAAGTTTGTATGTCTATTGGCTGTCTACTGTCTGTCTCCCTGAAATGAAAGTGAGCAACTAACTAGTGTGACAATTCTACCATCGCTGAGAAAACAGAGACTCGAGTGTGATGTCCACCAAGTGGTAAAGAAACAGGCATTGTTTACATAACTGCTTGAATTTGTACTTACGTGTACACTCGAATTTGCGTGTGTGTCCTATTTCGAAACAGCAAAATGTACACAGTTGTTTATGGCTTGGCTGACGTTCCAACGACCTCTCGGAGCACATGTAAAAAGTCCAGTAAGTGATAAAACCGAGAGAAAAACACAGATCTTGTAGACCTGACTAATAATATGTGTACACATATCAAGATTCCCACACATCCGTTCATTCCATGTCCTCAGTTTGCAATTCATACCTGGCGTGCCGCCGACTGCCCACTCTGTGTTATTCTCGGCACGCGCTCGAAGTATTTATAGAGCAAAACGTACCGAAGTTGTGATAGACAAGTGAGAGTAGCATGGCGCCGTGGACTACTCGGCTTTAATTCCACAAGTATTCTGCCTACTAAGGCCGCTGAGTATCGATTAATGAACGCTGATGCCAGCCGTTTGTTGTTGTAGTTTGGGGCCACGGTTCCATGTAGCCTGGCATTGGGTTCAAGACAGGGAGTGGTCTTCATACAGACAGGTCGGCAACTAGAGGCGCGAGTGTCTGCCAGTAGGCAATAATATACCGCCATACCTTTGGCCAGTCTCCCTGGTCGAGGCGTTAGCAGCTTTTTCCGTAACCCCGAATACTCTCGTTGTTGACGTGGGCGCACGAGAATTGGAAGCGGTTCGAGTCGCGCCAGTGACTTATGAGAGTATGGAGCCGGTCGTTCAGAAAGTCGTGGCGTGCTGATGAACGAACGAACGAACGAACAGACTTTATTTTCAAAGGGTAACAAATTGGGCACGCAGGCCCGTCTTACATTCGGCCCTTCCAATCATTCATCTTTCTTTCATCAACAGTGCATAGGAAAAAAACATTGTCACATGAATTTTGTAAACATAAACAATGCATATTGCTGTGTTATGAGACACATCCACTACCCACCCACACATCCATTCACTCCAACTTCCCCACCCAACCACATACACATACAATACATTCCCCCACCCATCCACCACATCCCTACACCTAAACATCTCCCCACCCACACACACCTCTCACCCACCACAGATCCCA